>JZKD02S0065638.1:823374-841575 GCA_000966675.3 Picea glauca
TTTTGTTTTAATTTATTTAAATTGTGTGTGTGTGTGTGTGTGTGTGTGTATATATATAATGTTTTATTTTAATTTGTTTTTAATTTATTATGTATTTTTACTTGTTTTATTGTTTTCATTTAATTTTTAATTCTAATAAACTAACTTAATTACTAACTTAAACAATTAACAAAATTATTAATCATTAATTAATTAATAATTAATTCATTATTTAACAAGACTAACCTAAATCTAACTATACTAAATTTAATTACTAACATGATTAATTATCCTATGTTATAATCTAATTAATATTTCTTTATCCTAGGTCTGTTTATGCAGGGATGAAAGGAGGGCAAAGTGTAGCCAAAATGGACAAGGGAGTGAGTGATGTAGAGGTGGGTGAGTGATGCAGTAGAGTGATGAAGGATCGGGTGAAATGGAAGGAGGGGGGAATGGAATCAACTGAGCCCAATATGCTAGATGTCTTCATCACGGGAGAAACGCAAAATAAGCAGTTGAAGAATCGAGTTACCTATGATTATAGGACCCCAACATAGGCTCCACTTGGGGATGGCAGCTCCTACGGAGATGTCAAGAATATCAAATCTCTGAACATGCAGACTAGTTCTTTATTCGTTGGTCCATGGAGTCACTGCAACTACAATCTTCGAACTGGCTCAGATTTGACTGAACATCGAACTATATATCATCAACTGCAAACTCTGTTGGAAACCATACAATACTAAAAAAATGCTCATCATGGCTTTGTGTTTTCATCTGAATTTTGGCCTGCACAAAGACTCAAGGGCTGCACCTCTGGATCTGGAGTAGATTCTATATCATCCCTCTTTTCCTCAACTGGTTCATCAGAACACTCCTCATTCTTACTATTTACAATCTGCTTGCAATGTTTTCTCAGGAGCGAGGCAAAACATAGGGGAAAGCATTTTTCACTTATTTGGAAACTTTCTGCAATTTCCTCCTTGTTGTCATCATTAATATGCACCTGTTGATTTTCATCCTTGAGTTGTAATTGAATTTCTTCCTCCCAACCATATGCTACTGATTGCTTTGAACAGACGTCATCAATTTCAACTATATCCCCATCATACTTGAGTGAAATGTCTATGTAAGGAATAACATAAAACATATTCATTACATTAGTTAATTTCTCCTCTACATGCTAATTCTGAGCTTCATCGTTGGCTATGTCATGGATTGAGTACATGAAGTAATCATTGGGTGGATCAGAATACAGAGGTTGAATTGGAAAAAACTCGAGGACATTGATCTTTGTCTTTTTTGGCGTTAATGGAACATAAGGTTTTCGAACAACAAGTTCCTCTCTCCTACTAATATTATACATTACTTCATTGACTGTGTTAGTCAGAATATCTAATTTCATTTCTGAAGATATCGACTGTTCTTTTTCTATTTTTTCTTTCATCAATGCTTATAATTTTGCCTTTATGTTCAGCAAGTTAGCTTCCACATCAACTGCAATCTTTTGCATTTCTTCAAGGGTGGCAATGTTCCTTTCTCTTAATTGGAATGACATCTCAGGATCGAAGACATATGGGAAATGAAAGTGAGATGATCCCGGGGGTAGCCTTACATGAGAAGGTATTGAATGGTACACCTTATTGAACCTTGCTGAAAACTAATGTACTATATCCCTTGGCTATGTTTTCAAATGGTCATATTCTGCAAGGATGAGAAAGAAATTTCTCATGATCACCCATCGATCAAGGAAAATTTTTACAAATTGATGAAAATTGCTAATGCTTGCAGCTAGAAGATTCTTAAACCAATCTTTGACTTTTCCTTGCAATGATAGGGCAAACATTCTGATGCAGACATCATAATCTTCTACCTCAAACAGATCAAGAAAATCCTCAAGACTTTGGATATGCTTTTCAGCAGTGATCTTCACATTTTCTCCATCAAACCTAGGCATATTATTGATGTAATTGACAAGAAGGTCATGGAGAATAGGAGGCAAATATAGGGGCATGTATCTGACTGGGATTTTTGCAGGTACAGGAGGCAAAGCAAGGGGTTTATAGCTAACTGGAATTTCAACAGTGATAGGAGATAAAGCATGAGATTTGTATTTCACTGGGCTATCTATAGATATTGGAGTGTGTACCAGAGCTATAGGTAAAGGATGAATCCTTTGAGGTTCTTCATCTTGAAACTGATCATCATGAATTCCAGCAACAAATTCTTGGCCACGATTATAATAGGAGAGAATATAATTACAAATAAAACCAACAATGTCTTGAATACAATTTGAGCTTGAGTACATGATCTTTCTAGGTTGCTTAGTAATGCTTCAGGTTCTTTTTCTAGTGGAGTCTTTGAGTTGGCACTGTTTGGAGTTGATTGGAGTTTCCAGGTGAAATATTTCATCTGTCTTGTGTTTGGTCACTGTCCACCACCAGTGATCATATCTGGAACTTGAATCGCACTACTGGAGAAAGTCCCTAGTGGAGTCGCCATTATGTTATCACCTTGTAATTCCCCAGGCTGAGGAGGAAATCGGAAGGGTTAACCAAAAATCCACTTCGAGACTTGGATCTAGCTCTCCAAGACTCAAAGAGGGATCTCTCTGTATGATACAACTTTGTTTGTGTATGGATCTTAGGCTAGTTATTCATAATAGGATTTGTTTTTTAGTTGAGGTAGGTGCAGAGAAGAGGAACCATGGGCAATACAGTTTGTGTTAAGTTTGAGATTGGATGCAGATCTATAAGGTATCTTCATAGGGAAAGGTAATGCCAACGTGGGATCCTTTAAAGTAAAGTGATGTAAAGTAGAAAAAGGCGAGAAAATCAATTACAATAAAAAAAACATATAAGAATTTCCTTATTGTAATATCAAAAGAAAAACATTTAGATTTTTGAAAGCTTGACACAGAGTATCATGGATAAATTTTGCACTGAATCTCCTTTTAAAAATCAGAAAGAGAGCAACATAATGATAACTGAGACAAATCACATTCAACAAAGAAAGAAAAATTCACCAATGTCAACAAGAAGGAATCCTATGAAAAAGTTCCTTTATTTCTGGTGGATCTAAAAAGTATCACAGAGAATAGCCTTCCTAGGTGAAAGAATCAACACATTTGCATTAAAATTACATGAATAAATAGGATAGATCACCCCTCAAGTTTTGGAAGTCGGATTCAACCACCTCAGCTCAAAATAGAAATAAAATCCCTAAAAAATTTTGAACTATCTGCCATGAAAGACAGGACGAACTGCTGAAAAAAAGGGGTCAACTTAGACCTATGTTTCTTCTTGACAATGACACATGTGCACAAAATTAAAGAGTTTATTGTATATGAGCATGTTCTGGACAAAAACCTCTTTCCAGTTTTTCAATTTCATCTTCATCTCACCGAAACAAATCCCTCAAAATCATGTCTGAAAGAGGAGAAAACAGAAACACGAAAAATGGGGCTCAAAGATGGATTCTATTCTCCCTTCTGGTGGCACCTGTTCAAAATATGGAAGAGTTTTTTTTTCTTCAGACTGTTATGAACAAAAACCTCTCTCGGTTTTTAAAAATTCGTTTCCATTTTCCCGTAAAACACCTCGGAAGACGATTGGTTAAGTTGGCGAAAATGAGTGAATTTGAATTTTTCAGGTGGGCGGTTTTGGAGGGCAAAGAAGTTTGGTCGAACCCCCCTAAGGTGGTAAGTGGTATTGGGAGCGGGGCTCTGAGTTTGTTTTTAATGTTTAATTTTAATTTTAATTTTAATGTTTTATATATACATAATGTTTTTTTTTTATTTTTTTTTAATTTATTATGTATTTTTACTTGTTTTATTGTTTTCATTTAATTTTTAATTCTAATAAACTAACTTAATTACTAATCATTAAATAATTAATAATTAATTCATTATTTAACAAGACTAACCTAAATCTAACTATACTAAATTTAGTTACTAACATTATTAATTATCCTATGTTATAATCTAATTAATATTTCTTTATCCTAAGTCTGTTTATGCAGGGATGAAAGGAGGGCGAAGTGTAGCCAAAATGGACAAGGGAGTGAGTGACAGAGGTGGGTGAATGATGCAGCAGAGTGATGAAGGATCGAGCGAAATGGATGGAGGGGGAAATGGAATCAACTGAGCCCAGTATGACGAATGTCTTCATCATGGGAGCAATGCCAAATAAGCAGTCGAAGAATCAAGTTACCTATGATTATAGGACCCCAACAGACCGGAAGATCCGAGATGAGTTCCGCAAAGACCAACGAATTTTTGGATTTCAAGGAAACAAAATCCAAGTCGAATTCCTAGAGGATTACAATCCATCTACTGATTTTTCCGCCGATGATGCGTTGTGTCAACACATACTGAAATGGATTCACAACAGCAACGACGATGGTCTTGCGAAGAAGAATATAATGACGGAACTACTGGACATCATGCACTGCTACCAAAGCAAGCTTCTCAACATGGGAGTAGTTGAGTTCTGGTCCAACTAGGCCTCGGCTCAGCTAATAAATCACATGCTCTTCAAGAAGATCATCCTCTTGAACCAAGACCATACAGATGCTCGACTCTGGAGCAGCCAAGTACAATAAGAAATATTTATTATAATTGGGAGGCCAGAGAAGAGCGGTAGACGTGAGGGCGCATTCCAACGCTTTGAAAGAGAACTGAGTGGCTTTGTCCCCACAGAAAGGGACTCCCTTCTTCAGTAAACGCATGAACCCTTTAGTGATCTCGGCATAGTTCACGATAAAACATCGAAGAAAGTTCGCTTTTCCATGTAAGATTTGAAGATGAGCGAATGTGCATGGGGGAGGAAACTGAACTATGAAACCTAAAAGACGACCCGACATCATGCAAAAACTACACTTGTTTGGATTCAAGCGAATCCAATAATAGTGACATCGCTCAAAGATTAGTCAAAGGTGCATGGCATGATCAGCTCTCTTACAAGATCATGACTCTAGATCATCGAGATAAGCCTCGAATATATGTTTAAGATCGTGGAAATCAAAAGACATGGCCCACTAAAAACTGGCTCCAACATTATTCAGGCCAAAAGGCATGTTACGATAAGAAAATGTGCTCCACGGACAGATAAAAGTTTTTTTTATGCTGGTCTTCGGGTTTGATATTTATCTGGTTGTATCCCGAAAAAACATCCATGAAAGAAAAGAATTGACATCCTGCACATTCATCAACAATTTGATCGATGAATGGGGTGGGGAAATTATCCTTTGGACATGCCTTATTCAACTCACAAAACTCCATACACACGTGAATTGTACCCTTATTTTTGTTAACCAGAATGAGATTTGACACCCATTTCATCCACTGTACGGGGTAGATGAAACCATCTTTAAGCAGTTTCTCCACTTCATCCTTAATAGTTGTTGCTTTATGAGGATTCATCGGACGAAGCTTCTGTCGGACCGGCTTAGTGTCAGGATAAGTTGTTATCTCATTTTCAACAATTCTTGGATCGATGCCTGGCATTTCCTTGTAAGACCAAGAAAAAATGTCGCGGAATTCCTTAAATAAATCTGTGTATATTTGAATCTCCTTGGGGGAGCAGTTCGCTCCGACGAATACATTCTCCACGACACCAGGGGTTCTGGAGATGTCAATAGGTATCGTTTTAGCGATAGTTTCTATATTACCCTCGGCATAAACTATGTTCGTAGAGAGAGGATTAATAGGACAAGACCTATCTCCAGTCATAGTCAACATCAATTCACCTGCCTCTATTCTTCTTAACTCTGAGAGAAAATAAGATCTGTGATGGAGATCATCCCAACGTCTATATGGACTGGTCAATGCTTCTATAATTGTCTCGTCAGAGGGCAATACCAAGTCTAAATAATCGTTAGTGGCGAGGGAACCTTGAGCCCAAATAGTCTTGAGAACTAGATATAACTCCTGTGTGGGAGTCAGATCAGGGTCAGCTGAAGCTTGCTGGACAATATTGTACACAATCTCTGTCGCGAACAAGGGCATGGCCATGACAGGATGCCCTTTTCCTTCCGTCAAAGCCGATTGGGAAGGAAGAGTCCATGGATCATTAAAGTAAGTCATTCGGAACAACGAATCTTGAAAAATTTCATCCCTAGGCTGGTCAAGGAAAACTGATATGAGCTTGACATCATTGGAAGGATGCGGGTAATAGAAAGTACCCATAAACGGTGGGCACGATTGTCCCATACCTGTTGTGCTGTAATAGATTTTTCACCTTTTCTCGAGGGATAGAATCCCCGAGACCCTACGGGGCTTAGCACAGGCTGCAGACACCACTGCCTTGACAGAGTCTCTGTGCAACCTCCCGGTCTTAAGGATAGTTCAGTTTCTTTTATGAGCCGAAACGGCTCCTTCAATTCCTTGTTGGAATCTCAATTCAATCGATCCACAGGTCCTTTAGAAGTTCCCCTATGAAAACAGCACTAGGCGTGAGCTCCATGACTCCCAAGCGACCACAACACTATGACCAAGGCCTATTCCCAAAGGCACTTAGTGCAACTCGCCATCTCGCGAGTTCGCGAGTCGAAGCTCTCAACTCCTCCTTTCCAATATTGCGATACCCGAGATCACGAAATGGGTATAGCTCCCTTCTATCAGCGCCCTCCGTGCGTGACCACCGGCTAGGCTAAACATTAGCTCTCGTCGCATCTCGCAACTTCGTAAGTCGAAGGGTTGAACCTCTATGCTCTTCCCGTGCGAACCTTCGAGACTTGAAAGTCAGCGAGGGTTGACCTTCCTTTCACACTTCTCGCAATTCGCCACTTCGCGAGTTGTAGCGTTGAGCTCCCGTGCTCGTATTTCGTGAATCCCCAAGGCGTGAGAAGTCAACGGAGTGTTGACTCCTTTTCCCAGGCGATCTGTCTCCGCTTGTCAACCACACGGGCCTCACCTTGTGGTTCTGCCATGTGTCCACACTCGTGCCTCGGCTCTCGGCACTTCGCTACTTCTGATGTTGAGAAGAGGTTCTTTCAACCTCCAAACCCCCAAATGTGCGATATGCGATGGGGTACCTAATCCAACGGTCCTCCCGCGACCTAGATCCAATGGCTATCTCCGCTCCTCGCTATTTCGCAACTTCGCAAGTTGTGGCGTCCAACCTTAGCACCTTCCCTTCATAAACCCCGAGAAGCGATGTTATCTTTCCTTCTCACGTTCTTGCTACTCATGATTTCGCAAGTCAAAGGGTTGAACTCTCATTCCCTTATCTCACAAATCCTCGAGATGAAAGAGGTCAATGGGTGTTGACTCCTTCCACTAGGTGACATGTGTCCACCTATCTATATCACGGGCCCACCTTACGGTTCTACCACGCCTCCCTCGTCCCCAGCTTCGGCACTTCACGACTTTGCTTCCCAAAGCGCTACCTCATTTGTATCTCAACGCCCGAAGTGCAGAGATACGAAACTCCTCACTACTCCTTATCGCAACTAGCAACTTCGGGACTTTTGGGACAAAAGTCTCGACCTCCTATCCGCCGATATGTCAAAATGCCAAAATTCTGACACATTGTCAACGCAGGTCCCACAATGGAACTTCCCACCTTTTTGGAGTTTCGGACTTCACGACTTCGCGAATCCTGATGCTAAGCTTTCGGTTCTTCAACTCACGAAACCCCGAAATACCAAGTTTCGATGCACTTCACCAATAACTGGCTCACACAAATCCGTTCACCCCTTCGAGACTTCACCTTTCGCGACCTTGCGAATCTTGAGGCAAGGGTTTTAACCCTTCAACTCGTGAATCCACGAAATGAGATTACGTGAGTGATCCAATGGTTCTTGTCGACTCAGATCCTACGGTCCGATTTCTCCCGAACTTAAAACTTGAAAATAGGCTTATCGTAACTCCCCTTCTCCTCTACAAGATCTGACGGCTCTCAGGACTTCGTGAATTCTCCACGGAGAATTTTGACCATCCAATGCCTCCTTGACGACTCTTGCGAAGCGAAAACGGTAATTCCTTCACTGTTATTTCAGTATTTCAAGAGGATCATTCTTCCTCGTACAGGATTACTAAGACTTGCACCTTCAAATCCTTTTCCAGGTTCTTGGTGAGCTTTCTAAGAAGGGTGTCTGTATGGGGAGATCTATCCAGGGTATTACCTGAGATGGATAAGGGTATAGATTTCCCGAGAATAGGCTTGAAGTCTGAATTAATTCAATGTGTGTATAAATAGTGATTTATAAAACATAAGCCATACGTAGTCTTTCCATTATAAGTGTGCAACCACCATTTCTAAATCAAAACACTACACAGGCAATCTTATATGCAAACCATTCATAAAACTGCACAGACTATGAGCATACATGTCAGCATATAAATTTCAAGATCCAAGATGTAAAAACACTTATCAAAAATAACACCAGATGTGATTGCAACTGCTGAGAGGGGTGCTTGTTTCCACCCAACCGTAGGCTCAACAAATCCCAATGGATTTACCACTAGCCACCCCCGAGCTGAGACCACGATGCTGTGAGAATACGTCTATGTTTGCCAATGACTGAGAATGAAGGTTACTCTCCTTATCCTCTGCTATCACTCACTCTATGTTTTTCCAGAGTTCCTTTTCCTCTTTCCCTCGCATCTTCCCCTTGATCGCCCACTCTTCCTGCCTTTTCTCTATTTGGCGAGGTTGTGTGTGGCATGATTTTCCTCACAATGGTCAGGTCTAAGGACTCTACGGATGGGAAGTTCACCCCTCCCCCATCCCTCATTACTCATGAGGAGCCCTTTACCTACCAATCCTGACGAATCATTTAATTCAGGGCCAGCGATCCGCTCTTGGTTCTCCAGGCCAATGAAGTCCAAATATGGTATTGGTTTTGGGTGGAAGTTAACGCCACCATTCTAGGTGCCTTCCACCACCTTTCTTCAGCCATCGTGGTCTCTTTTTCAGCACCTTCCCCTCTCAGCAGTCCTGCAATCTATATATATATATATATATATATATATATATATAATATTATTTACATTCATTGACCTTTTCCACAAGGTCCATTCACATCATACATTCACATTTTTTAGTTTGCCATAGTTCTTGGCTAGTACAGTTATTTTTACAAACTGGGGGAAACACGGTGTTACAACAAACCAACCCCTATGTTGACAACGTTGGGCTGAGGATTATCAATCATTGGGACCTTCGATGCCCCTGATGAAGGGTCACGATGGGAGAAGGACAATTGATCAATGGACACAATCCAACACTTGTGTGGAAGCAAGAAGACCTGAAAAACTATGGCAACCACTGCATGCATAGCATAGGTCCAACTCCTTCCTAACAAAAGGTTATAGTTGAGAGGCACATCAACCACTTCAACTTCGACGCACACAGTCTTCCCTCCTAACTACATGGGGAAAGAAGGGATGATTTCATGTGGTCTGAAAGAACAACCGTCGAAATTAGTAAGTAGAGTAGGTGATAGAGATAAAACAGGTTGGCCAATGGCCTTCCAACACACCAACGACATCACGTATGTTGAGGGGCCCTCATCAACCATTGTGCGGAAAATATTTCGGGTAAAATTTTTCATGGTGTAGGCCACTACTATCTGAAACACAACATGGTATGGGAGACAAGGTTTTAATTCGGTCGTATCAAGCATGATCATTCTCAGATTACAAGTCTCAGCAGATCCTATGGCAGATAACAAAGCCTTTCTCTATGAAGGGAAGCTCTGGAGGACCTCCAAAACGAATATCGCGCAAGGGATTTGTGACAAATTCTCCACCACAGAGTAGTTCTAGGCGGCCCTTGTGTTCAGATTATATGAAGCTTTCTCGAATGACCCTTTTAGGATACGTGTCATTGTTTCACCCATCATCTTCTTGATTTGGAGAGGAATAGACAGGTTTACGACTTCCTTACCCTTTTGAACAGATTCCGACATTTCATAGTCATGTGCCCTAGTTGCTATGTAAGTATCAACTTTCATCATATAAACGTTCGCAACTGAGGGATTACTAGTAGATGGAGAGGATCCCTGATTGCCCCCATCCGCGCTCGAAGAGGATTGAGTCAAATGTTTCCCATGAGGAAATGGGTTCGTTAACACAAAAGGTTGTTGTTGTGCCAATAACTTCTAGGCCTCCAAAAGTCAAGGGCACGGGTGCGTCGGGTGGTCTTCCATGCAAAGGTTACATGGATACTTCAACTTTTTCTTCTTTGTTTTTCCCCCACCAGCATTGTTGGTGGGTTTCTTAGCCCCCTTACCCTTCTTGTTTTGTTGTTTTTTCTTTCCATCAAACTGTTGGTTGGCCTTCGGGTTCATCGACTGCACACTATGTACATCTAACATTTGGGTAGGGGGAGCAGTCGAACCGAAGGTCTAGATAGTCATTGTCTATTGTATCGACAATTGTTGCAATTGATTTGACAACTGATCATTTGAATTTGCTTGTGTTGAACCAACTATACCATCGACATGTGGTCTAGACTTGTGTCTAGCCTTGTCAAGGATGGACCATGGCACATCTAGAAAAACTTCATAGATTAAACCATACTGAGAGTATATTAGTTCAATATGTTGAGCTCTCACTATCGCCTTTTCCTCTGAAAACACTCCTGACGTTGATACGTCCTTGGATAACGTAGGTACCAAAGAATTAAGGGACTACTCCAGCAGGAAATTTGGTGGGACCGGTACTTTTATTAAACTCTTCCGACGCTATCATTCTCGGATGTGATCTGAGATATGATCAGCCTTTGTTTTCTCAAAGTTGGCCAACAATTTGGTGCTGACATCGTATCTCACATGTAGTTGGAAATGGTTTATGAAAACCATTTCCAAATTGCTAAAGTAAGATTATATTGAGCAGTCGAACTCGATGTACCATTTTGTGGCACCACAAATAAGAGTGCGTTGAAACAAGTGCAACTGTACAAAGTCATCTCACAGCGATTTAAATGAGCACCATAGGTGAAAAGTGGTCACGTGATCACCTGCATCTCCATTAGGCTTACCTTTGAACTTCGGAATGTCTGAGGGAAACTTAGTCGGCATTGGAGGCCAACATGGATCGTGACAAATTGGGTCATTTAACAACCTTGACAAGTTTGACAAATGTAACGTTTCCAGAAATGGTAGTTTGGGATGTTGACTATGTACAAGAAGAAAGGAACCTGGAGTTTGACTGGCACCAGGTTGCTAGGAAAAGTTGGGTTGCTGACCAGGGTTCTAGTAAATACCATGGCCTTAGCCAGCGAATGGATATTGCGTTTGTTGGGACATCATCAGTTGATTCCCGTAATTGGACGTTGAGGGTTGGGCGGGGATTGCTCCCTGCATTTTGTTCCAAAGATTCTAGAAACGGTTTCCCCTGCCGATCTGATGGGCATAGGTATTGAGCCTTTCCCGGGGTTCCATTGACCATGGAAGGGGTTTCCCCCAGTCAATATCCCTAATGAGGCAAATTCTCCCTCCCACGGATTCTAGAGTCCTTGTGAGGAGAAGAGTCATGTGTTTTCCCCCTGTGTAGGAATAGTACCCTGCACAAGATTTTGTTGTCCAAAACCACAGTTTCCCCCGGCCGAGATGGCAACTGACAAGAAAGTATTATTACCAAACGTGTCGAACAAAGATAACGGCATTGAACCCACCAGCATGGCATAGGAAGATGATCCTAGACTTCCTGCTCTAAACAAGATGTAGTTTGTGTTCGACCCAACGGGTTGCTGGGGAGCACCGCCAAGCGAGGGGGATGAAGGAGGTATATGACCCCCACCGTAAGGGAAAGCATTATAGGGAGCTGATGTGCCCCCCATGGACCCTTACAAAAGAGCGTTTGAGCTCCCTACCCCCAGACCCATGGTCTGTAGGGTGGAGTAGGTGAGGACATAGTTCGTATCAAAGTCGGGCATCTAGTATGAAAATGGAGGGCCCATCGCACTCTGTGTGAATGGAGCAGTGATCACCGCCATAGATGGAATGAGATTGCTTCTCGAAGTAGAGGTGGTCGAGACCATCGTGGTCCAGATCGACGAAGATGGGTTAGGAGGCCGAATGCCCCCTGTGGTGGCATTCGTTGAGAGACTGTGAGGACTCCTAGGCGAAGTAGCAACATTTTCTTCCATCATTTCTTATAAAACTATCTGACGCTCGTGATGTGTTAACCTTTGAGGGGCAACTTGTATCAAAAGTGGTGCTGAAAAGTTAGTGATCAAAGGGTTAAAATTCCCGAGAGATTCCACTCCAAGGTCAGAAATAGTTGATTCCTCCGGATTTTAGTGTTCTCCTCTTGGGGATGGCTCAGGTGCAGCTTCCTATGGCTTGGTCGCCTCAAATGACCCTTGTTGGTCAAGTCTTCATCATAACGGTGGCGGGGGTGGCTCCAATGTAACCGATGGCAGGCGCTAAAGCCTTCGTAACTGATAGAGCTCCTGATCTTCCACTTTGTGAAAATATCAACGACATAGTAAGGATTTTACTAACGTTGAAAACCAAGCACACACTAGAAAAGTTCTTGTGAGATAAACCAAGCAAACCATTATATAGTTGGAAGAACAGTTACGCCAACCAACACTAGAGAAACTTGCCGGTGCAAGTGCAACTCGAACATGGAAGCACCCTCTGGGTATACTCTGCAAAGCGTGGCCTGTCGTCTGCCCTAGGTACCGCAGTATACCCCCGAAGTCACCTGTGTAAGTCTCTAGAATAAAGGAAACTAAGTTTTGAGCTCGTGAAAAGTCACCAAGAGGGTACAGTCGACAGTCGAGTGGACCGCAATGAGCAGGGTATCAAGCCCGAAACCTATTGAGGGTATCGAAAGTAAGTGGTTTGGAAGAAAACTAAGGACCTTCAATGGATTTGAGATCCACGAAGCTCCGTAGGCAAATGCAACCGACAATATCCCACGAAAATTCCTCTACATGTGTTCCCCACTACGCTTGGTCTGGCTTTGGAGGGGTTATCTTTGCTACATTTTCGCAAGCGACCTCATTTTTAGCCCCTGTGTTAGAGGGGGGTCCTGTATAACTTTCACTTTTACTGGAATTTTTACACTCCCTATCTCTGACTCCAATGTTTGTTTATAATCCTTGAAGAGTTTCATCTCCAACCTAATTCAAGGCTCTAGCCTAGACTAGTTGATTGACCCTACAAGCATAAAGTCTGGTTGATTTTAAATTAGCGTTAATTTTAAGTGGCTTGTTTTAAGTCAAGGAAACAACAATGAAACTAATGGTGTGTTTTGAGAGACGAAGAAGGAGAAATAAATGAATTTGAAAGAAAAATTACTTCTAGTTTAACAATAAAGATTTGCAACTAACTCTTTAACCAACTTTTCGTAAATAACTTTTTCTAATATCTTTTAAAGGAAAACCTAAAATGAAATTTTTCTTGACTGCGAGATAATTAATGTTCTAAGCAATCAGTAAAGAACTTAAGAAAATAACTCTTTTTTCTAAAAAGAAAAATGACTAACCCAAACTACTTAGCCAAACTAAGAAAGAGAAATCTTTTTTTTTTTTTTTAAATGCTTCAAACAAGAAAACTTGAAATAAATTCTTTTTCTTTTTCTTTAAAGAAAGCGAAAGGGAAGAAGTAAAAAACAAGACAAGACCGAAACTGACCTCTGGCCCACTGCGGATCACAGGGAGTCACTGAAGACACCAAACAGGATGATCAAAGACTCATAGACTCCTCTAAAACCCTTTCAAAGAAAACACAAGAAATCTTTAAAAATATAAGCAAACTCATGTCAAACCCAGGATATGAATGTAACAATAGAGACACTATACTTAATCATGAAACCCCTGAGAATTATGACTTCAATCAAGGAAGAGTTTGACTGCCTCTTCTTAAAGAAAGAATTTCTTGACATAGGCACGCTACTGACACTTAAGCAGCATGTGTATGTACACGAGTTGTCTATAAAGAAGGGCACCTATGTACGCATGTTGAACCATAGTAAGCCGCGTACACCTCTGTAACTTCTCAAAAAAAGAAAACAAATAGGCAGACTAACAGGGCAGGGAGAACTGGTATGGCACCAACAGGTGACCAGAATTCCTTAAAGACTCAACAAACTTACAAAAATCTCAAAAGGTAATAAAACCAATCAAAGACCCAAAAACTCCCCTAAAACCCTAGAGGCTTCACTGTGGAAAACCCCCCCTATGGACTACACTAGGGTTCAACATGTAGGAAGATCTAACCGTCTAAAAGTATCCTACTTTTATAACTACCCCAAATATACCTGAGACTCATACATGAATAACAAAGTGATAAAGATCAGGTAACATTACCTTTTACTCCACGTCCGATGTTGATCCTCTCACGCTTGATAGCTCCACTGACTACAAGCCTCCTCCCAAGGCTGACCTGCATTCACAAACAGATAAACAGGAAACTACAAACATGCATCTCATATATAAATCATGGGTTAGATGTTAGAATAAAGAATAAATCGGATACAAATATTTGACACATCATATTTCGGGACAAAAAAAGTATTCCTTTTATTGATATCACAATGTTTACTTACAACAAGGTCGATTGTTGCTCCGCAAACCTGGTCTGGGATCCTCTTCACCAAGCTCCAAGTGCACCTCCGCATATCTTTCTCCTCTTAACCTTCTCTTTGGGAAATGGAATTGGCTTATAATGGAGGAAAAAGGGCAAAATGGGGAATTCTGATGCAATTCTCACAAGATGGCTGCAATTGCTTGGGGCAAGGAGGGGATGTGAAACGATAAGAGTTTCATTGTTCTTATGATTGGCTTCAGAATGAGACCCCAACACCTCCTTTTATATGACAAAAGGATGGTTATTGGTTGGTGATGGGATATAAGTGGTGGATACAGCCTGAGTGGGCCTAATGGTTAAGAACATGTGTTTCCTCTTAAGAGGTCACAGGTTAAAATCCAGAGGGGGGTAGGGTATGTATACCTTCATAGACTTTACCATTCAAATCCTTGGGTGGAGGGGGGTCCCTTGTCCCACAAACAAGGGGGTCTCATACACCAATTTGGTGTGCTGGCTTGGCCGTGACCTTAAAAATAGATTATTATTATTATTATTATAGTTAGGAAACTACCCAATAGCCCGTAATCTCAATGAATTCCTTGAAACTTTTTAATTTTTGCAACATTTGTGGGTATACACAGGTTGTAATGGTGCAACTAGCGTACGTATGCGAGCTATAGTGGTGCAGCAAGCATGTGTATGTGGACAGTAACGATGCAGGGCGCATACATATTCAAACATAGTGTTTTTAAGAAGAGTTGCTCAGTGATGGCTTGGCAAAAATAGCAAGTAAGAGGGCCAAATGCCAGGTATGCATGTATGGTGAAATTTAGGGTTATAACAAAAATGACACTTGGAAAATGGGTCTAGATTAGACCCAATATTTTTTTAAATAAAACCATTAATTCCCTATAGAGAGACCCGAGAACCAAATAGGCACATTTAAGACCAAAAAAATACAAAATTCTATATTTTGTTGATCACCAAAATGACTATAATAGATTGATGTAACAGTTGTCCTTACTAGATATTGATTCCTCAACATATCAAATATACACCTTGTTGACCAAGAAATATAGGGTTTCTAATATATGATAAGTCATGAACCAAACTACTCTTCGTATTAGAAAGATTTTGGAGAGAGGATCTCCTCTTCCCTTTGATGACATAACACCCCACCAAAACAATAATATAGTAACCTATCTATGTATGAGTTGTGGTTTTTGTTGTTATTCCCTTGTTCAATATGTGGTTTTGCTTCTATTTTGGTGGTTGGTTCCTTGATTCAATAGGTGATTGAAGGCCGGTGTAATAGGAGTTGAAGGATCAGGCATGGGTCCTTCTTCGTATTGTGGGTTTCTATTGACTTCACTTGAGATTTCTTCCTAGCTCCTACACTGGCATACTTCCTAGTGATGAAAGTAAGTAAATCATACTTCCTTATAGTTATTAAAGTGAGTAAAGAGGCTATAAGTGAAAGGATCTTACTAGTAACTAATCCTTAATCTATACATAAGAGACTTTATAGATGTATGCGTTTCTGTGAAAGGATTCAAGGATATAATGTGCAACTAACTAAGCAGTTCACCCTTAATTTTACTGGTGTCAGTGCAACAATTGTAGGAATCAATTTCCAGGGGACAAAGGAAACTATGTCAGCTGTGACGAAGATCCCTCTACAGGGAGAAAAAAGGTTTAAAGGTATGCCTTTAGACACTTCATGTTATATGGATTTCATCAAGCCTGAATATTGAAATTTGAAAGTTCGAGCCGGTATTCCTAGCGAGTATCTCTTGGAACCTTTTGAGAAACTTTTGAAGATAATCAGGAAATACTTCGCCTATGAGGGAAGATTCGACAAGGTGCATCCATACCACATTAGGTTATTGATGCATCTCACAGGGAGGAATCCCTTAAACATACCTTTCTTCTTGTGTTGAAGCCTGGGAAAGATGGCAGACAGTGTCCAAGCCAAAGTTGATCAGCCAAAGAACAACTTATTCCATTTTTTATTAATTAAGATGTTGGTGGTTGAAGAGTTGAAAAGTTTGAACAAGGAATAGAATCCATTTATGATTTCGGTAAACATTCCCAGAGACCCTAAAGGATACATTCCTCTATCTGCTGAGAAATCGACACTTCATAGTTCAGAGGTGAGAAGAGGAGATGTTATTGAAAAAAGAAAAGGGAAAGAAATGGAATACTCGTCACTCAGTGATCCAACATCCCATAAGAGAATCATGTCAATATTTACTAATAAAAGTGAGGAGATCCAAGATCCCAGTATACCACACACTAGGTCATCTGCCAAGAGATTTCCCATACCCACAATTCAACTAGATCTTGTTGAATGTGCCAACCAGGGAATTGATGAAAAGTAGGTGCAGTTTGTAACAACCCTAGCTAAATGATTGCTTAAGGTTTACCAAGTATAATTAATTAAATAATTAACTGTCCTAATATGTATTAGTTAAATAATGATTATTTATTAATAATATTAATTAATTAATTAATTAAGTCCTTGAATATATGTTGATTAATTAGTTAATTGATTGTTTAACACATTTAATGTTTAGGGTAAAGAATTAAATACTTAATAACTTTTAATTCATTAATATAAAACTTTACGTATGCAGGGGGATGAAGAATCGAGTGGAGGGATAAGGTATTAAATGGAGGGATAAGGTGGGTGGAATTAAAGGGGGGTAGGAGTCGGTGAATGGGAGGAGGATATGAGGGGGTAGAGGCCTTTGGGAGATTATTATGAAATTTTGGGGAGAGGAAGCATTATTCATAGGGAAGGACTGTATTTTATGTTGGGTATTTTTTGGTTTGGTCGGGAGTTTGGGTGGACTGTTACAGGGGTGCACCAGGTTGCTGGGAGTTTTGGGCTTGGGGGCCAGGAATCCTCACGGAATCTTGGAGCTAGGGAGCTGGACAGGCTCTGTTCCTAGCTGGCAGGGAGGAAAGATTCAGTTTTGGCCAGAGTTCGGGCAGAATAGCATAGAGGAAAACCGGAGAATTGGAGAATTATCATCAGATAGAGGTATGTATTTTAGTGACTATGTTGTGTTATGTGATGGATATGTAAGTTTATTTTCATGTGGTTCATAAACAAAATTTATGTTGAATAAATTATGATTATAAGTTGATGGGTAAATTTTATATGATATAATTTTTTTATTCTTTATTTAGCTTGTGTTTTATAAGGCTCTGTGGGGACAGAGACATTACACATGGTATCAGAGCCTGGTTTCAGAACTGAAACCTGGGCTTGACCACCCACTTAATTGTGCAATCTACTCCTTTTCCCCAAAATTTTGGATGAATTAAATATAGCTATGATGAAAGATTTCACCTCTAAATGATAAAATAAAAGCATTTTGCAAAGGAAGCAATGTTAAAGAAATAGAAGATGTTAAAGAGTAACAACCAAATGGAAAACTTGGAAACAAATATGCCTACAAAGTATCAAATACTCCAATCTATACAATCTATAGAGGAATGAAAACTTCACCTACAAAACTAAGTAACAATCCAATAACCGAACACTCTGCAAAGAGCCATTAGCCTTGCACTTAAAATAAAAGGATTAAAAGAGCCAAACCATAAATCGTCCAATAGAAAGAACCTTGGTAATAAGAATGATGAAACAAACCTGATCTTCACAAACCACATGCCCTCCAAAAGAAAAAGATTTAATTATACTTTAGGTATTGCAGAGAACCA
>JZKD02S0065638.1:848868-864201 GCA_000966675.3 Picea glauca
AAAAGAACAGAAAAGATACAATGGCAAATACAAACATTACACAGAGATTTTTCACCTGGAAACCCAAACCAGGAAAACCAACATATATTATGTTCATACATTGTGTTACATTGTTTACAATACAATATACATATAGGAGCCAGCAGAATCCAAAACCCTAACCCAATGACCTGGATTAGTCCAAAACCCTAATTCCTTAACCAGAAATAGAAAATCATCGGAAAAAAACCATGTGCCGAAAAACCACCTAATATCATGTGGTCCCGGAAATATGTTGGCCCGGCGAAAATATGTCGGCCCGAAAAAAAAAAAAATTCGGGGGCGCTGCCCCTGCACCCCCCTCTAACCCCCCTGTGCGCCCGGCGCAGGCACTTAGACACTACTACTCGTGTAAAGAATATAACACATACCCAACACATCTTACCCCGAACACTGTATCTTGGGAACTTCTCGAGGAGACGTTCCAAAGGAAATATCTACCAGCTTACTATGAGGAACAACAGGTAGGAGCGTTTCATGCCTTAGTACAGGGAAACATGACCGTAGAAGAATATGAGTTTAGGTTTATGGAATTGGTCAAATATGATTCATACATGGATAATGACCAACGACAGGCAGAACGCTTTATCTATGGGCTAAACCCTAAGATAAGGGCTATGGTGCGGATGTGGAAACCGTCTTCAGTAGCGGAAGTTGTGGAAAATGTGTGTTATGCGGAGGAACACATGAACTTAATTGGAGGTACGAGACCGAACTTTCCGCATCGTCCTGGATTTGTGGGGAAGGCCCCAAGGACATTTCCCAGGGGAGGGGGCTCAAGGCCACCTCCATATGGTAACAGAGTCGCACCAAGGACAGTAGCCGCAGGGATTTCAATGGCAGTGAGTGAAACATCTCGTTCGTCACCAACGACATAGATAGGTCCACAACCATGACAGGGAGCATCTAGTAGGGGCAGGGGTTCCAGGGGAAGGAACTCATTTCAGAGACAGTCGCAGAACAGTGCGCAGGTTCAATCCGGTGTTACCTGTTGGGGATGTGGAGGACCCCATTACCAGCATGACTGCCCAGAGTTACAATCAGGATTTGTGCATAGATAAGGAAAGGCCTCAATGGGAAGAGCAAGTAGCAACCACCAGATTTACACAGTGGTTAATAATCACCAGGCCGAACATCAATCCACGGTGGTGGAGTCACCAGGTATGCTAAATCATATCAATGTTAAGATTTTATTTGATTCTGGTGCAACAGATAGTTTCATTTCACCATTTGGATTAGAAACGAGTGGGTTGGCAGCCTACGAGCACGATGACTTTAAACAAGTCGAGATGGCTTTGGGGGAAAAACAAGCAGTAGGACCTAGTGTTGACAATTGTATAGTAGACCTGGGAGTGTGTACTACCAGGTTGAAGGTTTACGTTACTGCTCTCAAGGAATACGACCTAATCATTGGAATGGATTGGTTAGAATATCATCGAGATTTGGTAGATTGTTTTTCAAAAAGGTTACTCTGTGTAGATGACGAAGGAAGGTTAGTGGAGATCCAGGGTGTATGAAGAAGGGTGTCATTACGCTTTATCTCAACTATGAATTTCAAGCGATGCTTGAGGCAAGGGTGTCGACTATATGTAGTGGAAGCAGTGAATGAAAGGAAGGGACCCTCCTTGGATCAGTACCCAGTATTGTCTGAATTTAAGGATGTTTTTCCAAACGAGTTACCAGGGTTACCTCCTGAGAGAAAGCTTGATTTTACTATTGAGATAAAACCTGGTGTAGAACCAATTTCCAAGAATCCATATCGGATGACAGTGCTGGAACTTTGTGAGTTGCAAATGTAGTTGAAAGAGTTACTGGACTTAGGGCTAATAAGGCCCAGTGTCTCACCGTGGGGTGCACCAGTAATTTTTGTAAAAAAGAAAGATGGTTCCTTACGAATAGACAGAAGAATGTGATAGTGCATTCATTGAGCTGAAGAGGTTACTAACTAGTGCACCAATTCTACGAGTGTCGGATATGGAAAAGGACTTCATAGTCTGCACGGATGCCTCAAAGCAAGGGTTGGGGGNAATTATTAAAACACCAGCATCACAGAGTCAAGCAGGTCAGAGATCTCCTACCTCACCAACAAGAGGAGAAAAGAATAAAATTTGGCTTTAAAATCAGCTCAGAGAGGTCCAAGATGTTATCATTGATCTTAGGGAGGAAAAAAGGATATCAGAGGAAAGAATCATGGAACATTTCAAGGAATGCAAACCAACTATTGACAATGCATGTGCAACTCTCTCCGGCGCTCAATCAAAATGGAAAAGAAATGCGGCTTTGTTGAGACAGATGAAGAATTTGAAAAGACAAATATTGTCATTGAGAAGGACAAATAGGGCCTTGCAACTATAGGTGACTTTGGACAATGAATCTATAGAAAAATTGGATGATCCCATTCTCTGCATCCAATTGGATTCACACGTGCAACCTTTGCATGAAGATCCATCACACGAAATCACTGCACTGATTTCGCAACCCACAGTTGCATAGCAGAAGCCATAATCTAGTGTACAACTATGACAACGTTGTCCAAAAATACGCATGATGATTCATCACAACCATATGATTGTGATTTTCCTAAAGAATTTTTTATTGTAAATAACATCCTGGATAGTTTATGATTTCCATATTGGTTTTCCTATTTTTGATCATTTTTGTAAAGGTTGTTGTTCTCTTTGAAAACAACCAGATCCACAACTCTAGGAGATAGTAGTCTGATTCCTCAAAAATTAGTGTATCTTTATTTTCTATATATTGGGACTATTTTGATGTAAGGGCGCGTGAGCAAAAGTATAGATTTTTTGATCCTCTATGTAATTTCCTGAATCTAAAGAAATACAAATGTAGAAGTCCTGAGTTCCTTAAGAAAAGATTATAGTGGTGATGCTCTGAAGCTTGTACGTTTCCTTGTATGTATTTCATGTGTATTCATATTCATTTGCACTTCTCTTCTATTTTAAATTGGTAAATTTTAAATTCCAGAATTCATCTAAGTGGTGCTCTAGACTGAACCGATTTAAATTATGTCTGTCTTCCCAGTTAAGATTAGAATTCATCCATTGTGGTTCTCTTATTTTGTTATATGTTTCTTTTCTTCTTTATCCCTACATAATCAAATTAAATATTGAAGTTCATCACCTTTCTTAGCCTTTGTTCCTCTGAGGAGTTCTATCTACCAAACATTGTTTCTTTGTTTTCAGGGGTTGACTCCATAGCCCTAGAAACACTATCTTTTGTCAGCAAACCTTTTAAAATTTACCTTGAAGTTTAAAATCTAGCCATATTTTAAAGAAACTTGTCTATCGAAGATCAAGTCTCAGAGAGAAACCTCTCTAGATTGGAAAGGCTAGTTTCCAGTCTTAAAGTTGGTATGTAGGTTACCTTTGTAGATTTTTTTTTCAGCCCAACAATTTACTCAACGTTAACACAGTGGAAATTAACAAGTGCACACACAACGCTTTGAACAAAAATCCTTTTTTTATTATTCAAAAGGATACATTTTTTATTATGCATTTTTTTTAATTCAACGATCCATTTGGATCATACCTCTCCAATGAAAGGATTTTAGTCTCCAAAATATTTGAAAGAAAGACTCAAGAAACCTATTTGCAACTTGGTTTCTTTCGTGTCACTTGACTTTCTTTAGGTTTTGTCCCTTGAGGCTATGGGATGAAGTATCATATGTCCCTACCCAATGTGACATGACATTCCTTGACAATGTGGGATGATGTGTAGACTTGACATGCATGCACAATAGCCAATTGGCATGCACAACAACCCTATGGCATGCATAGTAGCTATCCAATAGGGTTGTTGTGCATGCAAATTTGGCATGCACACCAACCCTATTGGTTTTTATGCATGCCAAATTCATGCCAATTTGGCATGCACAATATCCCTATTGGTTGTTGTGCATGCCAAATTAGCATGCACATCAACCAATAGGGTTGTTTTTCATATTGGTTGTTGTGCATACCAATAGGGTTGTTTTTCATATTGGTTGTTGTGCATACCAATAGGGTTGATGTGCATGCCTTAGTTGGTTTTCCAATCTACTACAAAAAGATTGGCCCTGTGAGCTTTGAGAACCTTCATCCCTCTGCTACAATAAAACTCCAACCCTTTCTAAGTCCTCAAGACCCCCATTTATTCTTCTTCAATGCTATATTTATGCCCTTGTTTGTGTAACCGAATTTGCTAAATAAAAATAATGCTAAGGCTAGCTTGAGGTGGTTTGACTTGTCATAATATGCTAGTTGTCTCATTTCTCCAAGACTAAGAGATTTTTATACATTCCCTTCCCTCAATAAGTTTTACCAATCAATACTTATAGGCACAAAAAAAATTGTGATATATCATTGCCCCTATTGTTTAAAAAATTAACTTATCATAGTTTCCATGTGTATTGGATATCCATAGCCCTCATTTATTTTGATATTTTAACCTTATCAAATGAAATGGGCTTCTTTGTCTCTTAAGGAAAGGCATTGCTTATTATGCCCTCAAGGAATTTTGGAAAATGTTTTACTGCCAATGGTTTACCATTTTGAGTAATTTTATTTTGTATGCATTTTGTCATTTGCAATAGTATTTGTTTGAGATTTGATTACCATCCTTTGGAATAGCATTATAAAAGTGTGAATCTATTCGTGCATTATGTACATGACTACTTCCCTTGTCTCAAAGAGATTCTTCTTGATTGAATATTTTTTTCCCAAACCTTCTTTCCCTTTGAGCTACCTTGCAAAGTAACAATTATTCATATCATTACAACACAAAGAGATTTATCAAGTGTATTAGTCGCATCTGTAATCTTAGTAACTATACCAACTTCCAAACCATAGATTATTTTGTCTCCTTTTTTCATCGCTTCTTATATAGTCTTGAACTTTAACATGGACATGACCATTACAAATATTTCCTTTTTTGCAATCTTCATATCTCATGATAATGAATTCTCCCAATAGCATTACCACAAAGGCATCAAGTGGACATTTTTTACAGAATATCAAGAGTTTGAATATTCAGTATTGTCGAAGTCTTTTTTGTTTTCTCTCTATTATTCGACCTCTTTGCTTGTATAACAACCATTTCTTCAACACTTGTTAACATCAGGATTTCCTTCCATTTCAGAAAATGAGATGTCATCCCTATGGAACTCAAACCTCAACTAGGGACCTTGGATATATTTTTTTATTTCTCAATCCCTTTTAACTCATCGACCTTGAAATTTCAACCCATGTACCATTTGGAACTGTTCTCCAAATTGCTTTACTAACGAAGAGTTACTGAGTACCTGCACCTGATAAAAGGAATGATAATATATATCTTTTTATAGATCTTCTTATCGTGGATTCATTATCTGACATAGATGAGATGGCATTACATGGGCCAAGGGCATAACATTGTAAAAAATCATTTTGATCAATAAGTAAACATCTCTTGCTGTAACAACTTAACAATGGAGCTAATTTTTTATGAGAAACACAAGGAGGATTCCCAAATGATGGCACATTCTGAATTTTCAGTGATGCTAGATCCATTGCAACTCTTGTATCTTCAATACCGTTGTGACCATTTCCAGGCTATTGAATCTCCCTGTTATGTGGATTTTGAAGGTTTGACCAATTTATTAAGAATAAGCTTTCCTTCCTTATCCACCAATGTCACCCTTATAAGCTCCAGGCATTATGATGTATAACACCTTTCAAAATAAATCACTAACATTCTATAAGTAGTATATCTTGGAGGAGCACATCGTGTTGAAACAAAACCTGGTTTACTATCATGACTACCAACGAATTCTTGCAGTTTCATGTTGGGTGAGAATGTTATATGTTACAGGAAAAGGAGGTTCCATAGAACCTAAAGAAGATGATCCACTTGAACCAATCATTTTGTTCCCATTTTGTTCCAAATTTGGCATGCACAACAGCCCTAGGGCTACTGTGCATGCCAAATTGAAAAAGTGGTTTGATAGCCCTTTCTATAACTGGTGCCCTGGGTAGTTTCTCATCCCTTGATATAACTGGTGCCTTGGGTAGTTTCTCATCCCTTGATATAACTGGTGCCTTGGGTAGTTTCCCATTTTTTCATAAGAATTTGGAAGAAATTGGAACTTAAGGGATAGGTCTAGGGCCAAAAATTGTACTCATTTTGGTTCAGGAAACTATTTCTTCCATGGATGCAGATAATAGTTGATATGTTATTTTCCCTCTTACATTTCAAGCTAGAACTTGCAAAAACAAATTGACCTTATTTGAGGATATCATCTGGAATTGCTTGAGGTGAAATCAAATAGCTTTTGAATGTGAATAAAGGTACATTTTGCAATTCAAATTTTAAGATCATATGGAGAAAATCAATGTCATTTCAATCCAAGAGGTTGTAGAACAAGTTATCAATGTCCTTACAAAGAAATTGTCTAAATACGGCTATGAGGGTAATACCAATAAAATTGCATAGATGTTTGGGAAGTTGTTCTTCAATACATACCTTATATTCTGCATAGTTATAAATCTCAATATCTATACCTCCTTCAAAGAGGCATTCGTAATATCTACTTTTCCTACTTGCCTTATACAAAGTTGTATTGTCTATTTTACTAACTTACCTTATACAAACCATTTCCCTTCCCAATCTAGTCATAACATTTTGTTTCATGCATTGATCTCTTGACCATGATAAATTTGGAGTGTCTATTAATATTATTAATCTTATTATCTACTAAATATAGAAATATTTTATTTTTACAAAGCAAAAGAAATCTTGGTACTGATTTTCTAGATTTACTCAATTGTCAATGATTAGTGGTTCCATAAGCTAGGTAATAAAAATAATAATATGTATTATTGAATCTCTTCTCACACTTATTATTTGAAATGAGATTTTTAGCTCCAAATTTTCTTAAGGAAAAAGAACATTTTTTTACTAGCCCTTGACCTATGGTATTTTTTTGTCACTACTAAAAGAAAACATACCTAAAGAAATTTTAGTGTTGGTAATTTTAATAAACTATGATTTGTATTATGTGTTACCTATTATTATCCCAATTGTTCTTCAAAATGGGGATAGGACTATTAGAAATTATAGTCTTTATAACCTATAGAAAATAAAGTCAATTATAAATATGAATTGTGAGTCTAAAATACATTGAGTAAAGAGGAGGAATATATGATTGCAATTGGAACCTATGAATGGTAAAAGTGTACACATGTCAACACCCTAGGTGGCCATGTCACCTACCAAGTAGAATTCTAACTTGTTTCTTTAGTCTATATGTAGAGGCCCTCTATCTAGCTATGTACAGGTTGGCAAGTCCTTTTCTCCCCATACCTCTTAATGTTTGTGAAGATTAGAGTGTGGAGGAATCTCCAACTTTTTTGAGCCTTCTTGTACTGAGATATCCACATGATAGTAGCTCATACCCCCTTCTACTTTGCATACTTTTAAACTTTAATATGTGTGGGGCATAAAGAAACAAGCTTTTCATGGAGTGCAAAGGTTACTCCTACTATCACATGACCAAATATTCACTTTCCTTTTAACTTGTGTCTTTTAATTTGTGTATGTGATTACAACCTCAATGCTTCCATATTGAACAATAATGTTTTATGGATTGAAAACTGAAGCATTTGTCCCTGGTGCAAATCTCAATTGATGAATGCATGTCACCCAATACTTCCAATTGAGCATGTTTGGCATGTCAAGGAAAGGAAAGGCATGTCAAGGAAAGGCATGGCATGGCAAGGCAAGACATGACATGTCAAGGGAAGGAAAGACATGTCAAGGCAAGGCATGGCTTGTCAAGGAAAGGCATGGAAAGGATAGGTATGGCATCTCAAGGCAAGGCAAGGCATGGCATGTCAAGGAAAGGCATGTCAATGCAAGGTATGGCATGTCAAGGCAAGGCATGTCAATGCAAGGCAATGTTTGTCAAGGCAAGGCATGTCAATGCAAGGCAATGTTTGTCAAGGCAAGGCATGTCAAGGAAAGGCAAGGCATGTCAGGGAAAGGCATGGCAAGGAAAGGAATGTCAATGCAAGGCATGGCATGTCAAGGAAAGGGAATGCATGGCAAGGCAAGTCATGGTAAGGCATAACAATGCATGGCATGTCAAGGAAAGGTAAGACATGTCAAGGCAAGGCATGAATTGTCAAGGAATGACATAGCAAGGCAAGGCAAGACATGTCAAGCCAAGGCATGGCATGTCAAGGAAAGACATAGAATAACATGTCAAGGCAAGGAAATATAGGTAAAGGCAAGGAATGGAAAGGCATGACAGGCCAAGGCATGTCAACGAAAGGAAAGGCAAGGTCTATCAATTCAAGGCAAGACATGTCAGTGAGACATGGCAAGGCAAGGCAAGACATGTCAAGGCAAGGCATGGCCAGGTTAGGCATGGCATGTCAAGGAAAGGCAAGGCATGGTATGTCAAGGCAAGGAATGTCAATGGAAAAAATGGAATGTCAAGGAAATGCATGTCAATGCAAGGAATCACATGTCAAGGAAAGGCATGTCAATGCAAAGAAAGGTATGTGAAGGAAAGGCATGTTAATTCAAGGCAAGGCATCTTAGATAAAGGCATAGCAAGGAAAGGAAAGGAAAGGCATGTCAAGGAAAGGAAATACATGTCAGGGAAAGGTATGGAAAGGAATGTTAATGAAAGTCATGGCATGTCAATACAAGGCATGAGAATCCAAGGCAAGGGAATGCATGGCAAGGAAAGGAATTGCAAGGCAAGTCATGGTAAGGCATGACAACACATGGCAAAGCATGACAAGGAAAGGAAAGATGTGTCAAGGCAAGGCATGGATTGTCAAGAAAAGGAATGGCAAGGCTAGGTATGGAATGTCAAGCCAAGGCATGGCATATCAAGGAAATGCAAGGCATGGCATGTCAAGGCAAGGCTAGGCATATCATTTTTTTATGATCATGTCAAGGAAATGGCATGTCAATTCAAGGCAAGGCATGTCAACGAAAGGTATTCCAAGGCAAGGAATTAAGGCATGTCAAGGAAAGACATGGCATGTTAAGGAAAGGCATAGCATGGAAAGGAAAGGCAATGCATGGCATGTTAAAGAAAGGAAATACATGTCAAGGAAAGGCATGGCTTGTCAAGGAAATGCATCGCAAGTATAGGCATGTCAAGGCAAGGCAAGGCATGGCATGTCAAGGCAAGGCAAGGCATGACATGTCAAGGCAAGGCATGTCAAGAAATGGCTAGGCATATCATTTTTTTATGATCTTTACTAATGTTTATTAGAATTGTTGAATGTTTTACATCATTGGAATGACATCCTAGATGTAACTTATTTGATATTTTATTATCGCATGTGCACTTTGGTATGATGTAATATGATTATCGTTTCATTTCATGTGTTGTAATATTAGATATATAACAGAGAAATTAATTATTGCATGAAATAAATAATAACTTTTCATTCTAAATGTTTGTTTTTGTAGAACAAGGATCTTCCATAAGATTTGGATCATCCTCAACAAATAGATCTAGATCATGCTGTTGGTTCCGATGCTAAGATGGTAGATGATTCTCATGATGACACAGATACAGATGACAATGATGCCATTGTCAATGCAGATGATGATGATGATTATGATGATGATCACGATGGTGATGATGATGTTGAGGAAATTGTTGGTAGCGACCAGTGACATTCATGATCACAAAGACTACATCATGGATCATTTTTTATATATTTTTATAAGGCCTCTTTTCATGGTTACTATCATATGTATTATTTTCATGGCCTCTAGTACCATATTATTGAGTTGTATCATTTTGACATGTTTCATGTTGACTTATATCATTTGGACATGACGTATCATATTGAATTGTATCATTTTGTCTTACATAATTTCTCATTTTTATTTATATCATTTTTACATGATGTGTCATTTTCACTTATGTAGATTGTTGGACATGTATCATTTTCAGATGATATTGATCTACTGGCATATACATTTGACTTTCACTTGTTTTAGTTATATATGATGGTGATCTTATCAATATTGACTCATCAATTTTTATATATTGAAAGTGGTTGATGATTGTTGGATGCATATTTATTACGTATGATGGTTTTGATTTACTGCTCATGATGGATGTTGTCAAATTCACTTAAATTATAGATATTTGACTCTCTTGTTTTAATTATAGATAATGATCATGTTATAATAATTATATTGTTATTTTATATATATTGGATGTTGTAGATTCTATTTTGATGGAGATTTAATAAGTATAATGATGTTGTTAATTTGTATGGATGTTTGTATCCCTAAAAAATTCTTTATAAATGTTATCCTATAAAATATTTCAAATGAATTTATATGACTTACTGTATAATCATACAAGTTATTTAAGAGACATGATATATTTAGCTAATTAAATTGAAATAAAACATATTAAATTAATCATTGTAAGAAAAACAAKAAGCATTTTTGGAAGAAAGAAAGGAAGCAACAATGAAAGCAAAATTGGAAGAAAAATTGGAAGCCACACCAGAAGAAAAACTAGATGTAAAACTGGAAGCCAAACTAGAAGCCAAATTGGAAGCCAAACTGGAAGCAAAATTGGAAGCCATATCAGAAGAAAAATTGGAAGCTAAAATGGGAGAAAAACTAGAAGGCATATCGGAAGAAACACCTGATGCTAAACCTGGTGCTATTCCTAGAGCCAAACTGCAAGAAAAATTTCAAGCCATATCATAAGTAAAATTGGACGTAAAACGGGAAGCCAAACCAGACGCAAAAATGGAAGCAAAATTGGAAGGCATATCAAAAGAAAAATTGGAAGAAACACTTGGCACTAAAAA
Organism: Picea glauca; assembly: GCA_000966675.3. Taxonomy (NCBI): domain Eukaryota; kingdom Viridiplantae; phylum Streptophyta; class Pinopsida; order Pinales; family Pinaceae; genus Picea; species Picea glauca. The sequence goes on from JZKD02S0065638.1 coordinate 859,749, forward strand.
TGACGCAAGGCATGTTACATAAAGGCATAGGCAAGGAAAGGAAAGGAAAGGCATGTCAAGGAAAGGAAAGACATGTCAAGGAAAGGCATGGAAAGGCAAGGCATGGAAAGGAATGTTAATGCAAGTCATGGCATGTTAATACAAGGCATGAGAATGCAAGGCAAGGGAATGCATGGCAAGGAAAGGAATTGCAAGGCAAGTCATGGTAAGGCATGACAACACATGGAAAAGCATGACAAGGAAAGGAAAGACGTGTCAAGGCAAGGCATGGATTGTCAAGAAAAGGCATGGCAAGGCTAGGTATGGAATGTCAAGCCAAGGTATGGCATATCAAGGAAATGCAAGGCATGGCATGTCAAGGCAAGGCTAGGCATATCATTTTTTTATGATCATGTCAAGGAAATGGCATGTCAATTCAAGGCAAGGCATGTCAACGAAAGGTATTCCAAGGCAAGGAATTAAGGCATGTCAAGGAAAGACATGGCATGTTAAGGAAAGGCATAGCATGGAAAGGAAAGGCAATGCATGGCATGTTAAAGAAAGGAAATACATGTCAAGGAAAGGCATGGCTTGTCAAGGAAATGCATCGCAAGTATAGGCATGTCAAGGCAAGGCAAGGCATGGCATGTCAAGGCAAGGCAAGGCATGACATGTCAAGGCAAGGCATGTCAAGAAATGGCTAGGCATATCATTTTTTTATGATCTTTACTAATGTTTATTAGAATTGTTGAATGTTTTACATCATTGGAATGACATCCTAGATGTAACTTATTTGATATTTTATTATCGCATGTGCACTTTGGTATGATGTAATATGATTATCGTTTCATTTCATGTGTTGTAATATTAGATATATAACAGAGAAATTAATTATTGCATGAAATAAATAATAACTTTTCATTCTAAATGTTTGTTTTTGTAGAACAAGGATCTTCCATAAGATTTGGATCATCCTCAACAAATAGATCTAGATCATGCTGTTGGTTCCGATGCTAAGATGGTAGATGATTCTCATGATGACACAGATACAGATGACAATGATGCCATTGTCAATGCAGATGATGATGATGATTATGATGATGATCACGATGGTGATGATGATGTTGAGGAAATTGTTGGTAGCGACCAGTGACATTCATGATCACAAAGACTACATCATGGATCATTTTTTATATATTTTTATAAGGCCTCTTTTCATGGTTACTATCATATGTATTATTTTCATGGCCTCTAGTACCATATTATTGAGTTGTATCATTTTGACATGTTTCATGTTGACTTATATCATTTGGACATGACGTATCATATTGAATTGTATCATTTTGTCTTACATAATTTCTCATTTTTATTTATATCATTTTTACATGATGTGTCATTTTCACTTATGTAGATTGTTGGACATGTATCATTTTCAGATGATATTGATCTACTGGCATATACATTTGACTTTCACTTGTTTTAGTTATATATGATGGTGATCTTATCAATATTGACTCATCAATTTTTATATATTGAAAGTGGTTGATGATTGTTGGATGCATATTTATTACGTATGATGGTTTTGATTTACTGCTCATGATGGATGTTGTCAAATTCACTTAAATTATAGATATTTGACTCTCTTGTTTTAATTATAGATAATGATCATGTTATAATAATTATATTGTTATTTTATATATATTGGATGTTGTAGATTCTATTTTGATGGAGATTTAATAAGTATAATGATGTTGTTAATTTGTATGGATGTTTGTATCCCTAAAAAATTCTTTATAAATGTTATCCTATAAAATATTTCAAATGAATTTATATGACTTACTGTATAATCATACAAGTTATTTAAGAGACATGATATATTTAGCTAATTAAATTGAAATAAAACATATTAAATTAATCATTGTAAGAAAAACAATAAGCATTTTTGGAAGAAAGAAAGGAAGAAACAATGAAAGCAAAATTGGAAGAAAAATTGGAAGACACACCAGAAGAAAAACTAGATGTAAAACTGGAAGCCAAACTAGAAGCCAAATTGGAAGCAAAATTGGAATCCATATCAGAAGCAAAACTGGAAGCTAAAATGGAAGCAAAATTGGAAGGCATATCGGAAGAAACACCTGATGCTAAACTTGGTGCTATTCCTAGAGCCAAACTGCAAGAAAAATTTCAAGACATATCATAAGTAAAATTGGATGTAAAACAGGAAGCCAAACCAGACGCAAAAATGGAAGCAAAATTGGAAGGCATATCAGAAGAAAAATTGGAAGAAACACTTGGCACTAAAAATGACGCTAATTCTGGCACTATTCTTGGTGCTAATCCTGGCGCTATTCCTGTCACTAATCCTGGCGCTAATCCTTGTGTTATTCCTGGCGTTATTTTTCCAGCCCTAAATCTGGTGCTAATTCTGACGCTAAATCTGGCGCAATTATAAAAGGTCCATATTACGCCCAATTTTGTGTCATAAAAGGTGTCTAATTCATGGAGTAAAATACATTAAATTTCGACGTTATTTTAGGTGCTAATTTCATGTTCTGTTGTAGTGCTACCATACTTGGCCCACAAGTACGAGAAAAGAAGCTGCTCCAATCTGTGAAACTGGACCCTAATGGGAAGCCAATAAGATACATAATAAATATGTGAATATTGAATAATCTTTCCCATTGCAGTTAGTTTTATAACAAATGAAAGTACTTTATACTACCAAGAAAAGTATATTAGGTTTCAAATTCTCTAAAAACCAATCCCACATAACCACTAGAGAGAGACCAACAACAAAGGGGATGCCAAGATACATCAGTATGACACCTAGATGGATGAAGGACTTGGCAAGAGGAATCTAAATAAGGGTTTAGTATAGGATGAAAAAACAATGTTTAGTCTTATGATCAATAACCACCCTTGGAGGCCTAACAAAGTGATTATTCATTGGATCTTAGAATCATTTTGAAGTGTAATTCCCCAAATTCTACTTGAAAAACAAACAGTATTCAAAAAACAATTGAGGGCATAATTAGTTAGAACATAGAGATAGTGTGTCAAGGGACATCCCTACCTAATCAATCAATGGATAAGAATACATAGAGAAATAATTTTATTCATTGCAACAAAAGTTAATGCAAAGGAAAATAGGGCCTTGACCATCCCCACACACTTCAAACCAAATCCCAAGTAGGAGAGCATCTTAGTGATGAAATCTTAGTCAATCCTATTATAGGATTTATCAAAATCAATTTTGAGGAAAATATCCTACTTCCTGGACTCCTTGGCCCACTCCATCCCAAGCAAAAATCATTGTGTCTAGGTGTTATGGGATAAATCGGTAGGTGCGGAGACTAACTGATCTCGCTAGATCCACCTAGATCTAGAACAAAACACACCAAGACATGATGCTTTCCTTAAGTTTTAGATATTGAATTTACTAACTAAAGATGGATGGGTGACATACCATTTAAATGTCGCTTCCTCTCTCCATATCCATCCTAGCCCCGTTCCAACGCTCATACAATGATGAACCTACAAAAGAATGCAACCAAATGAAGTGATAGCAATAGCATAAACTCAATATAAACATATGTATGTGATAAAGGAATCATACAATAAAACACAACAAGCTTTATAGGAAAGAATCATATTACTGTATCATATTAAATGTGAAAGAGAGATTAAAACCGTGGCCTTGATGTCGTAAGGTCCCTTCCAACTGTCCTTCGTTTCCCACACACTTACACTCCAAGAATTCTGAGAGAACATATCTGATAATATTTACAATCTATCTTGACAAATTGGCTCATCTAGCCAAGCTAACAATCTCCAAAGCTCAATTCAATCCAAGCTCCAAGCTCAAAATCCCTCATCCAAGCCTAAAAGCTAAAAGCTAACCTTCTCCATGAGAGCTCCTCTCCTTTTATAAGTAAAAAAGGATAAGGTGAGGAGGTTAGGATGATCCCACTAAATCATGAAAGCGAGTAACATCCAAACCATTCAGATGCCACCTCACCATGGAAGTTTCTCCTTCTAGAAGATTCGAGAAAATGCTCGTTTTTCCCATGTGTAAGCATTCTCGCACCCTACCTATAGAGAAGAATATGAACCCCTTGCGACCTAGCTATGATGTAACCTATGAAAATTAGGCATTCTTGCACCCTAGCTATAATACAGCCTGCGAACTTCCTTTTTTATATTGTTTTTACAAAGGAAAATGCAACTTCTTTTCTCAGGAAAAGTTCTTCTCCCTTCCTTCTTCAGGAACTCAAGCCACTGACCCCTCCGAAGGAAACAAATAGGTTTACATCATTAACGGTCATAGGGATGATGAAAATAATGTGTAACAGAGAGCCTCCAAAGTATGAAGTTAGAACAGAGTGATAGCTGAAATACTTTGTCGAGTGTGTGTAAGGAACAAGGAACAGTCGGTCGAAAACCTGCCAACAAACAAGGAAATACAGTACAATAA
>JZKD02S0065638.1:886380-943829 GCA_000966675.3 Picea glauca
TAATAATAAATTAACAATGAACATTTAAAAAAATTAATAAATTAAAATATCTTTAACATTTTTTTTAATAAAAATCAACATAAATTAAAAAAAAATGTTTAGTTTTTTTTTCCAAATGAAAGTTAACCTGCTGGGAACCCACCTTGATACTTCTTTACATAGTAGATGGTATGAGAGTGGAAAGCAACAGCCCAAAGGACTCATAGCCAAGCTTGAACTCGTCACCTCTCCCCAAACTAAAAGATTGTGCGCAAGTCTTGCCATGCGAACTATCCCTCGTGACTAGGAAATGCTTAACTTACCCAAAAAAAAATAGAATCATCAAAACTTATTGCAATTCATGAAAGCTCACGGTAAAAGGAATGATTGAAAAAAAATGATGACGCAAAGAAATAATTCTAATAAAAAATACATATCAGCAAACTATTTTACGACCGACTAATGAGCTTCGTTCATTTTTTTAATATATTCCTTTCCCCACCAATGAACTTGTATACTTTTTAACATATTCCCTAATAATTTCAAACCATGAAATATCATTACAATAGCATTTCGTGATGGCCTGTATTTAAAAATTTTAAATATTAATATTATAATTTTATTTATTTTATTTATTTTTATTTATTTATTTATGGTTGTTTGTAAGTGATTGTGAAATTCTATATTATTGAAAGAAGTTGTGATAAAAAAAAACGATAAGGGGAATTCTTGATTTGTCAAAAAGGAAACTAGATCAGAGATCCCGGAGTTGCGTTGTCTAAGATAGCAAGGGGAGGTCTGGGCCACCACCATGGGAAACCGACCCAGTCCTCTGAAAACCAGTTTGATAATCTACACCATAAACATATACCAAAAAGACATAAACATAAAAAGGTAAGCTCCTACCCTGAAAACGACTTGACCCAGGGTTGATCCTGCGCTAGTCCAGGATGATGGGTTCACTTTCATCTCCATCATTTCTTGCCTCATTCTCCTCCCTCTGCTCCACCGTGCCCGTCTCTCTGATACAGGCTGGTGTTCTGCTCCGGTCTACTGGAGTGATGTCCATGTGGTGGACATAGCGTAGCTAAAGGTGGAATTGGCCTGCCATTCTTTCTATTTTTTCCTTCTGGCTCCTCTAGTCCTCAGCAAGTCTTTTTGCACTGGCCTCTAGGTTGCTGAGGCGACTCAGGATTTCTGTGATCACCTTCTTGTTGTCTCAGATTGCCTCCCTACTGGTCTCTTTCCAGTCAATGCTCATCTTGCCTATCAACATTTTTGTTCGTCGAGCCTCCTCCACCGTTTTGTGGTAAAGAGTTTTTCTGGGCTATGTGGCCCCTGGCTCTCTTATCCCGTCCACTTCCTGAATTAGTTTCGTTCAGGCTTTTCCCTTGTGTGTGGCATTAATTTCTCTCTCCCACCTGTTGATGACCGCTTTTCCCTTTGGATCGACCTGCGTGAGAAAGGTCCCCTTGGCTTCTCTAGTCGCTTGCTCCATCCTTGTGATCCTTTGGGTGCTTGTTGGAGGTTCTCTCCCCTGGGGGCCTCTCTTACTATGGGTTTTCTTCATTCGTACCATCTCGGTTTGTTTGTGGTGGTTTTTTCTTTGGGTTCTTCTCCTGTTCCTTTTCGCCCCTTCCTGGTATGTAAGATGGCCTTTGTAATTGCTTCTCTCTGGTCTGTGGCTAATCCTAGTGTTTCTTCTTTTATGGGATCTCTCTGGCTGCGGGCTCATCCTGGAAATCATGGGCTACTCATAAAGGTGTACTTTCTTGCCCTTTTTCACTGTTTCGGAGTGTGTGCTCTTGGTATCCCTATCGTCATTCCTGAGTTGATCTTTTTCCCTACATGTTGTAAGAAAATCATTACCAATCTCTGTATCTATACTTGGGTGAGGTGTACCCATTCTTTCCCATGGAAGACCCTTTCGACCTTCATCCTTTGTCGCCTGCTGATAATCTTTTCTACTATCCTATTGACAACCCATGTAATTCTTCCTATTGACATGACCGTGGTGTCATACCTACTCTTGTTGTGTGACCTGGATCTGCATTGTAACTCGTGTTTGATTGGTGGGCTATCGGATTCTACCTCCATCCTCCTGCGCCTCCATCATCAATGTGGTCATCCGTACTTCGGTTGTCGTCACAGTCTTTTGCCGCTAGTTGGGTGCATTATGTTCGGAACAGACCATTCGGGATGTTACAAAAGATAGTGTCCAGTTATGGTCCTTCCTTGTCGACCCCCTCATTGGTGATTCTGTCCGCCAGTCCATTTGCTGACCTCCGTACCCAACGCAACTCCACTGTGATCCCTGTTTGCAAGTGCTCATGAGTTTTTTGCAGGGAATGTGCCATGCGCCAGTGCCTCTGAATTTTTCCCACTCTAGTACCATTTTGGAGTCTCCTTACTATGTTAATAACCAACGTGGAATCTCCTTCCACTATGGTGTTTTTCATCCCTTCTCGGCGTATAATATCAATGTCGGTTTCCAAGGCTCCAAATTCCACGGTATTGTTAGTTGAGTTTCCCAGACTCCCCGTGTACAGCCAAATGATATTTCATTTACTGTCCCTGATTGCTCCTCCCATTCTAGTCCGTCCTGGGTTACCTTTTGACACCCTGTCAAAATTTAGCTTAAGGTAGCCTACTAGTGATGGTTTTCAGTTGCACTCACCTACTTGGAGTTGCGGTGGCCGACTTACCTGATTTGGGGTTCGTCTTTCAGTGGAAAGGCTTCTAGGATACGAGAGTCCTGGTCTGTGAGTTTCTCTCTTCCTGTATGGCAGCTGTGGCTCTGTACCGTTTCTCTTATCATGGAGATTATTGTTTCCTTGATTTTCCTTTCTGGCCAGCTTTGGTTACTGAAGATGCGTCGGTTCCTTTCCTTCCATATTGCCCATGTGATCATTCCTGGGATGAGAGTCCAACAGAGATTCACCTCTTCATTTTTTTCTATAGTTCTCTTTCCGGAGATTGATAGTTGCGGAGATGTTACTTCGGATCCTATTGGACTGTCGGAAGATGTTTTCCGCCCAGTCCCAGATTTCTATTGTGTAGGTGCAATCATCAAGGAGATGGTTCGTTGTTTCTTTCTTCACTTGACAAAGGTGACATCTGGAGGGACCTATGAATCCCCTTTTCCTTAGGTTTTCCCAAGTTAGAATTCGGTTGTGGAGTATTAACCATTGAAATTTTTTATTTTTGGCCAATGGGGGTTGTTCCACAACTTATCCCATTGTTGCGTCAGGTCTCCTTAGTCCTGGTCTGTGATATAGTGTCGGACTTCTTTTAGATTGAATTCCCCACCATATTTTTGCCCCCATCTCATCTGGTCATTTCCATCCATGACTGCTACTTTTCATCTCCACAATTCCTCCTCCGCCTCTTTTACTATTGTTGCAGTTCGGTCTCTATTCTGTGTAGTTAGAGTGTCCCATATTCGCCATTTGTTCGATCTGTTTCTTGTTTCCAATAATGGTAGACTCTAGTTTTACCTTGCATGATCATCTCCTATTGGAGTACCTCCCTGTCCAAGTTCTCCATTCTAGGCTCCTATTGCCAAGTGTCCTCCAAGAATCTGGATGTTCTTCGATTCCTTACTTCCTAAAAGTTGTGAGTCTGAATCCAGGCTCTGTTGTGCCAGGCTAGGTTCCAAATGGCCAAGCCTTCCCTGGTGCCTCTGAAGAGGATTTTTTCCTGGTCATGTATGTCCAAGGCATACTTTGCCTTCCACAGGTTTTCCCATGGTGTAGTAGTTTCCTTGACCCAGCGCCACCAGAGTTTCGCCCCGTATGTGTCATTGGTCACTTGCGGGTCTTGTAGCCCCAAGCCTCCTTTGCTTTTTTGTTTACAGACCTTCTCCCAAGCCACCAGGGCCCATTTTTTATTTGTTTCCGCTCCTTGCCAAAAAAAGACCCTTTGAATGGTTCTTATATTTTGTAGTATCCCTTGGGGGATTGGGAAAACGGACATCATAAAGGTTGGAATTGCTTGCAACACAGACTTGGTCAAAATTAGTCTTTCGGTTGGGTTGAGGGATCTGTACATCCAATTTTTTACATGTTCCTGTAACTTGTTGATTATTCCTTCCCAGGTTGACATTTTGTAAGCTTTGTCTATCAGGGGAATGCACAAGTACTTAGTTGGGAGTGTTTTGCGTTCAAAGCCCAAAATGTTGGCTAGATTTCGTTGGATTGTGAGGTTGGTATTGAAGAAGAAGATCATAGATTTGGAGTGGTTGATTTCTACCCCCGAGGCTTTGCCAAACTCTTCTAGGATTCATTTTTAGGTTTTTTATTCCTTGATTGTGGGTATGCCATGAAGTAAGGTGTCATCCACGAACTGTTGGTGTGTGGAAGTAGGGAAATTTTTGAAAGGTTTGATACCTGTTAGTTCACCTGTTGCAATTGCACTTTTAATGCTTCGACTAAGACCTTCCATCATCAATATGAACAGGAAGGGGGATAGCGTGTCTCCCTGTATGATTCCTCTCGTGGGCCATAAAGGTTTGGCAGGGGCTCCATTTATTAGTAGCGAGTAGCTTGTTGTGGATACTAGGATGACTATCTAGTTGATCCAATGTTGGGTGAATCCAAAGGCTTCCAGAGTCTTGACCATGTAGTGCCAGCTAATTTTTTCATAGGCTTTTGCTAGGTCCAGTTGTATTATCATTCCCCCTCTCTTCTGAATCTTCAGGGTGTGGATAAGCTTGTGGGAATGGATGATATTTATTTTCCATTATTTGTCTGCCTTCCACAAAGATTGCTTGTTCATGTGAGACCAGTGTGGGTAGGAGGGGTTTCAATCGATTTGCTATAACTTTGGATATTATCTTATAAACCACATTGCAAAGAGCTAGTATAGGTCTATAACGATCAGGGGTTTTGGCTTCATCTTCTTTGGGGATTAGAGTAATCATTGTAGCATTTAACGCTTTTAGGATGGAGGCTGACCTTCTAGAGTCTTCCACTACCCTCTAAACGTCGTGTTTGACAATTTCTCAGTAGGCTTTGAAGAACTCCATTGTGAGGCCATCTGGACCTGGTTCTTTCCCATTGGGCATTTCCTGGAGTGCTTGATCAATTTCCTCCTCAGCAATGGGTTTGTTTAGGTTGTTATTTTGTTCCTCGGTGACCAGACGAGGGATATGCTGTATTATCCTTTGTATGTCTTTCGTTCTGTCTTTGTTGGGTTCCTGGGCTATCCCGTGGAAGTGGTTTACCAAAGTAGTTTCGATCTCCTTGTGTGACTCTCGCTCAATTCCATCCTGGTCCTTAATCTACAGGATTTTGTTATGGGCTCTTCTGGCCATGGTTGTTCTATGAAAAAACTTGGTGTTCCTCTCTCCTTCCCTTAGCCATCTGATATGGGACTTTTGTCACCACAGTGTTTCTTCCTGCTGGCAATGAGCTTCCCATTCCTAGGTCATCTCGACCTCTTCCTTTTTCTGATCCTCTGTATAGCCCTTCGAAATGCAGGTTTCCTAGAGTTTTTTCATTTTTTCTTCTATTTTGTTTTTCTCTTGGTTTATATTCCCAAAAGTGTCCATGTTTCTCTCCTTGAGATTATATTTGATGTACTTTATTTTCTTATAGAGTTTGAAAATTCTTGTCCCTTGCTCTAGTTGCTCCTCCTGCCACCACTATTTTATTCTCTCATCGAAGGTCGGGTGTTCAATCCAGAACTTCTCAAATCTGAAGGGTCTGTTCTTTGGTGTGGTTTGGAAGTCTGTTTCTAGTTGCACTGGCCAGTGATCAGATCCCCCCCAAGGACGGATGTTGCAATCTAACGTTAGCCCTTGCATAATGATTGACTCTGATACTAGGAATCTATTGAGTCTTGTTGCTACCTAATACTAGTTCATCTGTTTATTGTTCCAGGTGAACTGGTCGTTATTCGTTTTGAGGTCTACCATATCCGCTGTGTCTATGAACTTTGAGAATTCTTCCGCATCCCTATCTAATCTTCGTGTACCTCCTTTTTTCTCTGTAAGTGACGTGATGATGTTGAAATCCCCTGCCAGGATCCATTGGAGGTTGATTGATCGGGTTTTTAGGTCTTCTAGGTCTCGTATCATTCCTCTCTTTTCCTCTGATACCTGGGGTCCATACACATTAGTGCATAGAATATCCTCTGTGTTTCCAGTTATTTGCATGCGAACCATAAGGGTGTGCCGAGTCACTTCTGCTGCTATTAGATTTAGTACTTGTGGGTTCCACAAAGTGAGAATACCTCCTGCTATTTGGTGGCCTCCGATAGACACCATCTTATACTTGTGCCATTGTTGTTTATTGATTGCCTCCATTCTGTTTATAGTGCATTTTGTCTCTTGAATAAACAGAGATCTGGTTGTTCCTTCTTTAGTCTATTTCTAAGGATTCTTTATTTTCTTGGGCTGTTTAGGCCTCTTATATTCCAAGTTATAACCTTCATTTAAACATGTGGGGGGGAGTTGGGGAAGATTTTTTTGATCTTACTCGAGTTTATCAGTAGCGCTCCAAGCTCCTGTAGGGCTACACTATTTGATTTCCTGCCTTTTTTCCTCCTTGTCTTCTTGGGTGAGAGTTGTGGTTGTCCCTTGGCGGCTTTGAATCCTAGGTGTCCTAGCTCCCTGTGTGTGCTCTTTAGTCCTCTAGCTTTGGCTTCCTCCCTTAGGAGAAATAGGTACTGAATGTGATCAATTTTCTTTATTAGTACATTATCTACTCCCTGTCTTTTCCATTGCTCTAGTATGTTTGGGAGATCTATCCCTTCCCTTTCCACGAGGTCTCTGAGGTCAGGATCTTTTGTGCCTACTTTGCTCGACGTCATTTCGGCATCTCCCTCTGCTTCTTGCATGGGGGTGTTGTCGTCTCTGGTTTCTCCATCCATCGAGGTTGCACAACTCCCATGTTCCTTCCTGTTACTTGGCCGATTGGTGGGCTCGTTTGTTGCTTGTTCTCTGACTTCTTGAGCTTTTTCTGAATCCTTTTCGTCTTCTGCCCCTTTATTGGTTTTTTCCCTTCCTTTCGTTTTATTCCAGGTCTCTGGGTTATTTCCTGCTGGGGTTTTACTCTGCTTTTTGTTTGCTCTGCTTCTGGGATTCGGTTTGATAAACCCATCCTCATCCTGTTGTGGTTTGGGGTTTTCTGATTCCTGTTTTTTGTTAAGAGGGCATTCTCTGATCAGGTGGCCATGTTCATGGAATATTCTATATCTGAAGGGATATGTTCGTAATATATGTTTTAGATCCATTCCTCATCCCTGAATTCCATACTTATGGCTTCTGGGAGTGCTCCGGACACATCCATCTCTATTGAGATTCTTGCGTAAGATGTATATCTTCCTTTTAAGGTGGATTCTGAGGTCTTCACATATTTTCCCAGTCTGTTTCCTATTGCTTCGAAAGTAGAGCGCATCCAATAGTCTAAAGGTAAGAAATAAAATCTCATCCAGACCGACACCTTTTTGAAAGTCTCTTTTTCTGGGGAGAAATTTTCCTTCCATGGCTGCATATACAATCCTGTTGAGGCATGGAAGTATGGACCTCCCTCAAAAACTCTATCCCTATCCTCTACGTTCTTGAAAACTGTTGTGAAGAATCCTTTCGAGCCCAGGTGGAGCTCCACTTCTCTGCTAGGCTTCCAGTGATATTTAATCCAGTTGTGCAACATTCTCTCTATGGGCCACAAACCCATGAACTTACAGATTAATGCATGCGTCTTCATCTGGTCTCTGTAGAGTTGCGTTTGCGGGTCCTCCAGTATCACCTTGGCGATCATTGTTGTTTTGGGTTTGCACAGGTTGCTCCCTTCTGTTCCGTTGGTCTTTGTTGTGTCTTGCACCTCGCTCTGAGTTTCTCTGGTTTCTTCTCCCATGCACTCGCTTTTTCCCTGGTTACTTTCCTGACCTTTTTCTGGGTCTGATCTTGAGGTACCAGTCATTGGTGTCTTGAAAACAACGCCTCTTGGTCCTTTCCCTCTGTCCACCACTACCTATTTGTATGAGGGGTACCCTTGCCCCCCCCTTTGGTGCTCATGATGTCCTCTGCTATGACCATGACTGCCAAACCCTAGCTTGTAGTTACTCCAAACCCTAGCAGTATCGTCCTCGAGATATCACAAAGTTGATCATTTAAAAAATTACTTTAATTAGAAATTATAATTAAATTATGTATAATTAGAAATATGAATTATTAAATTTATTTAATAAAGTATTTATTTTATTATTTTAAATTCAAATTCAATCAAATCTCTCCAAATTATTTACTAACACATCCATCATTTAATTTTAAATTATGTATAATTAAAAATATGGATTATTAAATTATTTAATAAAATATTTATTTAATTATTTTAAATTCAAATTCAATGGAATCTCTCCAAATTGTTTACTAACACATCCATCATTAACGGATGGAACAACTGATAACTGATGGTGAAGGCCTATAGGGATCACCATCGTGAACCTATACGATTTATTGTTTTTATAATATAGCTAATTAGTTGAGGTTGAAATTAGAGTTTTGTGTCATTGTCATGGCTAATTGGGTGAAGCAAAGGGCCTATATCAACTTCTTAGTTCATGTTTGTAACGACCTTTTCTTAATACTCTTGAATTTTTTATTTCATGTTTGTAAGTGCCCTTTGTTTAATACTCTTGAATTTTCTATTGGTTAATATTTGAATATAATATTTACTAATAAAATTCAAATTTCAATGAAGATTGAATCGAGTAACAAAATTTTCAAAAGTTTTGAGAAGAGTATTACTTTTCCAAATGGGATTTAAGATCAAAATTGAATTGCACAACAAAAGTGTTTTAGTGTTTAGGTAGATGAGTTATTGAATTTTGGATTGGTTAAGATTTGAATATAAAATTTACCAACAAAATTTAAATTTCAATGAAGATTGAATCGAACAACAAAATTTTCAAAAGTTTTGAGAAGAGTATTACTTTTGCAAATGGAATTCAAGTGCTAATCAAAACTGTGAATGGCATAACAAAAGTGTTTTAGTGTTTAGGGTAGAGAAGTTCTTCATAGTTATGTGTGATGAACACTTTAACTTAATATTTCTTAATAAATAATCTATCTAAAATGTATCTTGTTTATCATATTTAAACCATGATAAATATGTAGCAACAAAAAAAATTGATTCAACCATAAGTTATTTTTGATAAATAAATGATAAAAATAAATATATGTTAGTTTATGGATATGCTAATCTTTGAATTAATTAATGGTTTCATATTCATACAAAGCTAGCAGATAATTTCATCATTGTAGATAATTAATTAATGTTCATATGCACTATTAAAAAATGAAATGAAATTAATTTCATATGCACAATTAAAAAATGAAATGCATAAGGCATCCATGCACAGTTAAAAAATGAAACGTAACGACACCCATTAAAAATGAAACCCAACCCAAAACACAATGAAATGCTTCTCTCTATTGGAGATACTTCACACATGCCTAGGATTTTTTTTCCTAAGGTTTTCCTTATGTTTATTAGTCATTATTCAGTCTCCTATAGTTTAGGGAGAAAATTCATTTTCCTATAGTCTAGGAGAATATTCTCTTCAGTTCACACTTCAATTTGATCAATTGAATGGAGTCTAGAGGCCACATTGGTTCCATCACCATGCAAAATTGAGATCATCACCATCTAATGTGCATTGTCCTTGGGATTATCACCAGATTAGTGGATTAATCATGATTCTCTAATCTCCTCCTTACTTCACTTTGTTTTAGCCAGTTAATTGAGGACTAAGAGACTAGTTAACTCAGACTAGGTAGTAGTTAACTCCCGTAATTGTCGGTGTGTGTCTAGATCACTCTAGACCACCACTATGGCACATTGGTTCTCCTCCAGTGCGCATTAGTTGAGCTATACAGAGTATCTCATGTGTAAATTATCATTCATTCATTTGGTTAATTGAATGCTTCCATTCTTTCTCTCATGTTTCTCTCTTTTCTCATTTTCTCTGCAAACTTTGTATGTCCTTTGCTAGCTAGATCTTATTTTTGCAGGTTCATCCACATTTACATGGTATTAGAGCCAACAGATTGCTAGGAAAAAGACACACCATACTCTTTTTTGCAGGTATAAAAGATTGAATAACGCAAAAAAGATGGATTATTGATCGTCGATACTTCTCATGCGTCATAACTATTTGGAGTGGAAGCCAAAATTATGCTTCAGCTCAGATGCAAAGACTTGTACCAAATAACTATAGCAATGGAAGTAGAACTTGATTTCGTCGATGAGAAAAATGACTTTCTCGATAGAGAAGATATGGCCATAGGATGTATATGCTTGTCTATTTCTCCATAAATTCTCCACCAAGTGTATGTTGAGTCATGAGACTCAACTCCAAATGAACTATGGACGAGATTGGAGGTTCTATTCGGAAATAAAGAAGATTGTGAAGATTGCGGGTAGGAGATTCGAAAGATAAATCCAAAAGAGAAACCATTAGAAGATCAAGCCTCTTATTTTGAAGAGTCTTCTACACAAGTATATGCACAAATTTGTATTTCGTTAATTGCAGATGATGTCTACTCCATTTCAGATTTGTTTTCTGAATTTCATGTGGAAGATATATTGCATGCATCTCAGGAGTCACATGCAGACACTTTTCCATGCGCCATGCATGCATCTTAGGAGAAACATGCATGCATCTCAGGAGGCAAAAAGGGAGCCACGCACATCAGATTCAATTCTAATATTTTTTGAGCAAAATTTGCAGAAACAAATTGGATATTTGAATTCCTCTTGGAAACATATCCAATTAAAAAAAAAAAAATCATCCAAAACGGAGTTTGGGAAGTGAAGTTCTGATCATTTTAAAATCAACAAAATTTCAACGTTTTTTCATAAATGGCCACACGATTTTCAAAGTTTCATCCAAAATTTATTTGGATCTTCTTCATTACAAGAAGAGAAAGTGGATATGTATAGACATATCCATGGTGAATATACTTCATTAGATCCGTGCAGACATCTACATCTTCAAAAAAATATTCAACGAGCACAAACTTGCACAGTTGTAAGGTCTTCTTGGCTTTTTGTTCCTTCTCATTTTTTTTTATGCATTGTAATTTGAGGGGGGTGGGTGGGTGGTTTACCATGAGGTTTTCCCTCTTTCCTCATTTTTTCAGTGTCTCATTCTTATATGCATTATAGAATGGGTACCTAATGTTCCCTTGTTCACCGGGACCCATTCATCATGTACACCCTAGTAGTGTTTAGGGGGGGGGGTGTTGGAGATATTACACACTCACCTATAATTATTTTCTTAATTTTTACATTCCAATGTTGAGAACTCTTCCTTAGATGAAAATATTCTCTCTAGAGAATAGTCCCCTACAAAATAGGATGTTCCTCTTCGGTTTAGAGTCAGTTACACTTAGTTAGACTAGTGGAACTCGCGGCTCAGTTAACTGATGATTGCATCAATCAATTAACTAGGACTAGGTGGCAATTAACTCTCGTAACTGTCAGTGTGTGTCCAGATCTCTCTAGATCACTACTATGGCACATTAGTTACTCATGTAGCCTATATCTATTGTAAATTGTTCACTCTTTGAGTGTGGAATTCAATTAATTCAATTATTTGATTCTCTCTCTCTCTCATTTTCTTCTTTTCGTGCGGTGAATCAAACTCACGACATCGGTTCATATGGTTATATCAACAACCACTAGACTAGCGAGGAAAAGTCGCACGAAAAGACGAAAACAAAAGAGAGAGAGAATCAAAGAATTGTATTAACTGAATTCCACACTCAAAGAGTGAATAATTTACAATAGATATAGGCTACATGAGTAACTAATGTGCCATAGTAGTGATCTAGAGGAATCTAGGCACACACCGGTAGTTACAGGAGTTAACTTCCACCTAGTCTTAGTTAATTGATTGATGCAATCATCAGTTGACTGAGCCATGACTTCCACTAGTCTAACTAAGTGTAACTGAGTGTAACTGACTCTAAACTGAAGAGGAGAATATTCTCATCTAAGGAAGAGTTCTCAACATTGGACTGTAAAACTTAGAAAATAATTATAGTTATTTCAACACCTCAAAGATTTCAAATCCCTTGTTGAGACACAGTCAAGAAAGAAGATAAAATTCCTCCAAACAGATAATGGAGGGGAGTATATCAATCATGAGATACAAAAACTTTGTCTTGAGGTTGGGATTCAGTTGCAACACATGGTTCCCTATACTCCGTAGCAAAACAGAGTTGCTCAGTGGAAAAATAGATCTATGAAAGAGATGGCATCCGGCATGCTACATGCAAAGTCACTTCCATGGATATTATGGGATGAAGCACTTAATTATGAAATCTACATCCAAAACATATCTCCCCATTGATTTGTCAAGGATAAGACCCCCTACAAGGCTTGGAGTGACCTCAAACCAGAAGTGACCCACTTCTGTATATTCGGTTCTCATACATGGGCCAAGATTCCCTCTAAGAAGAGGAAGGAACTTGATCCACAGAGCATAGAGCGTATATTTGTTGGATACCTTGATGGTGTGAAGGGATACAGACTCATTGATCTCTCCTTGGACCGGCTCATCATTGAGCATAGTGTCCAATTTGAGGAAAGTATCTCGCATGTACCTCAATATCTACATGCATACACTTTTGTTCTTCCACCTCTCAGAGATGATGAACATGCACATGCCGACTCTTCTTCAGATGAGAGTTCTAATTCAGAGGATTCATATGATTCATATACTGAGTCAGTACAGTCATATGTAGAGTTAGCGCATGCAGATGTAGATGTAGAGCCAGAGAAAAGGCCCAAGTGAGCCAATACTACTCTTCAAGATGCATGAGATCTTGTTGGGGATCCAACTGATGCTAGGAGGACTTGATCTGATTTCAAGGAGCCTCCTCTTGCACTCATTACCACTGAACCAACGCCACCCAGACATCTTTTCTTGGTTTAGTCTTCAAATCCACATCCCTATGGCAAGGCTGTCGGGAATCCATTTTGGGAATCCACCATGCAGGTGGAGTACAACTCCCTCCTCGAGAACCAAACTTGGGATTTGGTTCCCCTTCCTGCAAGAATGAAACTTGTGAGGTGCAAATGGGTCTACAGGACCAAGAGCGCATCAGATGGACATGTTAATAGATACAAATCCAGGCTAGTTGCCATAGGCTTTCAATAGGTGCATGTAATTGATTATGATGAGACCTTCACTCCAATAGAGAATATGGATTCTATACATTTGGTGATTTCCATTGCGGAAACCAAGGGATGGGAATTCCATCATATGGATGTGAAGAATGCATTTCTTCATGGAGATCTCTCTGAGGAGATATATATGGAGAAGCCAAGGGTTTCATGCACAATTCATCTTTGGTATGTCGACTGAAGAAGTCTCTTTATGGCCTCAAACAGGCCCCGAGGGCATGGTATGCCAAGACATACTCCTACCTGTTGTCACAAAACTTTGTGCGTTGTAGTTCAGACTCAAATGTTTACATGCTTAAGATGATTGATTCACTTCTACTCCTAGTTATGTATGTTTATGATTTGTTCATTATCGGTAGCTCGAATTCAGTGATTTCTACAGTCAAGAGGATTATGCATGACAGGTTCTTGAGGAGGGACATGGGCCCACTACATTTCTTCCTTGGAATTGAAATCAGCCATGATGCATCAGGCATCAAACTGTCTCAGGCTAAGTATGCATGAGATCTCCTCAAGAGATTTCACATGATAGACTACAAGTCTACCCCGACTCCTTTCCTATCAAGAGTCATACTTGAGGATGGTGGGGACACTTCACTAGTGGACAACACACTATACAAACAACTAGTGGGGAGCTTGTTGTATCTCACACACTCCAGACCAGACCTCTCCTATGCAGTTGGAACAATCTCTAGGTTCATGCAAGAGCCGCACGAGCTACATTGGAAGGCTGAAAAGCATATCCTTCAATACGTATAGGGAACCATCACCTTTGGGATTCACTTCTTTCTTTCCTGACTGTGTCTCAACAAGGGCTTTGAAATATTTAAGGTGTTGAAAGACCTATGATTTTTTCTTGAGAAAGAAATTCCATGTGAAGCATGAGAAATCGTCAATGAAAGTGAGCACATACCTTGCTTTATTGATTGATGGATGCGAAAAAGGGCCCATGAGGTCACTATGAATTAGTGCTAAACATTGGAACTCATCAAGTTCACTGATTCTAACTGGGATGGAGATAACATTGATCGCAAGTACACATCTGGTTACTCACTCAGTTTGGGTTTCGATTCCATCTACTGGTCGAGCAAGAAGCAAGTTGTTATTGCTATATCT
This sequence comes from Picea glauca, assembly GCA_000966675.3. Classification (NCBI taxonomy): domain Eukaryota; kingdom Viridiplantae; phylum Streptophyta; class Pinopsida; order Pinales; family Pinaceae; genus Picea; species Picea glauca. Next base: position 900,675 of record JZKD02S0065638.1, read on the forward strand.
TCAGCCAAGGAAAAGTATAGAGGGGTAGTTAACATAACCATTCAGGCTATGTGGCTATAACATTTTCTCACTAAGTTGGGAATTTAGTTTCACCAGACGATCGTCATCTGGTGTGATAACCAGAGCACTCTGAAGTTTTGTAGAGATCCAATTTAAAGGTAGTAGATGAAGCAAATAGAGATCCACATGCACTACATCTGAGACTTAGTACACGAGGGGATCATCGACCTGTAATTATGTCCTTCAGCAGAACAAACTACAGACATATTCACCAAGACCTTCACTGAGTAGAATTTCCATTCTATGCGTAGTTGTCTTGGAGTGAAGGACACAGTTGCCTAGCAACTGTCAGTTTTTTTGTTCTTACATACATTTTACTTTAAGGGGGGGTTTTCCCATGAGGTTTTCCCTCTTTCCTCATTTATTTCATTGTATATTTTTTTTGGGTACCTAACATGGCTTCGTTGTCAGGATCCATTCTTTATTTTCACCATAGTGATGTTCAGGGGGGTGTTGGAGATAGTTCACACACACCTAGGATTTCTTTTTCCTAAGGTTTTCCCTATGTTTATTAGTCATTATTCAGTCTCCTACAGTTTAGGGATAATATTCCTTTTCCTACATTCTAGGAGAATATTCGCTTTAGTTCACACTTCAGTTTGATCAGTTGAGTGGAGTCTAGATGCCACATTGGCTCCATCGCCATGCAACATTGGGATCATTGCCAACTAATGCGCAATGTCCTTGGGATTATCACCATACTAGCACATTACTCATGACTCCCTGATCTCCTCCTCACTTCACTATGTTTCAGACAATTAACTGACAACTAGGAGACTAATTAACTCAGACTATGTGACAGTTAACTCCCGTAACTGTCGGTGTGTGTCCAGATCACTCTAGACCACCACTATGGAGCATTGGCTTCTCCTCTAGTATGCATTAGTTGAGTTATACAAAGTATTTCATGTGTAAATTATCATTCATTCATTTGATTAATTGAATTATTCCATTATTTCTCTCATGTTTCTCTCTTTTCTCATTTTCTCTGCAAATTGTGTATGTCTTTTACTAGCTAGATATTATATGTGTAAGTTCATCCACATTTACACCCTCCCAAAAACAATAAAACACTAACAGTTGTAATTATGGAAATTAGGTCCAAATAAGAATACTTTACATGAGATTGGCTTGGCGGTAAAAAATATTAACCACACAAAGATTCAACACACTTGTTTACCACACAAAGATTCCACACTCATAAGAAAGTACCAATGCTGGGTGATATCCCTTTCGCAAATGAATTTTAAAATGCTACTTCGCCTTGTTGATATGGATGGAAGGCTGGTGAATGGCACATATGATCAAGATAATTTGCATACTAATTCACAAGGCTACAATCAAGACCTTTTCTTTTGTTGATATGGATATGTCTTGAAAGTTTGTGAATGGTACATATGAACAATAGAATTTTCATATTAATTAAGAATGTTATAGTAAGATCGTGCATTATCGTAATGTAGAAGGAAACACATAAATATACAATTTACTTCCAATGCATGCCACATGAAATATAGCTCCACCATCGAATATATTCAAATACTCCACGCAGTCCTATTGTTGGGTGAAATACAACTCCACTACAAAATCTATTCAAATATAACATGCAACCGAAGAAAAGTAATGGATTGAGGTTGCAATTCCATCCATTCAAACGAAAGTAAAAATAAAGTATTATATTTGTCAAATAAAAGTAACAAAGATCTCACGTTGTCTTTTCAGGTACTGAAATGGCCGATAAAGAGCTTATCGTACATGTTGAAAACTCTCCATATGCCTAATGCTCCATGAGTAGCAACATATATGCCCACTCTACAACTTGTTGCTAATGCAACACATGCATTCCCTTTTTCTAGTTTTTTAGGATACATAATATAATATGATGAGAATTGTATTAAGGGTAGTGTTCGGATACTTAAACCATATAACAAAATCACAATCGTATTAAGGGTAGTGTTCAGATACTTAAACCATAGAACAAAATCATAATCGTATTAAGGGTAGTGTTCAGATACTTAAATCATTGAACAAAATCATTTCAATCGCGTTGAGCATATGAGAAATTGGTAGCTAGTCCCTGCCTCGTTGAAAAAATAGAAAGGTAAGTCGAGTGTCAGTGTATCCTTGTTGAATTCGAAATTTGTTTTAGATTATCTATAAATATCTTAAAGTTCTTTAAATAGAAACTTTATAGCTAACTTAGAATGTTAAAAAAATCTCGGGGTAGAAAAAAACAACAACCGAGCCATTATCATGTTGATATGATCACATTTTATTATTGTAAAAACTTTTCCCGTGCATTTTGAAAACCAATCAATTATTATGTTTGGTATAAGAAATTTTTATAACACTACAAAATAAACATATCACACCTACATTTCCATTTCCAGGAGAGTTCCTCTAACTCTGAAATTAATAAAAAATCATTCACAATAACTTAAACAATAATTATTGTTTTTATCATTATTCTACCCAACCAGGGAAGAGGCTGAAACCCTAGATATCTGTCGTTAATTTATATACACAAACAAATACAGCTATATCTGAGCACAAACGGTCTGGAAATGTCTTCATATTTGAACGGAATCAACTAGCCACAGAGAAACCAGATTTTGAAATATCGATTAATAATGGTTGAAAACCATATATGCAAAAGCATTCAGTGTCCGCCAATTACCATCTCAGTTGCTACGGAAAATACTGCACAGTGTAGCAATATAAAATAAAGCATCTTTATATAATTAAACTATCCATAGTACATAACCAGATTCAAAATCAAGATTCAAAATTATTGTCAGCCATCATTATTAGAAAATACCTTTATCAACATTTATCCTCACTTTGCTCTTGATGTATAAATCGTATTTGTTGTTTAACACAGGATCATGGTTATAATAGTATCATCATGCTTATCCATGTAAATAATTATTATGTTTAACACATGATCATGATTATAACAGGGTCAACATGCTTATCCACGTAAATAATTATATTATGATATTGAAATATTTTAAAAATGGGTACAGTTCTCACTTGAATATATTACGCCATTCTAGCATCTCTCTATCTTCATCATTCATGAAGTACATGTATACATTAGCCCTGTGAAGAGTTGATTCATGGTAACCATTGATAAGTATCAGAAGCAAAGCCATGAATTGATCAAAAAACATATGTTAATTTCATCAATATTCTTCTTCTCACTCACGATAGAAACAAAGACACGAATTGATCAAACTACATATGTTAACTTCATCAATATTCTTCTTCTCACTCACGATAGAATGAATGGAATCGTATTATGAATAGAGGAACTGGAGGCAGTTGAGTCTTGTTCTCCTTGGCAACCTGGATAAATCAACAGAACATTATAGAGATATTAAAAATTAAACTTTGAAACTTTGTAAATCAAGTACGAACCAAACCTTATTACAATTTCTATTTTAAATTTAATTTAATTGGGCACTCTACTACCCAGGTATGGTATGACCGTTAATTTCATTACCGTTTCTACCCACATAAAAAAATGGAATTATTTTCGAGCGTTTTTACCCACATACAGTAAATTATTTTAAAAAATGGAAGAGAAATTATACTTACAATGTACATGTACTCGTCGTGACCCCAGGACATAGTAATATTCCGTCTGCTTATGATAGGATTTTTTAAGATGTATTTCTCGTGTAATTGAAGGAATTATAGAGCCAAAATTGGATCCTTATTGCTACGGACGGAGTGGAAAAGGGGGCTTGAGAGCCATTGTTGATATTTGTCCTCTATGTATTTCCGAAGTGATCGCAGTAGCAAAATATGCGGAACGCAAGGAAAGCACTTCTTGATATCAATTTGAACCAAGAATTCCACTTCTGTCCATTAGTCACTTATAGACAAGGTGACTACCTTCTTGGGATCCTTAGGGTTCTCTATCAGGTACAACCTAAGTAAGAAGGTTCGATTCTTGGGTTATTACTTAGTAGTCGACGATCATAAGAAGAGAATCCTTGCTCTTGCTCCTTCTGGTTTGATAAAGAGACGTTTTGATATGAGATTCAAAGAGCATTTCGATAGCGTTGAACAGGAGATGGGATCTGAGCAATTAGTGGTTAAACGAATTTTATAATATATCCGGTCTATATTCGTAGGATTATCTTGTTACTTCGAACTAGAATCGAATAAAAGCATTGTGCGTCATAATATCTATAGTCAGATGGCGAATACTTCCTTTTATTTTATTAAACAACGGTTTGGGCTATCAAGAGAAGTAGTTATACGGTATGGACTTGACAATCTTCGTTCAGAAGAGATGCTAGCTAATGGTTGACATATGCTACTCAAGATAATTAGAAGAACCTGTCTACAGTAACTATGCATGACAAGTACAAGTTCTCGAAGGTCCAAATCCTTTTTTGGGAGGGAAGAGTACGTGGCTCCCTAGATCGTAAGTGGCAAAGGACATGTTGAAAGACATACAAAAAGAGAAAATTTACCATTGAAGGACGCGTGCAAATGAATGAAGCGCGTCACCTTTTGGCGTTGAGAGTTCAATTATTCAGGGACTTCACTTTTTCAAATATCCAAGAGAAAAGAGATGAAAACAATTAATCTTCTTCCAAATTCAATGCCTTTAACTCATTCCTTCTCCTTATTGCAGGCTCCCTGGTCTTCGTCCTCTTGTGATGCTCAATATCAAGTTTATCTGATATTTCTGGACAGAGAGACACTGGTAAGGCCCTTTTTATTCCGTCCTTCTACTTATTTGGTCACCTATGTTCAGTCCTCCTACTTATTTAGTCACCTAAAAATAGAAGGAAATTTCAGCGTGTGATCTCTCTATTCATCAGATGACCACCGTCTATCTACTCTGTCTTTTCGCCAACCTGAGAAACACAAATATTATATCCGTGCAGTGCACAAAGAAAAACATTCTTCTATAGGTACCTAACATCGTAAAGGGTTTTCATGGTGAAAGGGCCTCTTATGCTCTTCTTTCTCATTCCTAGACCAGCTCTACAACAATAATTGAGAAATCATGAAAGAGTGTGTTTCTACCTATTAACAGCCATGAAGCATAAATAAATACAAAACATTTCAATTTCTTACAACAATCTCATATTACTCATGTTTCAGAACTAGTCATAGAAAGAAATATTGAACTAGAAACCATTTGTTATAGGAATTAATAGAAAATTTTAGAGGGGATCCAAATACTCTATTTAATCTTGGTGCTTGAACAATACATATTTTTTTTGTTTAAGTTTAAATTTGAAGCTCCAATACAGATTTTTTGTTTTAGTTTAAATTTGAAGCTCAAATACCTTAGTATTTTAACTTTATTGCTTTTGCAGATAGGACATTTATGAACCATATAGGGATCCTTGTTCAATATTTTGTTAGGTTTGAATTATATTTTATATTCCTTCTATTCTTTCAAATACGATACTCTTCTACTCTTTTCTATCTACCATATAGGTTTCTACTCTTTTCTATGTGTCAATGGAATGTATTAGATTATGTGTAACAATGCTTCACGAGTACACTCTTGCCTTATAACCAGATGTGAAGTATGCTCCACAAGGAAGCCATTCACCGAGTCACCTCAGCTAAGCAACCTCCTTCTCCCTTCAAGGTAACCTTGGCTGATTAACCTCCTTCGCCCTTCCCTTCAAGTGAGTCACCTTGGTTGAGTAACCTCCTTCGCCCTTCAAGTATCTCTTCATTGTTTCTCTGTGTTTACAATATGAAACAATTAAATTCAAAAATATGTATTGCATATGCTATGGATATGACTTCTCCACAAGGAATCCATTCACTAAGTCACCTTGGGTGAGCAACCTCGTTCTCCCTTCAAGTATCTTTGCATTATTTCTCATTGTTTCTTTGGGTTTACAATGTGAAACAATTGAATTCAAGTTATTCAAGTTTTGTAGGTGTTGCAGGATCAAGTGGTGGTTGAGGGTTCTGTTGGCACAGGGGCAGACCCAGGGTTCAACTCTAACAGCACACCAACAAACCCTAACTACTGGCCCTTACGGCAACACCTGCGAAGAAGATGAAGTCTCACCTGAAGTAACAATAGGAGGGTTGCAGGACACAGGTGTCTACAACCAGAGGAAATGCAAGATGATTCCAAAACAACAATGCAAAATAGCCCAAATATTCTTAACAATATTATGCCTAACTTCGTGAAGTAAGTTATATCTTCTTATATTCAACAGGAAAAATAACACAGTGTAAAAGGTAGTAAATAACAAAGCTTCAACCACATGGAACAAAAATATTTTACATGGTTCACCCTCTCCCTAGGGCTACGCCCACAAAACTTGTTTATTGACAAAATAGATGAATATATGCAGTTCTATTTGCGCACTCAGTTGCAGAGCCTTCTCTCTCTTCCTCTTTATTTCCTATCCCTACGCACCTAGCGAGTCGATCTTCGCACCCAGCTGAAGACCCAAAATACAAGAACGCCCTAAAACATAACACTTTTACATCTCAACACCATTATCACCTCCCATATCAACTCTTCTAGACCTCTATTCATACATTCCATGACTCTTAGAAAACCATGGACCGAAGCCCAAGTGCCAAAAACCATGGGTCCACATAACCCTCTTTTTAAGGACTTCGTCGGCATGTTCTTCCTTCTTCTCCGCGAGGTGCTCCAAAGCACCCATTAGTGTCTTCTTTCACTTGCTGATTTGTCCACTGTCTATCTTCTTTGCTTATTTGTATTCCTTGATCTTCTCTTTCAACGCCTTGCTTTCCTTTACTTCATTCCTTTTTTTATGCTTCTTTAGCCACTTCGACCCTTCCTCTGTTTGTGTGCCTTTCGTGCACTTCATACTTTGTCTTTCTTCTTCCTTAATCTTTGCTTTATCCCTTAATACATGAACAAGGGCCAATAGGCCCCCAACACTCACATGTGACTCGTCCTGAGTCACTGCAGGGTTGAGCCTTCTGTATTACTTTGACTGCAGACTGCACGGAGAAGCCTGTGCTTTCTGCTCTATCCCTCCCTATCATGTACAGACTGTCTTTTTTGTGCCTAGTACCCAATTTCAACTGCACCTTGTACCTAGACCCTTCTTCCTTTTCTTTTACTAAGAGTTGTGAGGCAGTTGGTTGTCACAATACAGCTTCAACCAGCTTCCATTTACTAAACCATCCTTCCATTCTCCATTAAGAGTCTTCAACTACGCAACTCCACCTTCTGTAACATAACCAAACTCGAATGGTCCAAGCCAATGTGTCCTGAACTTTCCTGGATGCTTCATGAACTTGTTGTCATATAAAAGTACCAAATCTCCTTGTTTAAATTCTTTCTTCTTGATATGTCTATCATGGTAAGCCTTTTCTCGTTCTTTTTGTACCTACTGATGAAATCCTGAAATGAACATGTCTTCCTCTAGTTCCATCAACTGTGCGAGTCTTTCTTGAATAATGTCGGTGTCATCCATACCTGTAAATGATGCAATTCTTAAACTAGGAACCAAATATTCCATAGGTACCACTACTTCCTAGCCATAAACTAACTTGAAGGGAGTCTACATTGTTAAATTTTTGCAAGTAGTTCGATAAGCCCATAGCACTGTTGGAATTCTCAAATCCCAATCATCTATGTTAACACTCAAATCTTAGTCAATGTTGTCTCCAAAATCTTATTGAAATCTTCGACTGTACCATTCGCCTGTGGTTGATATGGTGGGCTCTTATGATGGTGAACTTTGAACTCCTGAGTCAAGGCTTCAATAGTTTTGTTAATGAAGTGTTTTCCTTGATCACTCATAATGATCTTTGAGCATCCAAATTTGGTTATGATATCATCAAAGATGAACCATGTAGCTAGAGCTGCACTATTGTCTTTAACTGCTCTTGCTTCTGCCCATCTGGTCAAATACTATGTAGCAGTGATGATATATCAAGCTCCTGTGCGCTTTCCTGGTGGGTTGATAGGTCCCATAAAGTCAATAGCCCATTTCTCAAATGCATGTAAAGTTAACTGAGGTGATAAAGGCATTTCATCCCTTCTAGAAGGCTTCACTACTCTTTGACATACATCGCAGGCTCTGTAGTATTACTTAGCATCCTTATGTAAAGTGGGCTACCAGAGGCCAGCTCTGAGAACCTTCTGCGTTGTTGCTTTCCCTGCATAATGTCCTGTTGTGATGCCTTCATGTGCTTCTACAAGAATCAACGGTCTTTCTGACTCCATAACACATCTTCTTAAGATCTCATCTGGTCCCATCTTATATAATTGTCCAACTATAAGTTGAAAATATGCAGCACGAACTACCAACTATTTCTTCTGAATAACTGTATACTCGTGAGTTGCCATTTCTATGGACAAGAACTGGACTATCTCGATGAAGTGATCATCGACTTTCCTGATGGCCAACAACTGTGCATCTGGTAGTGTATCATCCAAACTGGTAGGTTCCTCTCCATGTTCTAACCTGGATAAGTGGTCAGGTCCCTTATTCATTCTTTCTGGCTTGACCACAATCTCAAAGTCATACTCCTGGAATAATAATATCCATCTGCATATTCTTCCCCCCAACACTGGCTTGTTGACTAAGTACTTCAATGCAGAATGATCAGTAAACATCTTAAAATGTCTTCCCAACAAGTAGTTTCTAAACTTCTATAGCGCATATCCCATAGCTAAGACTTCTCTTTCAGTGGTCGTATAATCCATTTCAAATGTAGAAAGCTTCCTACTAGAAAAGGCTATAGGGTGGTCAATATCTCCTGCACCTCGCTATGCTAAAGCTTCTCCTAATGCAATGGATGAAGCATCGACATGAACATGGAATTCCTTACTCCAATCTGGAAAACCAAAATAGGCACAATGATCATTTTCTTCTTTAATGTGTCGAATCTATGTTGGCATTCCTCTATCCATTGAAACTTACTATCCTTATTTAATAGCTTCTCCATGGGTGTTGTTATCTGTGTGTAACCCTTAATAAACTTCTTGTAGTATCCAGTGTGTCCCAATGCAGTGCCCAGCTGTCTAACTGAAATAGGAGGAAGTAGATTAACAATGATAGAAATCTTGGAAGGATCTACCAACTGTTATAACCCTAAATTTCTCTACACATGCATACCTGACATTTGGCCCTCTTACTTGCATTTTTTGCCAAGCCATCACTGAGTTGCTCTTCTAAAAAACCAAATTTTTGAAGATGTACGTGCCCTGCTCCACTACTGTCTGCGTACATATTCTTTTTGCACCACTACAACCCACGTACGTACGCATGTTGCACCATTACAGCCCGCGTATACTTGTAAAAGTTGCAAAAAATAAAAAGTTGCAAGGAATTCGTTGAGATTACAGGCTATTGGGTAGTTTCCCAACCACTGCCTATAGCCCATCACCCAACTGAATAACCATCATTTTGTCATATAAAAGGAGGTGTCGGGGTCTCATTTCACATATAGACATAAGAACAGTGAAACTCTACCCGTTTCACATCCCCTCCTTGCCCCAAGTATTTGCAACCTTTTTGTGAGAATTGCCTCAGAATTCCCCAATTTTCCTTCCTTCATCCATTATAAACACATTATACTTCCCAAGAAGAAAGTTGAGAGGAGAAGCCATACTGAGGTGCACTTAGAGCTTGGTGAAGATGAGCCCAGACCAGGTTCGTGGAGCAGTAGTCAACTTTGGTTGTAAGTGATCATTGTATTATCAATAAAAGAAGTACTTTTCCTGTCCCAAATCATGGCATATCGAATGTTTTCATTTGATTTTTGTTTTTATTATAACATCTAACCCTTATTCGTATATGAAATACATGCTTGTAGTTTTTTTTTTATCTATCTTTGAATGCAGGCCAGCCTTGGGAGGAGTTTTGCAGGCCAGCCTTGGGAGGAGTTTTGCAGTAAGCAAAGCTATCAAGCACGAGAGGATCATCACCGGACGTGGAGTAGAGGTACAATTATCCGATCCTTCTCATTTTTTTTTTCTTGTATGAGTCTGGGGTATGTTTGGGGTAGTTATAGAAGTAGGATAATTTTAAACAGTTATTGATCTGCCTACATTATAAACCATGGTGTAGCCATAGGGGGGTTTCTCCCACTAGCAATGATGCTCTGAGAGAGACCCTTTCTTCTTGCTCATTGATAGTCAAGGACGGAGGTTACTCTTCTCCTCCCACAGGATCTTGGCCACCATTTTTCTCTATGCCAAGCAAGGAGGTCTGCACAAGTACTTCCACAGTCACTTGCCAGCCTCATCTATAAGCTTGTAACGAAAAACGTGCCCACGACTTCTTGCGCCTAGAACGAGCTTATTACCCATTTCTTCCTCAAACCAAAGAGTTGTAACTGCTCTTTTTTTCTTCTCGATATTTGTCTTTCAACTCTGTTCTCTTCGCATGTCTTCTTTCTCGCTCTCCCGCCTCTACCCACAAATTACCTCTTTTCTTTCCTTCCTCAGCAAAGTTACGTGGGTTTGAATCCCCAACTTGTGGTTAGGTATGGAAGTATTGAAAATGGGTACTATGCCCCATATCCTCATTAAATCTTGAGGAGGACTCTTCCAGCTACCACTCTGACTGGTAATTCATTTATGGGTCAGAGAATTGTCCTAGGTCTGAGCCATTAATTCCAATAAGGTAGTGGTTTGGTGGGGTGGCGTCATCTCAACAATTTTTGGTTTCCCTCACAATCTCTCTCATAGCATCCATGGTCTATCTTGGCAAACCCCCCTTTCATAAGTTATGCAACACTTAATCATTTTCTATTAATAACAAAAAATATATACATTGACCTGTATACAAAAAGGTTCATCAAATCCAACATTTACACATATCTAGACTGTCATAGTCTCTTGTCCAATTATAGTTATATTTACATACTAGGGGAAACAATGATATTACAATCTTCTCCCCCTTAAAGGAACATCGTCCTCAATGTTCTATCTGTCGATGTGTTATCTATGTACAGGAGCAAACAAAAATGGGTATGCCTACTTCATGGCATCCTCCATTTCCCATGTAGCTTCATCAGGACCAAAGTGTTTCCATTGCACCTTGACCTATGCAATGGTTCTTTTCCTGAGTGAGGTTTTCTTCCTGTCTATTATGCATAGTAGCTCTAGCAGGAATTCTCCCTCTGGTTCCACCTGAATCACAAACCAATCAATTATATGATTAAAATCATGTACATATTTCTTCAATAAGGAAACATGTAAAACATTATGGGCCTTCATTGTGGGAGGTAGTGCTAATTTATATGCCACAGGTCCCACCCTATTCAAAATTTCAAAGGGTCCACAATACCAAGGTGCCAACTTGGACAAGCTCCCATTCTCAAAGAGCTTTTCCTGGGTCTAACTCAGAGATACACATGATCCCCCGCTTTGAACTATCTCGGAGTCATTTTCATGTCTACATAGCTCTTCCAACCTATCCTAGGCTATTTTCATATTTTGTCTGATTTGAATTACTTGTTGTTCCATTCCTTTAACATATCTGTCCCGATTGTGATTCGGTCCACCGGGTTATTCCAGTGGATTGGAATATTACATTGTTTACCATAGAGGGCCTCAAAAGGGCTCATATTTAATGACCCTTGATATCCATTGTTATAAGTGAATCCTACCAGTGGTAGGTAGTCTTCCCACTTCTTGGGTTGATTCATTACATGCATCCTTAACATGTCCTCTAACACTTGTTTTACTCTCTATGTTTGTCCATCATTTTGAGGGTGATAGGTTGTACTAAATAACAATTTAGTTTCAAAACCAACAAACAAATATTTCCAAAAGCTTGAAGTGAATTTTGTATCTCTGTCATATATGATCTCCTTAGGCATGCAGTGCAGCCTAAATATTTCTTTCATGAAAATACTGACAATATCTATTGCCTTGCAAGTTGACCTGACGAGAATGAAGTGAACAGCCTTTCTCAATTTGTCCACCACTACCATGATGTCATCATTATGTTTGGTCGATTTTGGTCATCCTGTGATGAAATACATGTAGATGGTCTCCCATTTCCATTCTAGAATTGGTAGGGGATGCAACAACCCTGCTGGACATCGGTGTTCCACCTTAACCTATTGACATTCTAGACATTTAGCCAAGTAATCAACTATTTCCTTCTTCATTCCAGGCCAATAAAAAAGTTTCTTGGTGGCCGTGGTCATTTTCTAATAATCGGGATGACCAGCGTATGGTATTTTGTGTAGTTCATCCAATATTAAACTCTTCAAGTCATCACAATTCGGGACATACAACCTACCTTTGTAGGCTAATAGGACATCATTCAACAATTGATAACCCTCATACTTCATCTCTGTGGGCTCTTTCTCTAAGTATGATGTCACGGTCTTGAAAAACACATATGTTTCTTGTGCACTTTTGACTCTCTCCCGAACATCTTTTTCACATGTGCTTACAACTGCCAGGTGAATGATTTTCCCACTCCTGCTAAGGGCATCAACCACCCTATTTTATTTTCCTTTGATATGTTTGATTTCAAAATCAAACTCACTAAGGAGATCCATCCATCTAGCTTGTCTAGCACTAATTTTTGGTTGTTCAAACAGGTACCTCAACCCACAAAGATTTGTCATCAGCATAAATCTTCTACCCAGGAGGTAATGCCTCCACATTTTTAAAGCATTCACTATGGCCGCCAATTCTAGATCATGGATCACATAATTGATTTCATGCTCATTCAATTTTCTGGATTTGTAGTAGATTGCATGTTCTTCTTGCATAAGGAATCCTCTGAGTCCTTCCTTCTAGGAATTTTTACACACAAGGAAACCCTTGTTTCGGTATGAAATCTTTAGCACATGTGCATTGGTCAGAAGGAGTTTTATCTCTTGGAAGCTCTCTTCACATTCAGATGTCCAAAGGAATTTAACTCCCTTTTTCTGAAGGGAAGTAATTGGGAAACCAATCTTGGAAAATTCTTTTATGAACCTCCTATACTATCCTACTAGGCCCATAAAGGATCTGATATCAGATACATCCTTTGGGGTAGGTCATTCCATGATGGCTTTGATCTTGTCAGGATCAATTGCCACTCCTTCTTTAGAAATGGCATCGCCTAAGTAATGGACTTGTTTTTGGAAAAAGTCACACTTACTAAACTTAGAATAGAATTGATGTTCTCTTAGTACTTGAAGCACTAGCTTGAGATGTTCTTCATGCTCCTCCCTATCCTTAGAATAGATTAGGATATCATCAATGAAAACCAATACAAATTTGTCTAAGAATTTATTGAGTACATTATTCATTAAGCACATAAAAGTGGTTGGTGCATTGGTTAGCCCAAATGGCACCACCACAAATTCATAGTGACCATATCTTGTCCTAAAGTTTGTTTTTTGGATGTCTTCATCCTTAACTCAGACCTGATGGTATCCAAACCTTAAGCCAATCTTGGAGAAAATTGTAGCACCCCTTAACTGGTCAAACAAGTCATCGATCCTTGGCAAGGGATACTTATTCTTTATGGGCATCTTATTGAGTTGCCTATAGTCTATGCACAACTTGAGTGTGTCATCCTTCTTTTTCACAAACAAGGTCGGTGCTCCCCATGGAGACACACTAGGCTGAATGTAGCCATTGTCCCACATCTCCTTTAGTTTTAGTTTGAGCTCAACTAGCTCTGGTGTACTCATTCTATAGGGCGTTCTAGACATTGGCACCACTCCTGGTACAAGTTCTATTGAAAAGTCAATATCTCTTCTTGGAGGTAGACCTGATACCTCTTATGGAAACAAATCTCTATATTCTCTTAATATGGGATGGTTCTATAGGCTTGGTTTACTGTCCTCAACAAAGTTCAACACTTGTATTGCATACAAAGGACATCATTTTCTACAATAATTCTTCACTTGAAGGGTTGATACTTGTCTCANCAAATATTATATCCGTGCAGTGCACAAAGAAAAACATTCTTCTATAGGTACCTAACATCGTAAAGGGTTTTCATGGTGAAAGGGCCTCTTATGCTCTTCTTTCTCATTCCTAGACTAGCTCTATAACAATAATTGAGAAATCATGAAAGGGAGTGTTACTACCTATTAACAGCCATGAAGCATAAATAAATACAAACCATTTCAATTTCTTACAACAATCTCATATTACTCATGTTTCAGAACTAGTCATAGAAAGAAATATTGAACTAGAAACCATTTGTTATAGGAATTAACAGAAAATTTTAGAGGGGATCAAAATACTCTATTAACAAAAACCATTTCAATTTCTTACAACAATCTCATATTACTCATGTTTCAGAACTAGTCATAGAAAGAAATATTGAACTAGAAACCATTTGTTATAGGAATTAACAGAAAATTTTAGAGGGGATCAAAATACTCTATTTAATCTTGGTGCTTGAACAATACATATTTTTTTTTGTTTAAGTTTAAATTTGAAGCTCCAATACAAATTAAATTTGAAGCTCAAATACCTTAGTATTTTAACTTTATTGTTTTTGCAGATAGGACATTCATAGACAGAAGTACAAGTGAGTTTTCCTCTGATGAACCATATAGGGATCCATGTTCAATATTTTGTTAGGTTTGAATTATATTTTATATTCCTTCTATTCTTTCAAATACGACACTCTTCTACTCTTTTCTGTGTCAATGGAATGTATTAGATTATGTGTAACAATACTTCACGAGTACACTCTTACCTTATAACCAGATGTGAAGTATGCTCCACAAGGAAGCCATTCACCGAGTCACCTCAGCTAAGCAACCTCCTCCTCCCTTCAAAGGTAACCTTGGCTGATCAACCTCCTTCGCCCTTCCCTTCAAGTGAGTCACCTTGGCTGAGTAACCTCCTTCGCCCTTCCCTTCAAGTGAGTCACCTTGGCTGAGTAACCTCCTTCGCCCTTCAAGTATCTCTGCATTGTTTCTCTGTGTTTACAATATGAAACAATTAAATTCAAAAATATGTATTGCATATGCTATGGATATGACTTCTCCACAAGGAATCCATTCACTGAGTCACCTTGGGTGAGCAACCTCGTTCTCCCTTCAAGTATCATTGCATTATTTCTCATTGTTTTTTTGGGTTTACAATGTGAAACAATTGAATTCAAGTTATTCAAGTTTTGTAGGTGTTGTAAGATCAAGTGGTGGTTGAGGGCTTTGTTGGCATAGGGGCAAACCCAGGGTTCAACTCTAACAACACACCAACAAACCCTAACTACTGGCCCTTACGACAACACCTCGAAGAAGATGAAGTCTCACCTGAAGTAGCAATAGGAGGGTTGTAGGACACAAGTGTCTACAACCAGAGGAAATGCAAAATGATTCCAAAACAACAATGCAAAATAGCCCAAATATTCTTAACAATATTATGCCTAACTTCGCGAAGTAAGTTATATCTTCTTATCTTCAACAGGAAAAATAACAGTGCAGTGTAAAAGGTAGTAAATAACAAAGCTTCAACCACATGGAACAAAAATATTTTACATGGTTCACCCTCTTCCTATGGCTACGTCCACAAAACTGTGTTTATTGACAGAATAGATGAATATATACAATTCTATTTGCGCACTCAGTTGCAGATCCTTCTCTCTCTTCCTTTTTATTTCCTATCCCTACGCACCCAGCTGCAGAGTCAATCTTCGCACCCAGCTGAAGACCCAAAATACAAGAACGCCCTAAAACATAACACTTTTACATCTCAACACCATTATCACCTCCCATCTCAACTCTTCTAGATCTCTATTTATACATTCCATGACTCTTAGAAAACCATGGACCGAAGCCCAGGTACCAAAAACCATGGGTCCACATAACCCTCATTTTCAGGACTTCCCCAACATGTTCTTCCTTCTTCTCCACGAGGTGCTCCAAAGCACCCATTAGTGTCTTCTTTCACTTGCCGATTTGTCCACTGTCTATCTTCTTTGCTTATTTGTATTCCTTGATCTTCTCTTTCAACGAATTGCTTTCCTTTACTTCATTATTTTTTTTATGTTTCTTTACCCACTTTGACCCTTCCTCTGTTTGTGTGCCTTCCGTGCACTTCATAATTTGTCTTTCTTCTTCCTTAATCTTCGCTTTCTCCCTTAATACATGACCAAGGGCCAATAGGCCCCCAACACTCACATGTGACTCGTCCTGAGTCACTGTAGGGTTGAGCCTTCTGTATTACTTTGACTGCAGACTGCGCGGAGAAGTCTGTGCTTTCTTCTCTGTCCCTCCCGATCATGTGCAGACTATCTTTTATGTGCCTGGTACCCAATTTCAACTACACCTTATACCTAGACCCTTCTTCCTTTTCTTTTACTAAGAACTGTGAGGCAGATGGTTGTCATAATACAGCTTCAACCGGCTTCCATTTACTAAACCATCCTTCCATTCTCCATTAAGAGTCTTCAACTGCGCAACTTCACCTTCTGTAACATAACCAAACTCAAATGGTCCAAGCCAATGTGTCCTGAACATTCTTGGATGCTTCATGAACTTGTTGTCATATAAAAGTACCAAATCTCCTTGTTTAAATGCTTTCTTCTTGATATGTCTATCATGGTAAGCCTTTTCTCGTTCTTTTTGTACCTACTAATGAAATCCTGCAATGAACATGTCTTCCTCTAGTTCCATCAACTGTGCGAGTCTTTCTTGAATAATGTCGGTGTCATCCATACCTGTAAATGCTGCAATTCTTAAACTAGGAACCAAGTATTTCATAGGTACCACTACTTCCTAGCCATAAACTAACTTGAAGGGAGTCTGCATTGTTAAATTTTTGCAAGTAGTTCGATAAGCCCATAACACTGTTGGAATTCTCAAATCCCAATCATCTCTGTTAACACTCAAATCTTAGTCAACGTTGTCTCCAAAATCTTATTGAAATCTTCGAATGTACCATTCGCCTATGGTTGATATGGTGGGCTCTTATGATGGTGAACTTTGAACTCCTGAGTCAAGGCTTCAATAGTTTTGTTAATGAAGTGTTTTCCTTAATCACTCATAAGGATCTTCGAGCATCCAAATTTGGTTATGATAACATCAAAGATGAATCACGTAGCTAGAGCTGCACTATAGTCTTTAACTACTCTTGCTTATGCCCATCTGGTCAAATACTATGTAGTAGTGATGATATATCAAGCTCCTGTGCGCTTTCCTGGTGGGTTGATAGGTCCCATAAAGTCAATAGCCCATTTCTCAAATGCCTGTAAAGTTAACTGAGATGATAAAGGCATCTCATCCCTTCTAGAAGGATTCACTACTCTTTGACATACATCACAGGCTCTGTAGTATTCCTTAGCATCCTTATGTAAAGTGGGCCACTAGAGGCCAACTCTGAGAACCTTTTGTGTTGTTGCTTTCCCTGCATAATGTCCTGTTGTGATGCCTTCATGTGCTTCTACAAGAATCAATGGTCTTTTTGACTCCATAACACATCTTCTTAATATCTCATCTGGTCCCATATTATATAATTGTCCAACTATAAGTTGAAAATATGCAGCACGGACTACCAACTATTTCTTCTGAATAACTGTATACTCGCGAGGTGCCATTCCTATGGACAGGAACTGGACTATCTCGATGAAATAATCATCGACTTTCCTGATGGCCAACAACTGTGCATCTGGTAGTGTATCATCCAAACTGGTAGGTTCCTCTCCATGTTCTAACCTAGATAAGTGGTCAGGTCCCTTATTCATTATTCCTGGCTTGACCATAATCTCAAATTCATACTCCTAGAATAATAATAGCCATCTGCATATTCTTCCCCCCAACACTGGCTTATTGACTAAGTACTTCAATGCAGAATGATCAGTAAACATCTTAAAATGTCCTCCCAACAAGTAGTTTCTAAACTTCTATAGTGCATATCCCATAGCTAAGACTTCTCTTTCAGTGGTAGTATAATTCATTTCAGATGTAGAAAGCTTCCTGCTAGAAAAGGCTATAGGGTGGTCAATATCTCTTGTACCTAGCTATGCTAAAGCTTCTCCTAATGCAATGGATGAAGCATCGACATGAACATGGAATTCCTTACTCCAATCTGGAAAACCAAAATAGGCACAATGATCATTTTCTTCTTTAATGTGTTGAATCTCTGCTGGCATTCCTCTATCCATTGAAACTTACTATCCTTCTTTAATAGCTTCTCCATGGGTGTTGTTATCTGTGCGTAACCCTTAATAAATTTCTTGTAGTATACAGTGTGTCCCAATGCAATCCGCAGCTGTCTAACCGAAGTAGGAGGAGGTAGATCAACAATGATAGAAATCTTGGAAGGATCTACCAACTTTTATAACCCTAAATTTCTCTACACATGCATACCTGACATTTGGCCCTCTTACTTGCATTTTTTGCCAAGCCATCACTGAGTTGCTCTTCTAAAATACCAAATTTTTGAAGATGTACGTTCCTTGCTCCACTACTGTCTACGTACATATTCTTTTTGCACCACTACGGCCCACGTATGTATGCATGTTGCACCATTACAGCCCATGTATACTTGCAAAAGTTGCAAAAAATAAAAAGTTGCAAGGAATTCGTTGAGATTACAGGCTATTGCGTAGTTTCCCAACTAATCCACCACCTATAGCCCATCACCCAACCGAATAACCATCATTTTTTCATATAAAAGGAGGTGTTGGGGTCTCATTTCACATATAGACATAAGAACAGTGAAACTCTGCCTGTTTCACATCCCTTCTTGCCCCAAGTATTTGCAACCTTTTTGTGAGAATTTCCTTAGAATTCCCCAATTTTCCTTCTTTCATCCATCATAAACACATTATACTTCCCAAGAAGAAGGTTGAGAGGAGAAGCCATATGGAGGTGCACTTAGAGCTTGGTGAAGATGAGCCTGGACCAGGTTCGTGGAGCAGTAGTCGACTTTGGTTGTAAGTGATCATTGTATTATCAATAAAAGAATTACTTTTCCTGTCCCAAATCATGGCGTATAGAATGTTTGCATTTGATTTTTGTTTTTATTATAACATCTAACCCTTATTCATATATGAAATGCATGCTTGTAGTTTTTTATTTATCTGTCTTTGAATGCAGGCCATCCTTGGGAGGAGTTTTGCAGGCCAGGCTTGGGAGGAGTTTTGCAGTCAGCGAAGCTATCAAGCATGAGAGGATCATCACCGTACATGGAGTAGAGGTACAATTATCTGATCCTTCTCATTTTGTTTTTCTTGTATGAGTCTAGGGTATGTTTGGGGTAGTTATAGAAGTAGGAGAATTTTAAATAGTTATTGATCTGCCTACATTATAAACCATGGTGTAGCCATAGGGGGGTTTCTACCACTAGCAATGATGCTCTGAGAGAGACCCTTTCTTCTTGCTCATTGACAGTCTAGGACGAAGGTTACTCTTCTCCTCCCACAGGATCTTGGCCATCGTTTTTCTCTATACCAAGCAAGGAGGTCTGCACAAGTACTTCCACAGTCACTTGCCAACCTCATTTATAATATTGTAACAAAAAGCATGCCCACGACTTCTTGCACCTAGAACGATCTTATTACTCATTTCTTCCTCAAACCAAAGATTTGTAACCGCTCTTTTTTTCTTCTCGAGATTTGTCTTTCGACTCTATTCTCTTAGCATGTCTGCTTTCTCGCTCTCCCGCCTCTGCCCACAAATTACCTCTTTTCTTTCCTTCCTCAGCAAGGTCGCGTGGGTTTGAATCCCCAACTTGTGGTTAGGTCTGGAAGTATTGCAGATGGGTACTATGCCCCATATCCTCATTAAATCTTGAAGAGGACTCTTCCAGCTACCACTCTGACTGGTAATTCATTTATGGGTCAGAGAATTGTCCTGGGTCTGAGCCATTAATTCCAATAAGGTACTGGTTTGGTGGGGTGGCGTCATCTCAACAATTTCTGGTTCCCCTCACAATCTCTCTCATAGCATCCATGGTCTATCTTGGCAAACCCCCCTTTCAGAAGTTATGCAACACTTAATCATTTTCTATTAATAACAAAAAATACATACATTGACCTTTATACAAAAAGGTTCATCAAATCCAACATTTACACATATCTAGACTGTCATAGTATCTTGTCCAATTATAGTTATATTTACATACTAGGGGAAACAATGATATTACAATCTTCTCCCCCTTGAAGGAACATCATCCTCGATGTTCTATATGTCGATGTGCTATCTATGTACAGGAGAAAAAAAAAATGGGTATGCCTACTTCATGGCATCCTCCATTTCCCATGTAGTTTCATCAGGACCAAAGTGTTTCCATTGCACCTTGACCTATGCAATGGTTCTTTTCCTGAGTGAGGTTTTATTCCTCTCTATTATGCATAGTAGCTCTAGTAGGAATTCTCCCTCTGGTTCCACCTGAATCACAAACTAATCAATTATATGATTAGAATCATGTACATATTTCTTCAATAAGGAAACATGTAAAACATTATGGGCCTTCACTGTGGGAGGTAGCACTAATTTATATGCCACAGGTCCCACCCTATTCAAAATTTCAAAGGGTCCACAATACCAAGGTGCCAACTTGGACAAGCTCCCATTCTCAAGGAGATTTTCTTGGGTCTAACTCGGAGATACACATGATCCCCCGCTTTGAACTCTCTTGAAGTCATTTTCCTATCTGCATAGCTCTTCTAGCCTATCCTAGGCTATTTTCATATTTTGTCTGATTTGAATTACTTGTTGTTCCATTCCTTTAGCATATCTGTCTCGATTGTGATTCGGTCCACTGGGTTATTCCAGTGGATTGGAATATTACATTGTTTACCATAGAGGGCCTCAAAAGGGCTCATATTTAATGACCCTTGATATCCATTGTTATAAGTGAATCCTACCAGTGGTAGGTAGTCTTCCCACTTCTTGGGTTGACTCATTACATGCATCCTTAACATGTCCTCTAACACTTGTTTTACTCTCTATGTTTGTCCTTCATTTTGAGGGTGATAGGTTGTACTAAATAACAATTTAGTTTCAAAACCAACAAACAAATATTTCCAAAAGCTTGAAGTGAATTTTGTATCTCTGTCATATATGATTTCCTTAGGCCTGTAGTGTAGCCTAAATATTTCTTTCATGAAATTACCGACAATATCTATTACCTTGCAAGTTGACTTGACAGGAATGAAGTGAGCAGCCTTTCTCAATTTTTCCACCACTACCATGATGTCGTCATTATGTTTGGTTGATTTTGGTAATCCTGTGATGAAATACATGGAGGTGGTCTCCCATTTCCATTCTAGAATTGGTAGGGGATGCAACAACCCTGCTGGACATTAGTGTTCCACCTTAACCTACTGACATTCTAGACATTTAGCCAAGTAATCAACTATTTCCTTCTTCATTCCAGGCCAATAAAAAAGTTTCTTGGTGGCCGTGATCATTTTCTAATAACCGGGATGACCAGTGTATGGTATTTTGTGTAGTTCATCCAATATTAAACTCTTCAAGTCATCACAATTCAGAACACACAACCTACCTTTGTAGGCTAATAGGACATCATTCAACAATTAATAACCCTCATACTTCATCCCTGTGGGCTCTTTCTCTAAGTATGATGTCATGGTCTTGAAAAAAACATATGTTTCTTGTGCACTTTTGACTCTCTCCCAAACATCTTTTTCACATGTGCTTACAACTGCTAGGTGAATGATTTTACCACTCCTGCTAAGGGCATCAACCACCCTATTTTATTTTTCTTTGATATGTTTGATTTCAAAATCAAACTCACTAAGGAGATCCATCCATCTAGCTTGTCTAGCACTGATTTTTGGTTGGTCAAACAGGTACCTCAACCCACAATGATTTGTCATCAGCACAAATCTTCTACTCAGGAGGTAATGCCTCCACATTTTTAAAGCATGCACTATGGCCGCCAATTCTAGATCATGGATCACATAATTGATTTCATGATCATTCAATTTTCTGGATTTGTAGTAGATTGCATGTTTTTCTTGCATAAGGACTCCTCTGAGTCCTTCCTTGTAGGAACTTTTACACACAAGGAAACCCTTGTTTGGGTATGAAATCTTCGGCACATGTGCATTGGTCAGAAGGAATTTTATCTCTTAGAATCTCTCTTCACATTCAGATGTCCAAAGGAATTTAACTCCCTTTTTCTGAAGGGAAGTAATTGGGAAACCAATCTTGGAAAATTCTTTTATGAACCTCCTATAGTATCCTACTAGGCCCATAAAGGATTTGATATCAGATACATCCTTTGGGGTAGATCATTCCATGATGGATTTGATCTTGTCAGGATCAATTGCCACTCCTTCTTCAGAAATGACATCGCCTAAGTAATGGACTTGTTTCTGGAAAAAGTCACACTTACTAAACTTAGAATAGAACTGATGTGCTCTTAGTACTTGAAGCACTAGCTTGAGATGTTCTTCATGCTCCTCCCTATCCTTAGAATAGATTAGGATATCATCAATGAAAACCAATACAATTCTGTCTAAGAATTTACTGAGTACATTATTCATTAAGCACATAAAAGTGGTTGGTGCATTGGTTAGCCCAAATGGCACCACCACAAATTCATAGTGACCATATCTTGTCCTAAAGTTTGTTTTTTGGATGTCTTCATCCTTAACTCAGACCTGATGGTATCCAAACCTTAAGCCAATCTTGGAGAAAATTGTAGCACCCCTTAACTGGTCAAACAAGTCATCGATCCTTGGCAAGGGATACTTATTCTTTATGGGCATCTTATTGAGTTGCCTATAGTCTATGCACAACTTGAGTGTGTCATCCTTCTTTTTCACAAACAAGGTCGGTGCTCCCCATGGAGACACACTAGGCTGAATGTAGCCATTGTCCCACATCTCCTTTAGTTTTAGTTTGAGCTCAACTAGCTCTGGTGTACTCATTCTATAGGGCGTTCTAGACATTGGCACCACTCCTGGTACAAGTTCTATTGAAAAGTCAATATCTCTTCTTGGAGGTAGACCTGATACCTCTTATGGAAACAAATCTCTATATTCTCTTAATATGGGATGGTTCTATAGGCTTGGTTTACTGTCCTCAACAAAGTTCAACACTTGTATTGCATACAAAGGACATCATTTTCTACAATAATTCTTCACTTGAAGGGTTGATACTTGTCTCATTGAGACGAGATTTTGAATCCCTTGTAAGGTTACCCTTCAATTTTCTTCACCTTCACACTCCAAAGTTTTACTATAACAGTCCAACTTGGTTTTATGGGAAGCCAACCAGTCCATGCCAATCAAAAAGTCATAAGATCCTAAAGGAAGTATGTTTAAGGTTGCTTGGGTGGGTAACCCACTAATAATGAGTTGGCATGCTGGTATAACCTCTGTTACTTTTCTTTTGGTTCAGGTGGCTACTTGTACTAGCCAAGAATTAACATGCTTAATTTGCTACAATTTACATTTCACAACAGTTTGAGGGGAACCATAACTCAAATTAGAACCAGTGTCAATTAGAATGGAAACATGATGGTTGGAAATCATACCTTCCATCTCCACCACTGAATCTTGGTGGTCATATTGTATATTATCCAAGGCTGCATAAATCTGTGGCATACTCCTAGCCACATCATTGACTGTGGTATCCTCTTGGAAATTCTAGACCTTCCTAGTGTTATTTTTCCTATATGGGTAGTCCCTCAGCATGAGTTCTTCTCCACAACCTCAACATTTCAAGGGTTCTCTCTTTGTGTTATCAATATTACCTAAGGTTTCTCCAAATGGTTTATTACCACTCTGAGATGAGAAATTATGTTGATATAAATACACTCCTAGTAGGAAGGCTCATCTTATCATTTTCCCTAGGGTTCTTAAACCTTGAGGGTTTAAATCACTTCTTCTTGAATCCCGAATTACTTTTCTTCTTCCAGTACTCATGAGGTTTTGTGCTATTCCCGAATTTCTCATAGCAATACCTTGCCTTTCGGATAGGATCTTCTAAAGTATTTGGTTCATCAAACTCAATTATGTTGCGGTAGGACTGAGGTAATCCACTAATAAATCATTGCACCTTTACTTTTTCATCCTAAATGTAGGGTACATACCTCATCAGCTCAAGAAATTTGTTGATATATTCCTCTATTGTGATTTGTCCCAATTTGAGTTCATAGAACTCCTTGGTCTTCCCATCAAATTATTTCTCTGATGGATACTTCTTCTTGAATTATTTCTCAAATTTCTTCCATGACAAATCCTTCTCATGGATCCCTTTCACATTTCTAAGTTCCTCCCACCAAATAGAAGCTTTCCCATTCAGGTTGAAAATGGCTATCCGAGCCTTTAAGTTTTCAGAATAGTCATGGACTCTGAAGTACTTCTTCTTCCCCCTTCTTAATATTTCCATCAAAAGTGGGTGGTTTTGATTTCTTAAATTCTTCAGGGTCATGGCCCTTGGAATGTTTCCTCTTGTTTCTTTTCTTCTGGGAATGTGAACTAGTTTTGCTACTAGAAGATTCCTTGGAGTTGTCAGTTCCCTCACTATAGGATTCTTTCATTGAATGCCTCTTGATTCCATGTTGGGCCTTCTTTGAGGTTCTCCTCTTGGTGTGGCCACTTTCTGGAACATGCTTTTGTATCTTAGGTGGACTTGGAGTTTTCTTAATATGATGTATGTCCACATGACTAGTTGTTGGTCCATGTTGCAATTGCAATTGTATATTTGATAAGCTTTATAGAAAGGCTGCATTAATTTCAGTTTGCTTCTCCCTCTCTTTTATCAATCTTTCATTGTCAGCCTTGAAACTCTATAATTCTTCCATGAGGCTTCTTAAAGTTTCAGCCAAATTTGGAGGTGTTTCCACCACCCTCCTCTCATCAGATTCTCCCTCTCTATTGTGGGAGATTTCCTCCAACTCATGGTGCGTCACCATTATTTATGATGTAATTTTCCTGCGGTCCACTGACGATTTGAGTGATGATAAAACATCCTCTGTTATTTAATGGTCTACTAATTCATGAACATCACATACAATTTGTAAAGTGGAGTCAACTTTTTTTCATTTGGAAACATTAGCAACCTACAGTGCAGATTTCCAAAACATTTATCAATCAGTAGCAGGTTTAAATAAGTTTCTTACGAATGGTGTAAGATAAGGTGTTACCCCCTTAAAAGTTCTCCAAATAATATTTTTATGTGACTCGTGCATGAGCTCAAGAAAGCCAAGTGTTGTTGCCATGCTCTGATACCAATTTGTAACACACCCGACCTCTAAGTACCCTTTCTAGGGATGGGGCATAATAGTTTTTCTCACTTTGATCATATTGAATCCCATTAAGGAGGTTTCCAACCTCTTCTACTAAAATGTATCCCTCTAACGACTACTACCGAACTCAAAATTGAACTCTAGACTGCAAGTTATGGCCTCCCAAAGTTCTTCGGGTCTCATCAGACATGGGCCACGTAGTGCCCACATGGCTCCACCTCGTTTGTATCATCCTCTATCCTACTTCCATGGGGAGTTCGTCCACCGTCCAATCCAACGACGGGACATGGTCTTCATCTAACAGTTAAGCTAGAGGGGAGTTCGACGTCTGATGCTTCGACACTGAACGTCCCTTCTCCTTTCTGCACGCATATCCTCCGGAGTCCAAAATCTATGAATTCCTGAAGGGGCTCGAAAACTCACCACGTGGCTCCGGCCTTCGATCCTTTTGGCTTATCCTCGATACTGGGCTCAAAACCTCCATAGTCCCGAAGTCCCGGACTCCCGAAGGGTGCACCCTCGCACGTGGTGATGTACTAGATACAAAGGAAAATACAGGTGGATCCCGCATACTCTTCCTGCCAAATGGACCAAGCGGTGAGTGCTAGGTGTGATATGCGGCAAGGCATATATGACACGTGGCCCCTTCAGTGAGTGACACATGTCACGTGTTAATGGGCCTATAGGGTCTATGAAATGCACGAATCCAGGTGACACATAACAATTTAATCATGGGTCCACATCACCCTGGCTTATGTAACTCTAGATTGATAGCCTTCCAAGTCCTTCAATCTCATGGTCAAGATGTGTCCATGTAACCCTAGATCGACGGCCTACGTTACTTCGTAACTTCAGCGTTCACGGAATTCGTGGTGTGACTTCCTCCTCCCTCCCGAAGTGGTAAGATTCAGGCTAACCATGGTATAGATCTAATGGTCATGGGGGATCACAAAGGGTCCCTAAATCTATGGTCCTTGTTACTTCGGGGCTCTAGCATTTGGTCGTTTTGGCATCATGGCCACTCTGTTCTCCCAAAGCAGGATTCCGTCGAAGTATCTTACGTTTGTCCCTCCATTGTTTGATCATGGGGTTAAGAGGGGTTCCTAACTGACTCCCCAAATCCATGCCTCTCATCGCTTCGTAACTTCGTCGTTCAGGGAGTTTGATGTTATAACATCTCTTTCCTCCCGAAGTGGGACTTCGCCCTAGTTACCTTGGCGTAGATCCAATAGCTAAGGGGACTCTCGAACACCCTTGGATATATGTTTCGCATTACTTTGTGATTGATGAATGGATCAAGGTTTAACGGTGGGGCAAGTCTATCTGTCCCAGATAAGGAATCGCCAGGCATCGGTCAACTTTGTGGGTAACCACAACCATTAGTTTCCTTCAACTGGTTTATAAACAGTAGGGTCGAAACACTCCAGAGCTACGAACTCCAAGAGTTCCAAAGCCAGGAAGGCTTAGCTCCTTTCGGGCCTAGCATAGGGTTCCCATACCTTGGTCACATGGGTCCTTTGAAAACTCTTGTGGGCTACATGCTAAATCCTTTTGTAGTAAATGGGTTAAGGACATGGGCATGAGCTCTCAGTCATAGGGTGAAATATCCGAAGGAGGTGCCCTCCTTCCATCGGGTTTGAACTTAGTATTCCTGCGAAGGTAGATTATAGAGGTTGGCAGGACTTAGGCATCCCAGTGATCCTTCTATGACACTCGTGTAGATTTAAATCCCACAACTCTCTAACTGCTAAGCTGAGAAAAACATAAGACCATTCAAAGCATGGGTTCACAGAGAGAAAATACATATTTCTTCCTTTAATCATTCAATACAGAACTCAGTCATAAACATTTTGTTCGACAACATAGGTATTCCAACAGAGGATGAACATATTCAATAACCACTCACACAACCAGATCAAAGATCAACACACCGATGTTTTGATGTGGTAAAACCCCTACGGGGAAACATCCACGGCCCCAACCAACGGGGCCACTTGGAGCAGTTTATTAATGCAAAATAAAAATATTACAGAGATATTTTACAAGAGAGTTTCTCACAATCGATCATCGAAAAATGAACCTCCATTCTCTTTAAATAGAGATCATGTACCAATCAGGTGTTAAGCCACTGCTCAATGGCCTTTAAGATCGAGGCTAATATGAACTGTCGGATCACTCTATGTCGGGAACATATCGTGACCGTCAAATTTTCTAGCTACAAATGCATACTAATGCATACTAAAGAAACACACTAAGAAAAAAACTTTTACCTAACGACACATTAGACCAAGTAGATCTTAACTAACTGCTAAGTGTCTAAATATCCTAGCATCCCCCCTTAAGAACAACTTGGGATAAGATTGAAAGATTTACAATAGTGACATAATAGGAGAAGGAAGGAGGCATTAGATCCTATCCTCCCTTGATGACAACTTCTTGAACTCCTAACATAGATCGAAGTTTGGAAAACTTCGCTTCTGTAAGAGAATTTGTGAAAATTTCTGCAACTTGATCTTCTGTAGGGAAAAAGAGCACTTCTATAACTTGATCATGAATGAGCTTTCTGATCAATTGCATGTGTATCTCTATGTGTTTGTTGCGGTGATTTTGAACTAGGTCTTTGGAGAGCTTGATGGCACTCTGATTATCGCACCAAAGGCTAGTCGAATGATGCTACTGGAATCCAAACTCTGAAAGAATCTGTCGAAACCATAAGGTTTCCTGACTTACATTTACCAATGCTCGGTACTCTGCTTCTACTGAAGAAAGTGCAATAGCCTATTTTTTCTTACAGGCCCAAGTGACAGGTCCTAAACCAAGGTTGAAAACATAACATGCAGTAGACTTCTGATCATTAGGGTTTCCGACCCAATTTGAATCAGTGAAACCAACCGATAAAGGAGTCCCCCCTGAAATGTAATGTATCTTGAACTGAACTGTACCACGAACATAGTAAAGTATCCTTTTAGCTTCTTTCCAATGGCTTTCATGGGGTGTTTTCATATACCGAGCAACAAGAACAAAAACAAAGGAAAGATCAGGACAGGTATGAGTCAAGTATAAGAGGCTACCAACTAACTCAGGGTACAAGGTGGCATCAACTTCGGGAGAAGTATAGGTGGCAACAAGCTTGACTCCATACTAGAAGGGAGAAGGGGATGGTTTACAATCATCTATGTTAAAGCGATGAAGAAGGTCACAAGCATACTTATATTGGGAAAGAAAAATTCCTTCATTGGTTTGCAAAACTTGGAGACCAAGGAAATAGTGAAAAAAGCCTAAGTCTGTCATTTTGAATTTCTTCTTAAGGCTATTTTTCACATGGTTTAAGAGTTTTGAGTCACTACCGGTGAGGATAAGGTCATCAACATAAAGGAAAAGGATTATGATATGGATTCCTACTTTCTTGGTATAAACATTAGGATCATATTGGCATCTATATAATCTAGTGCTAATAAGAAAGTTGTCCATTTTGGCATACCAAGCTGGGGGATCTTGCTTAAGACCATAAATAGATTTCTGAAGGTGAAAAACAAGGTTAGAGTTATTTTGGATATAGCCATGAGTTTGTTCCATGTATACTTGTTCTTGCAAATATCCATGCAAGAAGGCGGATTTAACATCCATCTTATGGACCTCCCATTTATGTGAGGAAGCAAGGGCAAGAACAAGGCAGATAGAATTCATTTTGGCTACAGAGGAAAAGGTTTCATTATAGTCAATTCCTTCAAACTGGGAAAATCCTTTGGAAAATAACCGAGCCTTGTGTCTTTCAACACTTTTATCTGATGCATACTTAGTTCTATAGACCCATTTACATCTAACAAGTTTTCTTCCTTTTGGAAGAGGTACAAGATCCCAAGTATCATTTTCTATTAAAGAACGATACTCTTCATTCATTGTTGTATCCCAATATGGATGACCTGAATCTTCTACAAATGTCTATGGATCATGAGTCTCTGAAACTTGAGCTAAGAGAGAAGAGGCTCGATGGAACTGTGAACGTGTCTAATGTTGATCTGAAGGATCACCGACAAGATCACCAGTTGCTTCTCATGTTGAACAGACCCATCTAGGAAGCGGTGGAGCTAGAGCTGGTGTTGGTTCAGGTTCAAATGACTCATCTGGAGGAATGTGAGCAGGCAGAGGTGGATTTTCATCCTCACTATCATCATTTGAATAAGAAACTAGAACAGAAGAAGGAACACACGCTGAAGATGGCTCACAGGTCGAAGAAGGCACAAACGTTGAATTAAGCTCGCACACCAAGATATTTTCATCAAATTTAACATCTCTTCAAACAATAATTTCATTACAATGTGGTTGAAGAAGTCTATAACCTTTGATATCTTCAGAATAACCAACAAATATACACTTCTCACTTTTAGGTTGCAATGCTTTCCTTTTCTCATCAGGAATGTGAGCCCATGCTATACTACCAAATACACGGAAGTGACTTACACCTCGTTTAATTTTAGTCCAAGCTTCTTCCGGTGTTATATTTGTAAGAGCTTTTTTGGGAGTGTGATCTACTATGTAATTTGCACAGTTGATGGATTTCGCCCAATACTTTAGACTTAATTCCTTAATGTGTGGTTCTTTCTCTTAACAACACCATTTTGTTTTGGTGTATATGGAATAGAGTGTTTCATTTGGATGACCTATGTAGTGCAGTAACTTGTAAAATTATTGTTCACATATTCGCCTCCATTATTTGTTCTTAACCTTTGAATTTGATGTCCAAATTGTGTTTCTACAAGGGCCTTGTAGTCCAAAAACTTGTCAAAAACTACGCTCTTAAGTTTTAAGAAGTAAAACCAAGTACGTATGGAAAAATCATCAATGAAGGTTAATAAATACTTGCTTCAAAAAAAAAAAAAAAAGGAGAAGAAAGTGAACCACACAAATCACTGTGAACAAACTGCAAAGGGCCCGAGGCGTGCCAAGAGGCATGTTTGTCAAAACTGTCCCGGTGATGTTTGTCAAGAACACAACTGGCACAAACACCATCTCTGCATGAAACATGAGGAAGACCAGTCACCATCTGTTGATTACATAGTTGCTGCAATGAGCAATAGTTTAGATGAACAAACCGCTCATGACAAAGTTTGCTCAAGTCATCGCTATGAGCAAAAAAAACTGATGAAAAAGATGATGACCCAAAGTTGTCAAACTTCTACAACCTGGTAATATCATCAACAATTCTAGTTGCAAGAACATGCTTAGGATCTTTTAGATCCTTGATTACAACTTGGTGAGGTGAAACTTGACGGTTTTACCTTCACCTAAATGAGTGATTTGATATATTGATAGAAGGTTACAAGAAAGACTTGGAACACATAATACATCATTGAAATGACCATTTTCTACTTGAACTGTTCTAGATCCTACAACACTAAGAGATCTATCATCACCAACAAATATTTTCTTGGTGTTACATTCATTGA
Source organism: Picea glauca (assembly GCA_000966675.3). NCBI lineage: Eukaryota > Viridiplantae > Streptophyta > Pinopsida > Pinales > Pinaceae > Picea > Picea glauca. Next base: position 931,323 of record JZKD02S0065638.1, read on the forward strand.
GAGTAAAAAATATGTCTTCATCCTTAGCCATATGATAAGATGCTCCATAATCAATAAGCCACTCATCAGAAGAAGAAGTAGAAGTTGTATTGAAGGAGAAACCGGAAGCAGAAAGTGCATGTCCATGAGAAGAAGAAGAAGAAGTAGAATCAATACCGATGTTGTGCTTCTTCATCTCTGCTTCTAAAGCTACAATATTCTTGAAACATTTGGACTCATCATGACCATCTTTATCACAAAAGTTGCAATGTCTATCAATCTTCTTATTTTTATATTTTTCTCCTTTGTCACCATTAGGAGCGAAAGTTGTCTAAGTGGGTTTGGGACCCTTATGTTGCTTGTTGTTGTGGCGATGATGTTGCTTCTTGGGATTCTTGGGTTTATCTTTCTGATGGACAATTAAGGCTTTGTTGGAGGTACTTGCAGTGTTGATCACTCCAAGTTGTACAAGGTTATCTTGCTCTCTAATCAAAGCATCACAAAATTTCTCAAGAGTGGGTTTTTTATAAACTGTGCCTAGAGCCTATTGCATGGCATAAAAGGTAGATACAAACACATAATATGCACTACCTAGCTTATAAAGAATAAGATAGTGAAACAATATTCTTCTATCTTTATCTTACATTATTCACATAAAATTATGAGTGTTTTAAACTTAGATAGATAGTCTTCAATGCAAGAAAAATCACTTGGACTTAAAGTCAGTACTTGATTTTCTAACTGTTGTGCTCGAATAATATTTTGTTTACCAAACACCGATTCAATCGTTTCCCAAGCTTCTTTGGGTTTATCAATTTGTTGAAGGTGGAACCTTAAATCATGAGAGATGGACATTCTGATTAGTCCACGTGATTAGTCATTCCTATTATCTCATTTGACTTTCTTATGAGTAACAGTAGGTTATGTTTCCTTTCCCAAGGTAATCTGGTACAAACATTTACTTCTTTATAAATCCTCCATATCGGATTTCCACTGGAAGTAGTTGGTGCTGGTAAGCAAAATATTACTTGAAGAAGCCATATTAAATATGTAGATAATATGGATTTTAAAACTGAAACTGATGATCTAGATAGAAAGATCTCAAAAAATTAGGCAGTTTAAAAAAAAAACGACATTGAAAACGGACTTCGGATGTGAAAGTTATGCCATTTAAAAAAAAAACATAAACGATAACCAAAGGACCACGTGATGGTGTAAGTTTCTTTATGAAGTGACTCACTTTTATAAAATGAAGTGGGGAACACTTTTACAATGAAGTTACTTTATAAAAGAAAATCTGCATGCAAAAGAAATTACTCTAAAATAAAATATTAAAGTTACTTATAGTGATTCACTTTTATACTTGAAGTGAAATACAATGGAGCAAAACTTTTTCAAAAAAAAGTAACAAAAAGAGAGACTTGAACTCAATACCTCTTACTTAATAAGGAATCTTTTAACCAAATGGGCTAGCAAAACATATTGTATTGTTTAGCAGGAATATTGGGGTTGTTTTTGTTCTTGTTGAAGACAACCTTGGAGAGTGTGCTAAAAAAAAACTCTTTTCACACAAGAAAAAAATTTTGCTTCTCGATGACAACAAGGGTTAGATTTCGGTTAGCTTACCCGAAAAAATGCATATTTTCCTATCTGTTTCTAATTTTACGAGATCGTACAGGGCGCGGGGAAAAGAGAATATGTAGATCTAAAAGAGTAGCAACCCAGAAACAAACAATATAAAACCGAAATAATACTCTGCAAAAAAATTAAAAAGGGCGTATTCAGGCTTTATACCTCCGGATCTAACTGAAATAGTCATATCTTGTGCAAACTGAAACCTTTTCGAGTGAAACGAAAAATGTTCCTGAATGAAACGAGCGCTCCAGATGTAGTGGAATAGTCCTCGCAACCCAGAAATGTATGAAAATGGCATAAAATAGAGATGAGGCAACTCAGCTTCACGATCTCGATCTACAACAGGAGTATGTTTTCAAACAAGCTCTGATACCATGTTCGCCAACACAAGTATTTCAACAACGGAAGAACACCTTCAGTAACCATTCACACAACCAGATCAAATATCAACACACCGATGTTTTGACATGGTAAAACCCCTATGGGGAAACATCCATGACCCCAACCAATGCAACCACTTAGAGCAGTTTAGTAATGCAAAAGAAAAATATTACAGAGAGATTTTACAAGAGTTTCTCACAATCGATCATCATCAAATGATCCTCCATGCTCTTTAAATAGAGATCATGGACCAATCAGGTGTTAAGCCACAAATGAATGGTCGTTAAGATCGAGGAGAATATGAACCGTCAGATCACTCTATTTCGAGAACATATTGTGACCGTCGAATTTTCTAACTACAAATGCATACTAATGCATACTAAAGAAACACACTCAGAAACACACTTTTACCTAACGACACATTAGACCAAGTAGATCTTAACTAACTCCTAAGTGTCTAAATATCCTAGCACATATACATGCATTAAATCATCATTTCCATTTCTATATACAAGGTATAAAAATACTTATCAGAAAACCAGGATTCGTGAAGCGATTGCTGAAAGGGGTGCATGTTTCCACCCAACCATAGGCACATCCACTCATGGCAGATTTACCACTGGCCACCCCCGATATAGACCATGATGCTCTAAGAGAGACCCTTTCTTCTTTCTCATTGACAGTCAGGGACGAAGGTTACTCTCCTCCTCCCACAGGATCTTAGCCACCGGTTTTCTCTATACCAAGCAAGGAGGTCTGCACAAGTACTTCCACAGTCACTCATTAGCCTCATTTATCAGTGTGTAACAAAAACCCTGCCCACATCTTCTTGCACCCAGAACGAGCTTATTACCCAGTTCTTCCTCGAACCAGAGAGTTGTAACCACTATTTTTCTCTTCTCGAGATTAGTCTTTCGATTCTTCTCTCTTCGCAGGTCTACTTGCTCACTCTCCCACCTTTGCCCACGAATTACCTCTTTTCTTATCTTCCTCAACAAGGTTGCGTGGGTATGAATCCCTAGATCGTGGTCAGGTCTGAAGGTCTTTCATATGGGTACTCTGCCCCATCTCTTCATTAACTCTTGAGGAGGACTCTTCCAACTACCACTCTGACTGGTAATTCATCTCTGGGTTAGAGAACTTTCCTGGGTCTGAGCCATTAATTCCAGTAAGGTACTGGTTTGGTGGGGGGGTTATCTCAACCACTTCCGGTTCCCCTCATTATCTCTCTCATAGAATCCATGGTTTATCTTGGCAAACCCCCCTTTCAACAGTTATGCACCACTTATCCATTTTCAATTAATAACAAAAAATACATACATTAACCTTTATACAAAAAGGTTCATGAAATCCAACATTTACACATATCTAGTCTTCCATAGTCTCTTGTCCAGTGATAGTTATATTTACATACTGGGGGAAACAAGGGTATTACAGTATTCTCGATGCTTGTTGGAGGGTTCGAGAAGTCTGTGATACTTAGCTCTTAAGTCCCTCTTAGGATGGTCACGTGTCGAGAGTAGGGTGAAAACACTCTCCATTAGTTAGTCTCGGTTCTAATCACATTTTCTCCATCTAAAACACAGGAATGGTAGAATTAGAATTTGATCAGGAAAATCAATGCATTCAATGATACAAGATACCTTTTCCGACTTGCAGGAACAACTAGGAAATGGCAAGGATGAGAACGATTGGATGGTGCTGTAGGTCGGAGGTCAGTTTTTGAAACCTCACAGCAGACGTTCTATGCAGACCAAAAATCCATGCTCATTTCCCTGGTTCTTCGCCACCTGGGCAAGGATGACAAGAATAAAAATAATTTTGTCATCAAAATCGACAGGGACGGCTAAAGCTTCGTCTTCATCTTGAATTATCTTTGCAATGACACTGTATAGTTGCAGGACGTTGACGTCCCGCGGGAACTCTAGGATGAGGTTGAGTTCTTATGACTCTCCAACTCTAGCACCCTTTGTGAGGAGGAAATTCAACGAATCGAGGAAGCAGGGGAGGCGATGTGGAGGAAAAATATCGAAATTTTGAAGGAGGAGATCAAGAAATGCCTTGGGGAGGCGATTCTCGCAAGGTGTCTTCCTTTTCTTAGTTGTTTTTTTCTTCCAATTCGGGTTTTTCTCCTTAACCGAGGTTGCTTTAGTTTTCTGCTTAGGTATTTGAAGCATGGAGGATGCAGCCATTGAGGAAAATTTATGACTCAAAATGACTTCATGAAAAGGAAGAGATCTCTTACCATTTTCAAAACACTTGAGGGTTGTGGAGTCCAAATTTTGGGGCCATTCCAGTGATACAGAGCTCCATTGTTGAGGGCACAACTCAATTGTTGAAAATTCAGGCCTAATAAAGGCCAATCCATATACTTGTCACTCTATGCATTAATAACGACAATACTTAGCATTTCCCATTGTGTCGATGGAGACGTTGGCAGTGATGTTCATCTACCCATTAACAAATGCAATACATAACATTGTTCATTGTGTCGATGGAGACAATGGCGATGATGTTCATATACAGATTAGTAGATGCAATACAATGTGTTGTTCAGTCTGTCGATGGAGACAATGGAGGTGCTATCCATTAAATCATTAAATGGAACAAATGAAATTAGTTGTAGAAAACATTGCACACTATAGATAGGTGGTAGGTCTAGTGTAAAGACTATGATACGTGGCCTTATGTTATAGGCTTCAAACAGACGACGAAGACCTATCCAAAAATCCTCCCTTATAAAACACCTTTTGTGTAATTAGATGTTAAAATAATGTACATGGGACAGATTTATAAAATACATAATATATAAATCAAAGTATATAGTGTAAACATATTTGTTTATATATTTATTACAATGTGTTGATTTATCATTTTATATCCATTTAAATTTTGGATTTAATTTGTTTATATTTTNTGAGTACATTATTCATTAAGCACATAAAAGTGGTTGGTGCATTGGTTAGCCCAAATGGCACCACCACAAATTCATAGTGACCATATCTTGTCCTAAAGTTTGTTTTTTGGATGTCTTCATCCTTAACTCAGACCTGATGGTATCCAAACCTTAAGCCAATCTTGGAGAAAATTGTAGCACCCCTTAACTGGTCAAACAAGTCATCGATCCTTGGCAAGGGATACTTATTCTTTATGGGCATCTTATTGAGTTGCCTATAGTCTATGCACAACTTGAGTGTGTCATCCTTCTTTTTCACAAACAAGGTCGGTGCTCCCCATGGAGACACACTAGGCTGAATGTAGCCATTGTCCCACATCTCCTTTAGTTTTAGTTTGAGCTCAACTAGCTCTGGTGTACTCATTCTATAGGGCGTTCTAGACATTGGCACCACTCCTGGTACAAGTTCTATTGAAAAGTCAATATCTCTTCTTGGAGGTAGACCTGATACCTCTTATGGAAACAAATCTCTATATTCTCTTAATATGGGATGGTTCTATAGGCTTGGTTTACTGTCCTCAACAAAGTTCAACACTTGTATTGCATACAAAGGACATCATTTTCTACAATAATTCTTCACTTGAAGGGTTGATACTTGTCTCACTAAGATAAGATTTTGAATCCCTTGTAAGGTTACCCTTCAATTTTCTTCATCTTCACACTCCAAAGTTTTACTATAACAGTCCAACTTGGTTTTATGGGAAGCCAACCAGTCCATGCCAATCAACAAGTCATAAGATCCTAAAGGAAGTATGTTTAAGGTTGCTTGGGTGGGTAACCCACTAATAATGAGTTGGCATGTTGGTATGACCTCTGTTACTTTTCTTTTGGTTCAGGTGGCTACTTGTACTAGCCAAGAATTAACATGTTTAATTTGCTACAATTTACATTTTGCAACAGTTTGAGGGGAACCATAACTCAAATTAGAACCAGGGTCAATTAGAATTTAAACATGATGGTTGGAAATCATACATTCCATCTCCACCACTGAATCTTGGTGGTCATATTGTATATTATCCAAGGCCACATAAATCTGTGGCATACTCCTAGCCACATCATTGATTGTGGTATCCTCTTGGAAATTCTAGACCTTCCTAGTGTTATCTTTCCTATATGGGTAGTCCCTCAACATGATTTCTTCTCCACAACCCCAACATTTCAAGGGTTCTCTCTTTGTGTTATCAGTCTTACCTAAGGTTTCTCCAAATGGTTTAGTACCACTCTGAGATGAGAAATTCTGTTGATATACATACACTCCTAGTAGGAAGGCTCATCTTATCATTTTCCCTAGGGTTCTTAAACCTTGAGGGTTTAAATCACTTCTTCTTGAATCCCGAATTACTTTTGTTCTTCTAGTCCTCATGAGGTTTTGTGCTATTCCCGAATTTCTCATAGCAATACCTTGCCTTCCGGATAGTATCTTCTAAAGTATTTGGTTCATCAAACTCAATTATGTTGTGGTAGGACTGAGGTAATCCACTAATAAATCATTGCACCTTTACTTTTTCATCCTAAATGTAGGGTACATACCTCATCAACTCAAGAAATTTGTTGATATATTCCTCTATTGTGATTTGTCCCAATTTGACTTCATAGAACTCCTTGGTCTTCCCATCAAATTATTTCTTTGATGGATACTTCTTCTTGAAGTATTTCTCAAGTTGTTTCCATGACAAATCCTTCTCATGGGTCCCTTTTCACATTTTTAATTTCCTCCCACCAAATAGAAGCTTTCCCATTTAGGTTGAAAATGGTTATCCGAGCCTTTAAGTTTTCAGAATAGTCATGGACTCTGAAGTACTTCTTCTTCCCCCTTCTTAATATTTCCATCAAAAGTGGGTGGTTTGGATTTCTTAAATTCTTCAGGGTCACGGCCCTTGGAATGTTTCCTCTTGTTTCTTTTCCTCTGGGAATGTGAACTAGTTTTGCTACTAGAAGATTCCTTGGAGTTGTCAGTTCCCTCACTATAGGATTCTTTCGTTGAATGCCTCTTGATTCCATGTTCGGCCTTCTTTGAGGTTCTCCTCTTGGTGTGGCCACTTTCTGGAACATGCTTTTGTATCTCAGGTGGACTTGGAGTTTTCTTAATATGATGTATGTCCACATGACTGGTTTTTGGTCCATGTTGCAGTTGCATTTGTATATTTGATAAGCTTTATAGAAAGGCTGCATTAATTTCAATTTTCTTCTCCCTCTCTTTTATCAACCTTTCATTGTCAGCCTTGCAACTCTATAATTCTTCCATGAGGCTTCTTACAGTTTCAGCCAAATTTGGAGGTGTTTCCACCTCCCTCCTCTCATCAGATTCTCCCTCTCTATTGTGGGAGATTTCCTCCAACTCATGGTGCGTCACCATTATTTATGATGTAATTTTCCTACGGTCCACTGACGGTTTGAGTGATGATAAAACATCCTCTGTCATTTAATGGTCTACTAATTCATGAACATCACATACAATTTGTAAAGTGGAGTCAACTTTTTTTCATTTGGAAACATTAGCAACCCACAGTGCAGATTTCCAAAACATTTATCAATCAATAGCAGGTTTAAATAAATTTCTTACAAATGGGGTAAGATAAGGTGTTACCCCCTTAAAAGTTCTCCAAATAATATTTTTATTTGACTCGTGCATGAGCTTAAGAAAGCCAAGTGTTGTTGCCATGCTCTAATACCAATTTGTAACACACCCGACCTCTAAGTACCCTTTCTAGGGATGGGGCATCATAATTTTTCTCACTTTGATCGTCTTGAATCTCATTAAGGAGGTTTCCAACCTCTTCTACTCAAATGTATCCTTCTAACGACTACTACCGAACTCAAAATTGAACTCTAGACTGCAAGTTATGGCCTCCCAAAGTTCTTCGGGCCTCATCAGACATGGGCCACGTAGTGCCCACATGGCTCCACCTCGTTTGTATCGTCCTCTATCCTACTTCCATGGGGAGTTCGTCCACCGTCCAATCCAACGACGGGACATGGTCTTCATCTAACAGTTAAGCTAGAGGGGATTTCGACGTCTGACGCTTTGACACTGAACCTCCCTTCTCCTTTCTGCACGCATATCTTCTGGAATCCAAAATCTCTGAATTCTTGACGGGGCTCGAAAACTCACCACGTGGCTCCGGCGTTCGAGCCTTTTGGATTATCCTCGATACTGCACTCAAAACCTCCACAGTCCCGAAGTCCCGGACTCCCGAAGGGTCCACCCTCGCACATGGTGATGTACTAGATACAAAGGAAAATATAGGTGGGTCCCGCATACTCTTCCTGCCAAATGGACCAAGCGGTGAGTGCTAGGTGTGATATGCGGCAAGGCATATATGACATGTGGCCCCTTCAGTGAGTGACACATGTCACGTGTTAATGGGCCTATAGGATCTGTGAAATGCACGAATCCAAGTGACACATAACAATTTAATCGTGGGTTCACATCACCCTGGCTGACATAACTCTAGACTAATAGCCTTCCAAGTCCTTCAATCTCATGTTCAAGGTGTGTCCATGTAACCCCTAGATCGACGGCCTACGTTACTTCGTAACTTCAACATTCACGGAATTCATGGTGTGACTTTCTCCTCCCTCCCGAAGTGGTCAGCTTCAGGCTGACCATGGTATAGATCTAATGGTCATGGGGGATCACGAAGGGTCCCTAAATCTATGGTCCTCGTTACTTCGGGGCTCTAGCATTCAGGCGTTTTGGCATCATGGCCACTCTGTTCTCCCGAAGCAGGATTTTGTCGAAGTATCTTACGTTTGTCCCTTCATTGTTTGATCAGAGGGTTAAGAGGGGTTCTTAACTGACTCCCCAAATCCATGGCTCTCATCGCTTCGTAGCTTCGTCGTTCGGGGAGTTTGATGTTATAACATCTCTTTCCTCCTGAAGTGGGACTTCTCCCAAGTTACCTTGGCATATATCCAATAGCTAAGGGGACTCTCGAACACCCTTGGATATATGTTTCGCATTACTTTGCGATTGATGAATGGATCAAGGTTTAATGGTGGGGCAAGTCTATCTGTCCCGGATAAGAAAATCGCCAGGCGTCGGTCAAACTTGTGGGTAACCACAACCATTAGTTTCCTTCAATTGGTTTATAAACGTTAGGGTCGAAATACTCCAGAGCTTCAAAATCCAAGCGTTCCAAATCCAGGAAGGCTTAGCTCCTTTCGGGCCTCGCATAGTCTTCCCTTACCTTGGTCCCATGGGTCCTTTGAAAACTCTTGTGGGATACATACTAAATCCTTTTGTAGTAAATGGGTTAAGGACATGGGCATGTTCTCTCACTCATAGGGTGAAATATCCGAAGGAAGTGCCCTCCTTCCATCGGGTTTGAACTTAGTATTCCCACGAAGGTAGATTATAGAGGTCGGCAAGACTTAGGCATCCCAGTGATCTTTCTATGACACTCGTGCAGATTTAAATCCCACAACTCTCTAACTGTTAAGCTGAGGCAAACAGAAGACCATTCAAAGCATGGGTTTACAAAGAGATAATAGATATTTCTTCCTTTAATCATTCAATACAGAACTCAGTCATAAACATTTTTTTCGACAACATAGGTATTCCAACAGAGGATGAACATCTTCAATAACCACTCACACAACTAGATCAAAGATCAACACACCGATGTTTTGATGTGGTAAAACCCCTAAGGGGAAGCATCCACGGCCCCAACCAACGGGGCCACTTGGAGTAGTTTATTAATGCAAAAGAAAAATATTACAGAGATATTTTACAAGAGAGTTTCTCACAATCGATCATCGAAAAATGAACCTCCATTCTCTTTAAATAGAGATCATGTACCAATCAGGTGTTAAGCCACTGCTCAATGGCCTTTAAGATCTAGGATAATATGAATCGTCGGATCACTCTATGTCAGGAACATATCATGACCGTTGAATTTCCTAGCTACAAATGCATACTAAAAAAACACACTAAGAAAAAAACTTTTACCTAATGACACATTAGACCAAGTAGATCTTAACTAACTGCTAAGTGTCTAAATATCCTAGCATCCCCCCTTAAGAACAACTTGGGATAAGATTGAAGGATTTACAATAGTGACATAATAGGAGAAGGAAGGAGGCATTAGAGCTTATCCTCCCTTGATGACAACTTCCTGAACTCCTAACATAGATCGAAGTTTGGAAAACTTCGCTTCTATAAGAGACTTTGTGAAAATTTCTGCAACTTGATCTTCTGTAGGGAAAAAGAGCACTTCTATAACTTGATCATGAATGATCTTTCTGATGAAGTGCATGTGTATCTCGATGTGTTTGTTGCGCTGATTTTGAACTAGGTCTTTGGAGAGCTTGATGGCACTCTGATTATCGCACCAAAGGCTAGTCGGATGATGCTATTGGAATCCAAACTCTGAAAGAATCTGTCGAAGCCATAAGGTTTCCTGACTTACATTTACCAATGCTCGGTACTTTGCTTCTACTGAAGAAAGTGAAATAGCCTATTGTTTCTTACAAGCCCAAGTGACAGGTCCTGAACCAAGGTTGAAAACATAACATGCAGTAGACTTCTGATCATTTGGGTTTCTGACCCAATTTGAATCAGTGAAACCAACCAATAAAGGAGTCCCCCCTGAAATGTAATGGATCTCAAACTAAACTGTACCACGAACATAGCAAAGTATCCTTTTAGCTGCTTTCCAATGGATTTCATGGGGTGTTTTCATATACCGAGCAACAAGAACAACAACAAAGGAAAGATCAGGACAGGTATGAGTCAAGTATAAGAGGCTACCAGCTAACTTAGGGTACAAGGTGGCATCAACTTCGGGAGAAGTATAGGTGGCAACAAGCTTGACTCCAGACTAGAAGGGAGAAGGGGATGGTTTACAATCGTCTATGTTAAAGCGATGAAGAAGGTCACAAGCATACTTATATTGGGAAAGAAAAATTCTTTCATTGGTTTGCAAAACTTGGAGGCCAAGGAAATAGTGCAAAAAGCCTAAGTTTGTCATTTTGAATTTCTTCTTAAGGCTAGTTTTCACATGGTTTAAGAGTTTTGAGTCACTACCAGTGAGGATAAAGTCATCAACATAAAGGAAAAGGATTATGATATGGATTCCTACTTTCTTGGTATAGACATTAGGATCATATTGGCATCTATATAATCTAGTGCTAATAAGAAAGTTGTCCATTTTGGCATACCAAGCTCGGGGAGCTTGCTTAAGACCATAAATAGATTTCTGAAGGTGACAAACAAGGTTAGAGTTATTCTGGATATAGCCATGAGTTTGTTTCATGTATATTTCTTCTTGCAAATATCCATGCAAGAAGGCTAATTTAACATCCATCTGATGGACCTCCCATTTATGTGAGGAAGCAAGGGAAAGAACAAGGCGGATAGAATTCATTTTGGCTACAGAGGAAAATGTTTCATTATAGTCAATTCCTTCAAACTAGGAAAATCCTTTTGAAAATAATCGAGCCTTATGTCTTTCAACACTTTTATCTGATGCATACTTAGTTCTATAGACCCATTTACATCTGACAAGTTTTCTTCCTTTTGGAAGAGGTACAAGATCCCAAGTATCATTTTCTATTAAAGAAGGATACTCTTCATTCATTGTTGTATCCCAATATGGATGACCTGAATCTTCTACAAATGTCTATGGATCATGAGTCTTTGAAACTTGAGCTAAAAGAGAAGAGGCTCGCTAGAACTGTGAACGTGTCTGATGCTGATATGAAGGATCACCGACAAGATCACCAGTTGCTTCTCATGTTGATGTAGTGTACCTTTTTGCTTACCAAGGCTTTTAATGCACTATGTAACAATTTGTACACACTTTTCACATAACACATACAGTCCAATATATACTTCACATGCATTTAAACAAGTAAACACATTCTACACAGAGTATTCATATGAATTATTTCCATAATTAACAATCAATAGCACTTCATACTAATTCATATACACGGCGGAAAACATGATAATATATACAGCACAGTCATGCCAAAATGTGAGAAGAACATAGTTAGATACTTATCTTGTAACAGTGGTGAAATCCACCAACCAAGTGCAGGCCTTCCACGAACCTCCCAGCCTTAGACCACACTGCTCATCATCTCAAAAGTGGGTCACCCCCGAGCTGGGACTAAGCTCCACCCCAAGGAAAGGAATCCTAGGCTAGGCTGAGGTTACAGGGAAAACAACACATAAATATCTGGAAGGATTCTTCCCAAAGATGCCATCTTATGCCCACTACTACCAGATTCTCATTCCCCACATGCAAGTTCCGCCGGGGAGTATACACCTTCACACGCACAGTCCATCGGTGCTAACCTCCCTCTCTGGGTCTCAGCAACAGGCCGGATCAGGAAATCTCAGAGCCTGTAGCTGGTGCTGGACACTCTCTGGAAGAAACCACTTCCCAGCAAACTCTTTCACCTGGAAATAGTTGCTCGTAGGCTTGACAACCTACCTCTTCCAGCATCAACCACCTCCCTCACCTGGAGAGGGGTCATACACAAGCTCAGCAATGGCTTACTCTGGCTAGTATGCCACGTGCAGACCAGCACTACGTGACCACCACAGT
>JZKD02S0065638.1:947139-968358 GCA_000966675.3 Picea glauca
ACTTTCTGGTGCCCATCTGTACCTTCTATGCTCGTCTCCTGGAATATTTCGAACTTAAAACAAGTTCCCTCTATAAGCACTCCTTACGCTGGATATGCACACTCTACTAACTAAATCTCTACGCTATCTCTTCTGAGATTTGTTTTTTGAATTGGAAGCATTATGTGTCTCTTCCATTTCCTTGCACTTTGTGGCAATTCCAAAACAGTTCTGGCACTCGTCAACCTTCTGTAATACAACGCGCAGACAACTAGAATTTGTCAAGCCTTCGTTTCTTGACAATTCTTCATCATTCATAAACAATCCAATTTATGAAAATGTTTTCAATTTCACGAATTTTCTGAGCTCTGCTCAGCTCTGTACTTTTTGGGTTTTTCGAAACTTCAGTTTTCGGGACTTTCGGGTTTTCGGTACTCGAGAATTCGGGTTTTTGGCACCCGGGAGTTCATTATGCAGTGACTCCACACCTCTTGTCATTTCAATTGTCGAATTCCGAAATTCCGATTTACTTTACCCTCTGGGCCCACATCGCACAGTGGTCACCAACAACCACGGTGGCACGTGGCACGTTCATGAGGGTCCACGTCACTTTCAATGATGTCATCGGGTCCCACCTCTCTCGCTTCTCTTCTCGTCCCACTGGCACGTGGTACATCTCCATGTGTCCATGTCCATTCCTAGAAAAATCCGACGGTCAGATCTTTCTCAGATCTACGGTGCAGATCCTTTCGGGGTTTTGGGCTTCCAAATGTCGATGCGCTCTAAATACCGTTAGCCCCCTGGGCTAGACTCGCGGCTCACACGACCTCCCCTTATATGACCATAGTCATACCTCCTATCGGGGTTTCGGACTTTCCAATGCCGAAACACATATGCCCTTAGGATTCGCGATTCCCCGAACCCCGATTTCCCGGTGGATGACTCTCCTTCCGGAACTTTCCTGAATTCATCGATCTCAGCCACGCGTCCCCAAGAATGGATGGTTCAGATCTAATCGCGGGATTTCGCAACTTGTGATTCCCCAATGACAAGGTTCTATGTCAACTTAAAACCCCGATAGCCGATATACCAATGGGTCGCTCGATCTCCGCCACGTTTCCCCACAAACAGACGGCTTAGATCGTTCCCAAGACTTCCACCATGAAAATTCCCGATCTCATGTCATTGTGACTCCTGATTTCACAAATGTCGATATCCCGATTTCCTGAAATGGGAAATCTCACGACACGTGTCCTCCGTCTTTCGGACGGTTTAGATCTATTTCGGAGCTTTTGCCTCTAGTTTCTGAGGTTTAACCTTCAGACACCTCCCGGTAGATCCAACGGTTGTCAGGTTTTCTGGCCAAGATCTGACGGCTCAGATGGTTTCTAACTAACTCAGTATTTCACGTATCGCGATTTCCACTCTCCTGTGCCATTTCCAAAGGAATTTTAATCCTTACGCACATTTTTCCAGATCCGACGGTCACGAGGGCTTGCCTTACCTCCCAAACAGATCCTAAGGTTCTAACACCATTGGTGTAGAGACCTGTCTCCCCGTGGCCATAGACCACACCAGCCTACGGTTTCATAGCACCGCTATACTTCCTGAGTTCTTAATAACTCGTCTAGCAACTCCTTGACACTTTGGAGCAAACCAGGGTCCGAAATTGGCCTTCCAAACCCAATTTCCCCTTGCATTCTCAGTCCAAAGACTGCTCCACTGGCCCATCTAGGCTCAATGTCGAAACCTTAGCTCTGATACCAATTTGTAGTGTACCTTTTTGCTTACCAAGGCTTTTAACGCACTATGTAACAATCTATACACACTTTTCACATAACACATACAGTCCAGTATATACTCCACATGCATTTAAACAAGTAAACACATTCTACACAGAGTATTCATATGAATTATTGCCATAATTAACAATCAATAGCACTTCATACTAATTCATATACATAGCAGAAAACATGATAATATATACATCACAGTCATGCCAAAATGTGATAAGAACATAGTTAGATACTTATCTTGTAACAGTGGTGAAATCCACCAACCAAGTGTAAGTCTTCCATGAACCTCCCAGCCTTAGACCACACTGCTCATCATCTCAACAGTGGGTCACCCCCGAGCTGGGACTGAGCTCCACCCCAAGGCAAGGAATCCTAGGCTAGGATGAGGTTACAGGGAAAACAACACAGAAATATCTGGAAGGATTCTTCCCAAAGATACCATCTTACGCCCACTACTACCAGACTCTCATTCCCCACATGCCTATTCCGTTCGAGAGTATACACCTTCACACGCACAGTCCATCGGTGCTAACCTCCCTCTCTGGGTCTCAGCAACAGGCTGGATCAGGAAGTCTTAGAGCTCGTAGCTGGTGCTGGACACTCTCTGAAAGAAACCACTTCCCAGCAAACTCTTTCACCTGGAAAGAGTTGCTCACAGGCCTGACAACCTGCCTCTTCCAGCATCAACCACCTCCCTCACCTGGAGAGGGGTCATACACAAGCTCAGCAATGGCTTACTTTGGCCAGTATGCCACACACAGACCAGCACTGCGTGACCACCATAGTCAACCGGGAATATAGACTCGGGCTTCTCACACAAGCTCAACAATGTCTTACTCTGGCCAGTATGCCACGCACAGACCAGCACTACGTGACCACCACAGTCAACCGAGAATATAGACTTGGGCTTCTCACACAAGCTCAACAATGGTGGCCAGGTCTCACGGTGTTGATTCTGGGAACTACCCCCACCCTCTGCCCCGGCAGCATGGTCGTTTCCCTTCCGCCCTACCCAGGAAAGAATCACGCTATGGTGTCGGGAATGTGTGACAGACAATCCATGCAAGGGTCACGCAGGTTCGGACGGTTCAGACTGGGGATGTACCGGCTATCCCGGACAAACACAGATACACGCCTTTTTTGTTCAGAGGATGTATGAGGGTTTTTCTGCAAGAGTCAGACCCCCTTCCCTCCTGGCAATCCGTGAGTTCTATGGAGGAGGAACCCTTCTCACGGCTCGTCCCAGCCTTTTAGTGCATGCGCCAGGGTTGACACTTGTCACCCATGGGACTGCATGTGTTCCACCAGCACGCGTTCCTCCCACCACTTGGGAAATCACATGTCCTTCCAAAAGGACTTAGGATAAAAACATATGATGCACATATCTTTTGAAATAATATTAAAATATTATTTCCAGGTTTAATCCCCCTAGGCTCAACACTTAGCCCCTTTCCCACCTTCCAGCCCCTAATTCCTTGCCCACTCTGTGGACGCTCAGTCCCCCTTCACTCATTCATCGTGGTCGGTCTGCACCTAGCGGTGTTTATATTTTATTAAATATTCTGCATACTTACGAGTACAACAGCAGGCTCCTGGCCTTCAACACTTAGGCTCCCTGGCCTAACAAACACATAAGCCTACAACTTATAGGAACTCGGCTCACCAGCCTATAACACATATTTACAATTCATTTCGTACATCAGATTTATAAAGGCTCGGCCTTGGGGACATTACAGTTGAACAGACCCATCTAGGAAGCGGTGGATCTAGAGCTGGTGTTGGTTCAGGTTCAAATGACTCATCTGGAGGAATGTGAGTAGGCAGAGGTGGATTTTCATCCTCACTGTCATCGTCTAAAGAAGAAACTAGAACAGAAGAAGGAACACACGCTGAAGATGGCTCATAGGTCGAAGAAGGCACAAACGTTGAATTAAGCTCGCACACCAAGATATTTTCATCAAATTTAACATCTCTTCAAATAATAATTTCATTACAATGTGGTTGAAGAAGTCTATAACCTTTGACATCTTCAGAATAACCAACAAATATACACTTCTCACTTTTAGGTTGCAATGCTTTTCTTTTCTCATCAGGAATGTGAGCCCATGCTATACTGCCAAATACACGGAAGTGACTTACATCTGGTTTAATTTTAGTCCAACCTTCTTCCGGTGTTATATTTGTAAGAGCCTTTGTGGGAGTGTGATTTACTATGTAATTTGCACAGTTGATGGCTTTTGCCCAATACTTTAGACTTAATTCTTTAATGTGTGGTTCTTTCTCTCAACAACACCATTTTGTTTTGGTGTATATGGAATAGAGTGTTTCATTTGGATGCCCTGTGTAGTGCAGTAACTTGTAAAATTATTTTTCACATATTCGCCTCCATTATTTGTTCTTAACCTTTGAATTTGATGTCCAGATTGCGTTTCTACAAGGGCCTTGTAGGCCAAAAACTTGTCAAAAACTTCGCTCTTAAGTTTTAAGAAGTAAACCCAAGTATGTATGGAAAAATCATCAATGAAGGTTAAGAAATACTTGCACCCAGAAAAAAAAGGAGAAGAAAGTGAACCACACAAATCACTGTGAACAAACTGCAAAGGGCCCGAGGCATGCCAAGAGGCATGTTTGTCAAAATTGTCCCGGTGATGTTTGTCAAGAACACAACCGGCACAAACACCATCTCTACATGAAACAGGAGGAAGACCACTCACCATCTGTTGATTACATAGTTGTTGCAATGAGCAATAGTTTAGATGAACAAACCGCTCATGACAAAGTTTGCTCAAGTCATCGCTATGAGCAACAAAAGCTGATGAAAAAGATGATGACCCAAAGTTGTCAAACTTCTACAACCTGGTAATATCATCAACAATTCTAGTTGCAAGAACATGCTTAGCATCTTTTAGATCCTTGATTACAACTTGGTGAGGTGAAAACTCGACGGTTTTACCTTCACCTGAATGAGTGATTTGATATATTGATAGAAGGTTACAAGAAAGACTTGGAACACATAATACATCATTGAAATTACCATTTTCTACTTGAACTATGCTAGATCCTACAACACTAATAGATCTATCATCACCAAGAAATATTTTCTTGGTGTTACATTCATTGAGAGTAAAAAATATGTCTTCATCCTTAGCCATATGATAAGATGCTCCATAATCAATAAGCCACTCATCAGAAGAAGAAGTAGAAGTTGTATTGAAGAAGAAACTAGAAGTAGAAAGTGCATGTCCATGAGAAGAAGAAGAAGAAGTAGAATCAATAATGATGTTGTGCTTCTTCAATTCTGCTTCTAAAGCTACAATATTCTTGAAACATTTGGACTCATCATGACCATCTTTATCACAAAAGTTGCAATGTCTGTCAGTCTTCTTATTTTTATATTTTTCTCCTTTGTTGCCATTAGGAGCGAAAGTTGTCTAAGTGGGTTTGGGACCCTTATGTTGCTTGTTGTTGTGGCAATGATGTTGCTTCTTGGGATTCTTGGGTTTATTTTTCTGATGGACAACTAAGGCTTTGTTGGAGGAACCTGTAGTGTTGATCACTCCAAGTTGTACAAGGTTATATTGCTCTCTAATCAAAGCATCACAAAATTTCTCAAGAGTGGGTTTTTTATAAGCTGTGCCTAGAGCCTATTGTATGGCATAAAAGGTAGATACAAACACATAATATGCACTACCTAGCTTATAAAGAATAAAATAGTGCAACAATATTCTTCTATCTTTATCTTACATTCTTCACATAAAATTATGAGTGTTTTAAACTTAGATAGATAGTCTTCAATGCAAGAAAAATCACTTGGACTTAAAGTCAGTACTTGATTTTCTAACTGTTGTGCTCGAATAATATTTTGTTTGCCAAACACTGATTCAATCTTTTCCCAAGCTTCTTTGGGTTTATCAATTTGTTGAAGGTGGAACCTTAAATCATGAGAGATGGACATTATGATTAGTCCACGTGATTAGTCATTCCTATTATCTCATTTGACTTTCTTATCAGTAGCAGTAGGTTATGTTTCATTTCCCAGGGTAATCTGGTACAAACATTTACTTCTTAATAAATCCTCCATATGGGATTTCCATTGGAAGTAGTTGGTGCTGGTAAGCAAAATATTACTTGAAGAAGCCATATTAAATATGTAGATAATATGGATTTTAAAATTGAAATTGATGATCTAGATAGAAAGATCTCGAAAAATTAGGCAGTTTAAAAAAAAAATGACACTGAAAACGGACTTCAGATGTGAAAGTTATGCCCTTTTAAAAAAAGGCATAAACGATAACCAAAGGACCACGTGATGGTGTAAGTTTCTTTAGGAAGTGACTCACTTTTATAAAATGAAGTGGGGAGCACTTTTACAATGAAGTTACTTTATAAAAGAAAATCTACATGCAAAATAAATAACTCTAAAATAAAATATTAAAGTTACTTATAGTTATTCACTTTTATACTTGAAGTGAAATACAATGGAGCAAAACTTTTTCAAAAAAAAAGTAACAAAAAGAGAGACTTGAACTCAAGACCTCTTACTTAATAAGGAAACTTTTAACCAAATGGGCTAGCAAAACATATTGTATTGTTTAGAAGGAGGATTGGGGTTGTTTTTGTTCTTGTTGAAGACAGCCTTGGAGAGTGTGCTAAAACAAAACTCTTTTCACACAAGAAAAAAAATTCGGTTCTCGATGACAACAAGGGTTAGATCTCGGTTAGCTTACTTGAAAAAATGCATCTTTTCCTATCTGTTTCTGATTTTACGAGATCGCACAGGACGTAGGGAAAAGAGAATACGCAGATCTAAAAGAGTAGCAACCCGGAAACAAACAATATAAAACCAAAATAATACTCTGCAAAAAAATTAAAAAGGGCATATTCAGGCTTTATACCTTCGGATCTAACTGAAATGGTCGTATCTTGTGCAAACTAAAACCTTTTCGAGTGAAACGAAAAATGTTCTTGAATGAAACGAGTGCTTTAGATGTAGTGGAATAGTCCTCGCAACCCAAAAATGTATGAAAATGGCAAAAAATAGAGATGAGGCAACTCGGCTTCACGATCTCGATCTACAACAGGAGCATGTCTTCAAACAAGCTCTGATACCATGTTCCAAAACACAAGTATTTCAACAATGGAAGAACACCTTCAGTAACCATTCACACAACCAGATCAAATATCAACACATCGATGTTTTGACATGGTAAAACCCCTATGGGGAAACATCCATGACCCTAGCCAACGTGACCACTTAGAGCGGTTTATTAATGTAAAAGAAAAATATTACAGAGAGATTTTACAAGAGTTTCTCACAATCGATCATCAGCAAATGATCCTCCATGCTCTTTAAATAGAGATCATGGACCAATCAGGTGTTAAGCACAGATGAATGGTCATTAAGATCGAGGAGAATATGAACCGTCAAATCACTCTATTTCGAGAACATATCGTGACCATCGGATTTTCTAACTACAAATGCATACTAATGCATACTAAAGAAACACACTGGGAAACACACTTTTACCTAACGACACATTAGACCAAGTAGATCTTAACTAACTCCTAAGTTTCTAAATATCCTAGCACATATACATGTATTAAATCATCATTTCCATTTCTATATACAAGGTATAAAAATACTTATCAGAAAACCAAGATTTGTGAAGCAACTACTAAAAGGGGTGCATGTTTCCACCCAACCATAGGCACATCCACTTATGGCAGATTTATCGCTGGCCATGCATACTAATGCATACTAAAGAAACACATTGAGAAACACACTTTTACCTAATGACACATTAGACCAAGTAGATCTTAAATAACTCCTAAGTGTCTAAATATCCTAGCACATATACATGCATTAAATCATCATTTCCATTTCTATATACAAGGTATAAAAATACTTATCAGAAAACCAGGATTTGTGAAGCAACTACTGAAAGGGGTGCATGTTTCCACCCAACCATAGGCACATCCACTCATGGCAGATTTATCGCTGGCCACCCCCGATATAGACCATGATGCTCTAAGAGAGACCCTTTCTTCTTTCTCATTGACAGTCAGGGACGAAGGTTACTCTCCTCCTCCCACAGGATCTTAGCCACCGGTTTTCTCTATACCAAGCAAGGAGGTCTGCACAAGTACTTCCACAGTCACTCATTAGCCTCATTTATCAGTGTGTAACAAAAACCCTGCCCACATCTTCTTGCACCCAGAACGAGCTTATTACCCAGTTCTTCCTCGAACCAGAGAGTTGTAACCACTATTTTTCTCTTCTCGAGATTAGTCTTTCGATTCTTCTCTCTTCGCAGGTCTACTTGCTCACTCTCCCACCTTTGCCCACGAATTACCTCTTTTCTTATCTTCCTCAACAAGGTTGCGTGGGTATGAATCCCTAGATCGTGGTCAGGTCTGAAGGTCTTTCATATGGGTACTCTGCCCCATCTCTTCATTAACTCTTGAGGAGGACTCTTCCAACTACCACTCTGACTGGTAATTCATCTCTGGGTTAGAGAACTTTCCTGGGTCTGAGCCATTAATTCCAGTAAGGTACTGGTTTGGTGGGGGGGTTATCTCAACCACTTCCGGTTCCCCTCATTATCTCTCTCATAGAATCCATGGTTTATCTTGGCAAACCCCCCTTTCAACAGTTATGCACCACTTATCCATTTTCAATTAATAACAAAAAATACATACATTAACCTTTATACAAAAAGGTTCATGAAATCCAACATTTACACATATCTAGTCTTCCATAGTCTCTTGTCCAGTGATAGTTATATTTACATACTGGGGGAAACAAGGGTATTACAGTATTCTCGATGCTTGTTGGAGGGTTCGAGAAGTCTGTGATACTTAGCTCTTAAGTCCCTCTTAGGATGGTCACGTGTCGAGAGTAGGGTGAAAACACTCTCCATTAGTTAGTCTCGGTTCTAATCACATTTTCTCCATCTAAAACACAGGAATGGTAGAATTAGAATTTGATCAGGAAAATCAATGCATTCAATGATACAAGATACCTTTTCCGACTTGCAGGAACAACTAGGAAATGGCAAGGATGAGAACGATTGGATGGTGCTGTAGGTCGGAGGTCAGTTTTTGAAACCTCACAGCAGACGTTCTATGCAGACCAAAAATCCATGCTCATTTCCCTGGTTCTTCGCCACCTGGGCAAGGATGACAAGAATAAAAATAATTTTGTCATCAAAATCGACAGGGACGGCTAAAGCTTCGTCTTCATCTTGAATTATCTTTGCAATGACACTGTATAGTTGCAGGACGTTGACGTCCCGCGGGAACTCTAGGATGAGGTTGAGTTCTTATGACTCTCCAACTCTAGCACCCTTTGTGAGGAGGAAATTCAACGAATCGAGGAAGCAGGGGAGGCGATGTGGAGGAAAAATATCGAAATTTTGAAGGAGGAGATCAAGAAATGCCTTGGGGAGGCGATTCTCGCAAGGTGTCTTCCTTTTCTTAGTTGTTTTTTTCTTCCAATTCGGGTTTTTCTCCTTAACCGAGGTTGCTTTAGTTTTCTGCTTAGGTATTTGAAGCATGGAGGATGCAGCCATTGAGGAAAATTTATGACTCAAAATGACTTCATGAAAAGGAAGAGATCTCTTACCATTTTCAAAACACTTGAGGGTTGTGGAGTCCAAATTTTGGGGCCATTCCAGTGATACAGAGCTCCATTGTTGAGGGCACAACTCAATTGTTGAAAATTCAGGCCTAATAAAGGCCAATCCATATACTTGTCACTCTATGCATTAATAACGACAATACTTAGCATTTCCCATTGTGTCGATGGAGACGTTGGCAGTGATGTTCATCTACCCATTAACAAATGCAATACATAACATTGTTCATTGTGTCGATGGAGACAATGGCGATGATGTTCATATACAGATTAGTAGATGCAATACAATGTGTTGTTCAGTCTGTCGATGGAGACAATGGAGGTGCTATCCATTAAATCATTAAATGGAACAAATGAAATTAGTTGTAGAAAACATTGCACACTATAGATAGGTGGTAGGTCTAGTGTAAAGACTATGATACGTGGCCTTATGTTATAGGCTTCAAACAGACGACGAAGACCTATCCAAAAATCCTCCCTTATAAAACACCTTTTGTGTAATTAGATGTTAAAATAATGTACATGGGACAGATTTATAAAATACATAATATATAAATCAAAGTATATAGTGTAAACATATTTGTTTATATATTTATTACAATGTGTTGATTTATCATTTTATATCCATTTAAATTTTGGATTTAATTTGTTTATATTTTTTTTTCTTGGAAAAAATCTTATATTCATGGGTTGAATATACATATTTCTACCCATCATAAAAGGGGGTTGATTCATTTTTTGTCATCCTATATCTACTGAACTTTCTTATAATTTCAAAAACTTTTTATAGTGCCTACCACTTTTTATATTACAAATTCAAAAATCAAAATTAAGACTAATGTTTACATCATTAACTTCCTTCATTTTATCCTTATAGTGTGAATTCCATAGCATTAGTTTCTTCACTGCCTACAAATTAAAAATTCAAAAATCAAAACTAAGACTATTGTTTACATCATTAACTTCCTTCATTTTATCCTTACAGTGAGAGTTCCATCGAGTTCCATAGCATTAGATTCTTCACTGTTTACAAATTCAAAATTCAAAAATCAAAATTAAGACAATTGTCTGCATCATTAACTTCTTTCATTTTATCCTTACAGTGTGAATTCCATACCATTAGATTCTTCACTGTGTACAAATTCATAAAGATTCCTTGGATAGATCATCTGCTATCATGTTCAGTTCCCTATGAAATTGACTCATCAATTAGATTCTCAGTCGAAATATTCACTCTTGAGTTAACCTAATCAATGATCAATTTGGAGCGTCCAATCACATGTATTTTCTTGACTTTTTTTGTCCTGGGCAATAAATAATAGTGTTTTTAAAGAAATTGGCTCACCTCTGTTAGTGGATCCATCCCCAAGGGTGTAGCAAACATAGTGAGACTTTAAGAGGTAGAGAATCACTCCTACACTATAGAGCGGAGGGGCATCATGGAAAAAGCCCAAGAGATACCATGATCAATATCTGGCATGATAGGGATAGGGATCCACCTTTATGCACAGAATGCATAAATTTAATTTTTTTATATATTAATTATAATGTATTGATTAATTATTAATTTCAGATTTTCTATTGCCATTTCTGTGCTCACCCTCCTTAAAGCCGTGTATCTTTATTGTGTAACAGGAACTCGACTTTTGGTCTTCCATATGCCATAATAAAGCCAAAATCAAAATAAATAGATAATGTATAACCCCTTACCATGTGACCCTAGCCTAATCCATCTGAAGAAAAACCTACCTTCAAAGTAGAGCCCCTTCCCATGTGACCCCTCATCCATCCAGACGAAATCCACCCGAAATGAGTAAAATCCAAAGGTAAATCCCACTATCCATAAGGTAAATCCCACTATCCATAACCATCGAATATTTTTCACTGTATTTACCCTCCAAATATCATCCTTCTATTTCACACACACTTCCTGCTTTTATTTTATTATAATCCTTTTATAATATGCTGCCATACACTTTATGTCACTCAATGCCAACTGTTTAAACTGTTTTCCATAAAATGAATCAGCTATTGGGAGCAGGGTTGGAATTTGATGGCAAAATGCCCGTCAGAAGGCATTTTACCCGTTTTTTACGCCCAAACTTTCTACCTTACCGTCTCTTCGAACGGGCAACCAGGTCCACTAAACGTATTTATGATGGGCTATGAATTTTTGAAAACGTCATTATAATATGTGTTGGAGGCTCTAGAATCTATTGTACCATCCATGATCCTTCTAGATTCGAAGAGATAATGCGATTAATTGTGTAGTTATGATGGGATATGTGAGTCTGTAACAATATAACATTATTTATGTTGTTGAGTGCGTAGAAAGACTTTGAGTAGATTGTTCAGTTTTATGTCCTTAGCATGTCGGAGACTTTGAGAGTGAATGGTAAATATTGAAACAATTAACTCATTGTGGTTAAATAGGCACTTTCTTCATTCCAAATTGATATGATGACAAGTTAATGTAATTTAAGCAGGTTTTTTTTTTATTAAATTTGATTTTTCCGTCTTAGTATTAATCTGGACATAAAGTAAAATTAGATTTTTTCATATTAGTACTAATTTGAAAAAAAAAACTTAATACAATAATTTTGATGAGATCCTGGAACTAGCACAACAGAAAGAGTGGTTTAATACTCTTAACCATTCATTATCATTAACCATGAAAAAATAAGAAAATCATGATTTATTATTTAATGCACTTTACATTTATAACAAGGAATGTGTCATGTACTAAATGTGATAACCCAATAGCCTCATGCCAAATATTCCCTCCCTGGTTTGGGGAGTGGCACTAACCCTGATTCATAAGAGAACGAGCATATGTATTCGACAGTTTGGTGACTTTTGCTGGATTTCTTCTCCATTTGACAACTAAGAATAAGTGGGGAGATGTGATTATTGTAACTTTATCATTCAAATTGTTTGAGAGTATGATTTGAAATTCATCTATGGATGTGGCCATGGTGTTCTGGTGTCTTAACTTGACATTACCAAGATCACGATGAATGGAAATGCATTTTAGGGAAGGAATTGTGGCTACCCACAACCCTTTTCTCTAGCCAGTGGAGTTGAGTCTATATCCATTCTATTACATTCATGACGGTCGAGTTGGGATGACTGGGACTTGGGAGACCTCGTGATTCATGACAGCCTACAGTGCAGGGGAGAAGAGGCAGGTTGTTGAAGAGTGAAGAGTAGCTGAAAGTAATGTTGGGAAAGACCCAAATGATGTCTTTGTTTATGAGTGGACAATTCCAAATACTTGTGTTATAGTGTGGAGTTTAGCTTCTAAGAATTGGATTGCATGTGCAAGCATTGTGTGTGTCAACCGAATGATATTTTCCTTGGGATTCGGGAGGTGTCAAAACCAGTGCCTTAGGCTTCATCCAAGTTTTTATTAGCCCTTTTTTTTTTGTATTTGGTTTCATAATGAATATAGAAGAAAGCTTGAATATTGAATTCCAGGTTTATCTTGATACAAAAATCTTATGTGTTTCATTTATTGGTTGGTATTTTAATAATATTTGAATGTATTGGGTATTTTTCCTCTGGTTTGAGAATGAACACCCAATTATTATAATTTTCATTTTTAATTTTATTCATTGTTATTGGATTTTGTTTGCATGAATTGAAAGAACCATATTTATCAAACCACCAGTTTTTATGATTTGTGAATGAATATTCAATTAATATAATCCTTTGTTTTCATTTTATTGATTAACATTTAATGTATCTAACTTTAAAATATTTTATTATTATAGTTATTTTATTTTTTTTTAATTTTAGAGAATATCTCAATTTGAAAGTTAAATTTTTTAATTAAACATCAAATGTTTTATTGCTGTAGTTATTTTATTTTTCTTATTTTTGTTTTTAGAGAGTATCCATGTGAAAGTTAAAATTTTTAATTGAAAATCAAATTTTTATTATTGAAAAGTTAATTTATTATTAAAACTTCAATAATGAAAGGCAGAATTTTACAGATCGCGTTTTGTGAATGCCCATATAAAAACCCAAAAAGTAAACAATTTTTTTTTGACAAGTAAAGATAATCCAAATTCCAACCCTGATTGGGAAAAAGAGACTTCCATAGGACTCAACGCGTGATCAGTGGTCTCCATTGTCTACTGCTGGTCTGACATGGGGTGTGGTCGATGATGATGTTTCCACCGATAAATTTCCAAGTCGCTTCTTTTCTTTTGATTGGTAGGTCTGACATGTGAGTGATCGGTGGCGAGATGCTTCCACCGAGGAAATTCCCAAGTGGCTTCCTTTGATTGGTAGGTATTTCGTGACACATTAAAACTCTTCTTTCTACCTTTGAAATAGGGTTTTCAAATAGAAGAAGGAACTCTGGTTCGAAACAAACCGGAATCGTTGAAGTTTTGCTTTCAACCGATTGGGAGAGAGGTACATAGAAATACCAGAGCCCCGGTGGCAACTTGGAAGCGGCTGGTTGGCACTTAGCAGCACTTGTGAAATCGACCGGATCGAAGTTATATTCCCAATCTCTGAGAGAGAGATACATAGAAATACCAGAGCCCCGGTGGCAACTTGGAAGCAGCTGGTTGGCACTCAGCAGCACTTGTGAGATCAACCGGATCGAGGTTATATTCCCAATCTCTGACATACATTTCATCTTTGTTTTTTAATTGTGTATACCATGTCAAATCTTTTGGCATCATCTTCCAACTCATCTAGCCACAACACATCCAACACTCCTTACGATGTGTTTATCAACCACCGTGGCCCGGACACCAAGTTATCCATCGCTAGTAATCTCCACAATCGCCTTCATGGAATAAATGGATTGCAAGTGTTTCTGGACAAGGAAGAAATGAAGAAGGGAGACTTCTTCACTTCTCAAATAGTTGCAGCTATAGGAGAGGCCTCAGTCCATATAGCAATTTTCTCTCCTCGATATGCAGACTCAGAGTGGTGTCTCAATGAGCTACTACTCATGTCGGAGTCGATGGAGTCGGGTCGGTCAACCATTATTCCAATCTTCTACGGTGTTGAGCCTACTGACCTTAGGTGGACACTTGGCAAAGACGGAGTGTATGCTAAAGCCTTAACCAAGCTCAAAGAGAAGAAAACTACCGACCCTCAAACACATCAAAAGAATCCGCGTTACAACTCCGACATCATTGAAAACTGGAGAAATGCTCTTTTTCGTGTTTCGGAGATACGGGGTTTCGACCTGAAGGGGGCGTATAATGGGTAAGAAGCTTCTTGTTCCTCTTTTTTCTTTTGGTATTGTTTGGTGGATGTATGACACATTTCTAGCAATTATTAATTTTGTTGTGAATATTATTCAGTGTCGAGTGGCAACTCGGGAATGAGGTCGTGGACCTGGTGTTGAAAAAGGTTAAAATACCACCGCTAGACGTGTCCAGATATCCTACAGGTTTGGATCAAAAAGTTAAAGATTTTGAAGAGCTATTGGAGCAGCAAAGTGGGGGAACTAGAGTTATCGGCATTGTGGGCCTTGGTGGAGTTGGCAAAACCACCTTAGCAAAAGAAATTTTTAACCGTATGATATCAAAGTACAAGCAATCTTGTTTTTTATTTGATATCAGAGTAAATTCTTTACCTACCTTACAGAGTCTCCTTCTTAAGGACTTGACTCAATTGAATGAGCAAATACGCACCTCTGATGAAGGTAAAGGAATCCTCAGAAAGAATCTCTCATCTAAAGAAGCTCTCATTATTTTAGACAATGTGGATCATACTGAGCAGCTAGAGGCGTTACTTTTACCAGCTAAGGATGTCCTCCTTTCCGGTAGCTTAATTTTAGTAACATCTCGCGATAAGCAGCTTCTTATAAACAATGATATCAATGAGTCAGCCATTTATAAGTTAGAGTGTCTCGATCAACATCACTCCCAAGAACTCTTCTGCTTGCATGCCTTAGGCCAGCCTCGTCCAGTGGCAGAATTTGAGGTACTGGTTAGCAAATTTTCAGATGCGTGCGGTGGATTGCCGTTATCTCTCACAGTGATTGGGGCGCTTCTTCGTGGAAGAAATGATTTAACCCTTTGGACAGAGGAATTGCTCAAAATCTCCAATATACTTCCCGGCGATATACAAAGCAGACTCAAAATCAGCTACGACAGCCTGGATAAAAATGATAAGCAAATATTCTTAGACACAGCATGTTTCTTCATAGGAGAAGACAAGGATACCGCGATTAGAATATGGGACGGATCCGACTTGTATGGACGGCAGGGTCTTCTGAATTTACAGAACCAGTGTCTTGTTGAGGTCGACAGCAAAAATTGTATTAGAATGCACGACCATCTTAGAGACCTGGGCAGAGATATTGCAGAGAATGAATCACCGTATCGGCTTTGCCGCCTAACTGACAACTTTCTTGATGATCTGCCTGAGAAATTAACTGTACGTATTTTGAAACTTTTAGATTGACTTTCAAAATATTGTTGTGGTCTCAAAGAACAGAATTATTATGTTTTGCAAGGATGTCAATATTGTTTCTAACAATTTCCAGTGAACAATTAGGTGCGTGGAATTAACATGGTTGAAGCATCGGTCGAAAACCGTGCGGAGCTGGGCAATCGTTTCCTTGGTATGCGCGGGTTGAAGCTGGTTAGAGCTGAAGGGGATTGTTTGGAAGAGAGCATATTCAGTCGTGTAAAGTCACGTCTCATATGGCTCAGGTGGGATAGATGTCCCTACTCTTGCCTGCCTCCCTGGATTTCAATGGAGCGTTTAAGGGTTCTGCAAGTGTGCAGCGCCGCAACATTGCAAACATTGTGGGGAGATCATAATCTTCAGGTATATAGTTATTTTTTTGTCGAGTTTGTTTTTCCTTTGTCAAATGGCTTTTGGATATTCCGTCTTGGTAGACCACCATGCACACAGTTGACATCCACGGCGTACAACTCACTTTGGAAAATTTGTGAACATTGCAGGTACCTTTAAAGTTGAGGGAGTTGAATATTATTGATACTGACCTTTTAGAAATTCCAAAGTCCATAGGGAAGCTGAAGCATCTCGAAAAATTTGTACTGGAATCTCAATTTTCTATTCATATGGAAACTTTGCCAGATGAATTCTGTGATCTGCAGTCTTTGGAGCACCTGAGGTTAAGCAACTGCCGCTCAATGAAGTCGCTGCCGGATTCTTTTGGCAACTTAACAAAACTCCAACATATTGACCTCCTCAATAGTCACCAGTTCAAGATGCTTCCAAATTCCTTTGGGAAGTTAAGGAACCTCCAACAGATTAATTTCTCCTACTTTACTTCATTGAAAGGGCTTCCAGATTCCATAGGAAACTTGAGGAACCTCCGACAGGTTAATTTCTCCAACTGTACTTCATTAAAGGGGCTTCCAGATTCCTTTGTAAACTTGAGGAACCTCGAACTGATTAAGTTGTACAACTGTTGTGTATTAGAGAGCCTTCCAGATTCCTTTGGGGAGTTAAAGAACCTCCAATATATTGACTTGTCTTATTGCCGTAAATTAGAAAGGCTTCCAGATTCCCTTGGGGAGTTAAACAACCTCCAACATATTGACTTGTATTGTTGCAGTAAATTAGAAAGGCTTCCAGATTCCCTTTGGGAGTTAAAGAACCTCCAACATATTGACTTGCGTTTTTGCCGTAAATTAGAAAGGCTTCCAGAATCCCTTGGGGAGTTAAAGAACCTCCAACATCTTAACTTAGAGAGGCTCCCAGATTCCTTTGGGGAGTTAATGAACCTCCAACATATTGACTTGTCCTGGTGCAATAAATTAGAAAGGCTTCCAGATTCCCTTGGGGAGTTAAAGAACCTCCAACATATTGACTTGCGTTTTTGCTGTAAATTAGAAAGGCTTCCAGAATCCCTTGGGGAGTTAAAGAACCTCCAACATCTTAATTTGTCTTGTCTCTGTAAAATAGAGAGGCTCCCAGATTCCTTTGGGGAGTTAAAGAACCTCCAACATCTGAATTTGTGCAATTGTGACTCGTTGCAGATCTTTCCCGAAACTTTTGGAAAGATAAGCACTCTTGAATGCTTAAACCTATCAAGTTGTCCAAAAATTGAAGTATGCCCTCCCCAAGTTGCAGATAACCGGTTATTGTTAAAATTATTTTTATCTGGTACAAATTTAAAAGAATTGCCAAGTGCTATGGGAGAGCTAAGTAATTTGCAAGTTCTGCATTTAGGAAGCGAATTGAAACGTCTGCCCGATAATATCGGTGACTTGAGGAGCTTACAGAAATTGGAGCTTTCTGGTTGCTTTCAATTGAAATGTTTGCCCGATTCCATTGGATTGTTGACTCAATTGAACGAGTTGAAAATGAAGAAGTCAGGTGTGGAGTACTTACCATCATGTGTTATGGAGCTGAACAGTCTTCAACAGTTAGAAATAGAGGATTGTCCGTTTAGCGAACTGACATTCAGAAAAGTTGAAGGTGGAATAGTGTTGAATAAACAGGACGCTTCCGTTGTCAAGTGTATGCTTGGACTAAAATACTTAACACTCAGCAGGATAAAAATTTCGGAGTTATCATTTTCTGAAGGCGTTTGCCCAAACCTTCAACATCTCAACATCTATAGATGTCGTTTTCTGGTGGAGGTTGGAGCATTGCCAACAACACTAATAGAGCTAAAATTTAGTGAATGTTGTGCATTGAGGAAAATAGGAGGGCTTTGTGGTCTTGAAAAGCTTGAGAAATTCCAACTTGTAGAATGTGACAAAGTAGAGGAGCTGCCAGGTCTTGAAACATTGATACGTTTGGAGGAGCTGATGGTTAACTGCAACTATCTGAAGAGTATAGACGAGTTGGCACTGTTGACAAAACTTGAAGTGCTAGACATGAGAAAATGCTGTTTGTTAGAAGAACTTCCAGATCTCGAACATTTGACGTGTTTGAGGGAGCTTAAAGCCAGTGGATGTGGGAAACTACGGAGCATGGTGGGGTTGGCGCAGCTGACAAAACTGCAGGTGCTAGACATGGAAAATTGCTGTGAGTTGGAAGAACTTCCGGGTCTCGAACGTTTGACATCGTTGAGAAGGCTTAATGCCAGTGGGTGTGGGAAACTGCAGAGCATAGAGGGGTTGGCGCAACTGACAGGACTTCAAGTGCTAAACATGGCAAACTACTGTGAGTTAAAAGAACTTCCAGGTCTGGAACATTTGACTTCGTTGAGTAAGCTTAATGTCAATGGATGTGGGAAACTGCAGAGCATAGAAGTGTTGGCGCAGCTGACAGGACTTACAGAGCTAAACGTGGCAAACTGCTGTGAGTTAAGAGAAATTCCAGGTCTTGAACATTTGAAATTGTTGAGGAGGCTTAATGCCAGTGGATGTGGGAAACTACAGAGCATAGAGGAGTTAGCACAGGTGACAGAAATTCAAGTGCTAAACGTCGCAAACTGCTGTGAGTTAAAAGAAATCTCAGGTCTTGAACATTTGAAGATGTTGTGGAATCTTAATGCGAGTGGCTGTGGGAAACTGCAGAGCATAGAGGGCTTGGTGAAGCTGACAGAACTTGAAGACCTAAACGTGTCAAACTTGCGTGAGTTAAAAGAAATTCCAGGTCTTGAACATTTGAAGTTGTTGTGGAATCTTAATGCGAGTGGCTGTGCGAAACTGCAGAGGATAGAGGGGTTGGCGCAGCTGACAGAGCTTAAAATGTTAAATGTGGCAAACTGCCGTGAGTTAAAAGAAATCCCAGGTCTCGATCATTTGAAGTTTTTGAGGGAGCTTAATGCCAGTGGATGTGGGAAACTGCAGAGCATAGAGGGGTTGGCGCAGCTGACACAACTTCGAGTGCTAAACGTGGCAAACTGCTGCGAATTAGTAGAACTTCCAGGTCTCGAACATTTGACGTCATTGGGGAAACTTAATGCCGGTGGGTGTCGGAAACTACAGAGCATAGGGGGGCTGGCGCAGCTGACAAAACTTACAATGCTTAATTTGAAAGACTGCTGTGAGTTAGAAGAACATGGAAGCCTGGAACATCTGAGGTGGTTGAGGATGCTAAATACAAAGCATTGTGGGAAGCTGCATTTGGTGGGTGGAGGAATATGGAANTGAACGAGTTGAAAATGAAGAAGTCAGGTGTGGAGTACTTACCATCATGTGTTATGGAGCTGAACAGTCTTCAACAGTTAGAAATAGAGGATTGTCCGTTTAGCGAACTGACATTCAGAAAAGTTGAAGGTGGAATAGTGTTGAATAAACAGGACGCTTCCGTTGTCAAGTGTATGCTTGGACTAAAATACTTAACACTCAGCAGGATAAAAATTTCGGAGTTATCATTTTCTGAAGGCGTTTGCCCAAACCTTCAACATCTCAACATCTATAGATGTCGTTTTCTGGTGGAGGTTGGAGCATTGCCAACAACACTAATAGAGCTAAAATTTAGTGAATGTTGTGCATTGAGGAAAATAGGAGGGCTTCGTGGTCTTGAAAAGCTTGAGAAATTCCAACTTGTAGAATGTGACAAAGTAGAGGAGCTGCCAGGTCTTGAAACATTGATACGTTTGGAGGAGCTGATAGTTAACTGCCACTATCTGAAGAGCATAGACGAGTTGGCACTGTTGACAAAACTTAAAGTGCTAGACATGAGAAAATGCTGTTTGTTAGAAGAACTTCCAGATCTCGAACATTTGACGTGTTTGAGGGAGCTTAAAGCCAGTGGATGTGGGAAACTGCGGAGCATGGTGGGGTTGGCGCAGCTGACAAAACTGCAGGTGCTAGACATGGAAAATTGCTGTGAGTTGGAAGAACTTCCGGGTCTCGAACGTTTGTCATCGTTGAGAAGGCTTAATGCCAGTGGGTGTGGGAAACTGCAGAGCATAGAGGGGTTGGCGCAACTGACAGGACTTCAAGTGCTAAACATGGCAAACTACTGTGAGTTAAAAGAACTTCCAGGTCTGGAACATTTGACTTCGTTGAGTAAGCTTAATGTCAATGGATGTGGGAAACTGCAGAGCATAGAAGTGTTGGCGCAGCTGACAGGACTTACAGAGCTAAACGTGGCAAACTGCTGTGAGTTAAGAGAAATTCCAGGTCTTGAACATTTGAAATTGTTGAGGAGGCTTAATGCCAGTGGATGTGGGAAACTACAGAGCATAGAGGAGTTAGCACAGGTGACAGAAATTCAAGTGCTAAACGTCGCAAACTGCTGTGAGTTAAAAGAAATCTCAGGTCTTGAACATTTGAAGATGTTGTGGAATCTTAATGCGAGTGGCTGTGGGAAACTGCAGAGCATAGAGGGCTTGGTGAAGCTGACAGAACTTGAAGACCTAAACGTGTCAAACTTGCGTGAGTTAAAAGAAATTCCAGGTCTTGAACATTTGAAGTTGTTGTGGAATCTTAATGCGAGTGGCTGTGCGAAACTGCAGAGGATAGAGGGGTTGGCGCAGCTGACAGAGCTTAAAATGTTAAATGTGGCAAACTGCCGTGAGTTAAAAGAAATCCCAGGTCTCGATCATTTGAAGTTTTTGAGGGAGCTTAATGCCAGTGGATGTGGGAAACTGCAGAGCATAGAGGGGTTGGCGCAGCTGACACAACTTCGAGTGCTAAACGTGGCAAACTGCTGCGAATTAGTAGAACTTCCAGGTCTCGAACATTTGACGTCATTGGGGAAACTTAATGCCGGTGGGTGTCGGAAACTACAGAGCATAGGGGGGCTGGCGCAGCTGACAAAACTTACAATGCTTAATTTGAAAGACTGCTGTGAGTTAGAAGAACATGGAAGCCTGGAACATCTGAGGTGGTTGAGGATGCTAAATACAAAGCATTGTGGGAAGCTGCATTTGGTGGGTGGAGGAATATGGAA
>JZKD02S0065638.1:974658-986316 GCA_000966675.3 Picea glauca
TTTTTGTCCCTTGACATGGTGTCCTTCCAGATCATTGTACTCTTGGAAGCCATGATCAAGAAGAGGAGTTTTGAGCATGGTTTTCTGATTTCAAACTCATTAAAAAATGAAACCAGCTACGAGGATAGTTTTGCTTCTCCGTGGAAACCTCGTTAAAAAATGAAACAAAGCTTACGAGGATAGTTTTTGCGTCTCTCTGGAAACCTCGTTAAAAAATGAAAAAAAGGTTACGAGCATATTTCTTCTCCTATGTCAATCTCGTTAACAAATAAAACAGACCGTCTCGAGCATAGTTCATGTTCCTATGTCAAGCTCGTTAAAAAATGAAAGATTTGCCCCCTCTTCGATTGAGTCAAGCACTTCATTACGTATAGTATTTGAAGCTTCATTTCATCCCCCTATTTCATTGGATGAAATGAAGCTTGGGGGGCAATGCTTACAGGCTCTGGAATTCATGCTGAAGTTAAGTCGCTAGTTTTTCTTTCGCAATCATAGTTTTTCTAGTTTCAAGCTTGTGTAAAAATGAAACCTACCTCAAGCATAGTTTTCTCTGGTCCAAGCTTCTGTAAAAATGAAACCACCTACCTAAAACATGGTTTTCTCTGGTTCAATCTTGTGTAAAAATGAAACCATGTCCACTCATAGTTTAGTTTAGTTTTAAGCTTGTGTAAAAATAATATCTATCCAAGGCATAGTTTTACTTTGGTTCAATCTTGTGTAAAAATGAAACCAATCCCGAGCTTAGTCTTTGTTCTTTCTCATGCTCATAAATACCCGAGACTGTAGCTGAGTATACTTTTATCACTTTTTTGGGACTCGTAAAGGTTATAGGAAAAAGGAACCCGTTGGAGTTCTCTTTAAGCTCTTTTTAGACTCTCTAAATATGAAAAGATTGTCGAGCGATCTTGTTCTTTTCTCACTCATTAAAGTATTTGAAGAAAATGTCTGTTGAGATGTAGATTATCTCTTTTTTGGTCTCATCAGACTACTTTATGAAAAATGACATTTTGGAGTTTCCTTTAAGAGTTTTCCAGACTCTCTAAATATGAAAAACCATTGAGTTTACTTTCTTTGGACTCGTAAAAAAAACATCGAAATGCCCATATGGGACTAAACTACTCCTTCCTAGGGTTTGTTAAACATACTCTGAGGGACTCATCTGAAGGATGAGCTTATAGTTCAAGCATATGTTATCCTCCTCAAGATTGTGTAGAAATAAATAGGTACTCGCCAGAAATGGTTGGGGAAAATTGGGAAAGAAATGTATCTAAACCTGTATTCTATGGAAGAGTCACTTTTGAACATGACACCCTTTCACTTGCTTTGTGTATAGGTTGGAAAATATACTTGTATCTTGATCATATTGCTTTATAAGATTACAAATTGGTTTTTGATCCTTGTTGTTGAGTCATTGTTTCCAAGACAATTGTTGTGTCATTAATATGTTCAAAGAGAAGTTGAACCCATAAAGCCTTTTATTGCATCGTCCATTTCTGCAGTCCTTAAGCCTTATATTGCATTGGTCATACCTGAGTCAGTCCTTAATCACTTGTTACTTTGATCTACTTCAAATATTGTTACATGTTTTGTGTCATTGATGGGGGATACATTAAGGCCCTCTTGTGATGAGTCTTTTCCTGTCAACTTCAACTCATTATCTAGGAATCAGATTTAGAAACTAATTGGTACCTTGGAACTTGCATGCCTCAATGGTAGGATTCGTTGCTTTTGACAATGGGTTTTCATTATTGACCCCTAATCGAGAGATTCTGCTGAGTGTTCGAATTCATCTCATAAATTAACACTTGTTGGATTGTGCTAGTGTACCTTGGGAGTCCTTGACATTAATGGTGATTTCCCTCGCACTTGTTAATAGTATTCACCAATGACCAGTAATCAAGTGGTTTCTACCATGTTCGACTTCAACACATGTATTCACATGGTTAGATTCATACTATAGAGTGGTGGAGATGATGACGTTGAATCTTTTCTGACAGATTCAAGTTGCGTTGGAGTATATTATGATTGTACAATTGCATAGATCCATAGTGTATGTCTTGTGGCTATGTTAAAATTTGAGTCTTTAACCAATAGATCCACAGTGTATGTTTGGTGGCTATGTTAATATTTGAGTCATATTGGCATGGATCCACAGTGTATGTTTGGTGGTCATGTCCTGTCTTACTTGACATGGATCTTTGCATGTCAAAATTTATGTTTTGAGTCATTTTTATTCTGAGTATGGGAATTCCTACCTCAGTGATGATATAATATTGTATTGTATTTCCTTGTTTGTTGACAGGTTTCTGACTGACATGTTCCTTGTTCCCAACACACACTTGACAAGTATTTCAGATATCACTTTATTCTAACTTCATACTTTGGGTGGATTAATGTTACACATTATTTTCTTCACCCTTATGACCATTAATGATGTACACCTATCCTTTGTCTTTAGAAGGAGCAATTGCCTTAATCCTTGAAGAAGAATGAAGATGAACTTTCCCAGATAGATGAAATTATCTTTTCCTTTGTAAAAAAACCTTATAAATAAGGATCATCGCACCTTGATCAGTGTTAAGGGTGCGACAATATAGGATCGACACAGGTTGCACCATAGTAGCATGCAAAATTGTCACAATTTATTCAATGTTAAGGGTGAGACAATCATTCATACGAAGAAAAATAAAAGCTTCTCGATGCTTCTAGAATAGAAGCTTCGAGAGTGAGGTGGCCTCCAATCGATTTGGATCTAAGTCATATCCCTGATCTCATGTGATCATCCTAACCTCCTCACCCTATCCTTTTAGATTATAAAAGGAGGGGAGTTCTCATGGGAAAGTTAGTTTTTTTTGGGTCACCTTTGAGAATAGCTTTGAAGAATGGATAATGAGTTAGTATAATTTTGGCTTGAGAATTCTCAGCTGAAGGGATTATGATAGGCTTCTGATTTATGTTGTCAAGATATATTATTAATATCTTTAAACTTATTGTCTCAGAACTCATTGGAGAAGAAGTGTGTGGGAAGCAAGAAACTGTTGGAAGGCACCTGACAACATCAAGGCATTTGGTTGTATCTTTCTTCCACATTATTTAATACATATATACTTTTTCTTTCCTATATGAATGTTATTTGTCCATATTGTATGATTCCTTGATCACGTACATAGTTTCATGTCAAATAGACTATGTTATTCTTGTCCTCGTTGGCTTGTGTTTCTTTGTAGATATTTCTCCATAAGCCTTACGATGGAGCTGGGATCACATTGGCGAGGTTAGGTCTACAACATTTAAAAGGTATTTTTTGGATCCTATTCTTATTTGGTAACTAAAATCTAAGGAAAGTTTAGTATATTGTCTTGTTTTGTTCTAGTTTCAGGGTGAAACTAGGGAATCAATTTGTGTCCGCACTTATCAATTTGTCCTAAAACACATCGCATGCCAAGGCCCTACCAATAATTGTACTTCTCAATTAGATATTTTCAATGAGATACTAAATTCCCTAAACAAATATTGTATGTAAAAATTGTGTCCCTGAGAAGTTGACAAATCAATTGACCACCTTGGGGAGCACAAGCCATTTGGTGCTTCACCTCCTAGAGTTAGGGTTTTGGAACTTTAGGGTTCTTGATTTGTGTTAAAATTCCATTATTGTATCCCATTGTATTATATTTATGTGAATGAGCGTAGCCGACATCTCTTTCTCTTCATGGATAAGTTACACCATTCTAGCTAGTTCATGTTCTACAATATTATGTTATTTTATTCATTAATAAAAGTTGGGTTTCATTGTGTTTATATGTTCTCTAATATATTTTTGTTTCCATCTCATTTCGTTCTCAATATAATTCAGATCAATGATATTAGAGCAGTGTGCTCCTTGTTATTTCTCTATGCATGTCCTCGACAAGGTCAGGGTATAAAGATTTGGGTCTTAAGCTTGTTTCACTTGTGAACGACTGCTCTTGCTGGCCCAAGAAACCTCCCATGGTAGAAGAAAAGAGAGATGATGGAGTAGGTGATCCTTTCAAAAGGTTTCTTGAGGAATCCCTCACGTGACAATAGAACAACATGATGGAAAACGTTTCCCACATCCTTCGAAAAATGTTGACAGTAGGTGAGGAACATTCAACAAGCAACCATTTTATAGGTGTAACACCTTTGAAGGTACATGTTAAATTTGATATCCCCTTAATTGAAGGCCAGATAAATTTATATGATTTGGAGAAATGAATGAATCTCTTATAAGGGTATTTCTATTCAAAAAATTTCTAACATTGAAAAGATCACCTTCTCTCTCCTTAAATCCCTTCCCCATGCCAAATATTGGTGGGAATGTTACTTTGAGAGAAATAACGAAAATGAGTCTATGGTATTTGGGACATGATGCACTTGGGCGACCTTTGTTGATGCCCTCAAAGAGGAGTTATACCCTGTCAGAAACTACGAAGACCAGTACACAAGATGGATGACTCTACGACAAGAAATAGATCAGACAGTGCCATAGTACACTAATATCTTCCATACATTATGCTCAAAGTTGGTATTAGAGATTTCGAGTGACACCTAGTTCTAAATTACTACAGTGGCCTACATAGGTACATCCAAACATAGATGTATTTCTCATACATCTCCTCACTTAGAGATGGTTATCGATATGTTATCAAAATTGTTAAGTTTAGTGTTATTATTAGATTAATTACAATCTACATGAGTATTCAATGCATTTCCAAAACAACACCATAAAGAGGATCACTGAAAGAAACACAATCACACGATACACAACATTTTATCCTGGGAAACCCTCATGGGGGAGAAAACCCAACAAAAACTTCCTCAATAACAGATTTCCAATACAATTCCAAGACTAAGACCAAAACACCAAGAATAAACCAATACTGAGCATGCGCCTCTCTTCTCCTTCCTCCTGCAACTGCAACTACCTTCAAGATATGTGCACTAGATGAGTGAGTGTGAGTGTGTATAAGTGAGACACCATCCTCACATATAAATACTAGTTGAGGA
The DNA here is from genome assembly GCA_000966675.3 of Picea glauca. Taxonomy (NCBI): domain Eukaryota; kingdom Viridiplantae; phylum Streptophyta; class Pinopsida; order Pinales; family Pinaceae; genus Picea; species Picea glauca. The sequence goes on from JZKD02S0065638.1 coordinate 979,684, forward strand.
GGTGCTAGGGTTATGTATCTTCACTTACTAGGGTCGACTTCTTCTAGGAGTGGTTAAAACTACTTTATAAACACTAGGGGACGACTTTACAAATCACCATATAAATATGGTTTGACCAATCCACAAAAGGGGATTTGATCTATAAGATAATAACTCAAATATAATTAAAATATTCTTCGAAGTTACAATATTTAAACACTCCCCCTTAATGATAAGGGTATTCTATTGACATGAGCCAATACAACATCATCAAGAGAAGGAGAGGGCAACATCATCATCAACATATGGAACACTGACTGACACATCTACAAATCATTGGAAGTTTTTATCATAATCAATATCATCATCGTTCACAAAATGGAGATGGAGTAACTTCATCATCATCATCAGCAGCATGAAGTTGAAACATCAACATCAATAACATGAAGGTAGAACAACATCATCACCAACAACACAAAGCTGAAGCAACATCACTGATTCGAGATATTTTCATCGAAGTGACTTATAAAAAATTGTATTAAATGAGCATAAATTAAAGTGCACCATTAAAGAAGGAAAATATCAATAATGAAGAGACATAAGCATCAAATTTGAACACAAAAAATTGATAACGGAGTTCCTCCTTGGTTGAATACGTCTCCAAGTCCTGCCCTCAAATGGGTAGGCATTTTTATTAACTCAATAAAATAATTTGGAAAAATACATAAGTATACCTCATTCTGGAATTAAGTTGCAGAAGCTTTGATTAGATCAGAAAACATACAACACCATTGAATTCGTGGTGTCAAATTACCCAAAAATGACTATCTCCATGCCTCAATCCGACTCTAGCACTCCCACACCCTTGAGAAATCTTGTCTTGGTTTTCGTGCCTGCTCCTTGCATTTAATTCTCTATATTGTGTCTCGGTTTCCATGCTCAATCGTACCGTTGCTCCTTCCTCCTCCTTCTGCAGGAAGACTCATCTTAAAAGGAAAAAGTGGGGTGGACTACATAACGTAGTCTGTTGGCCCAACGATGGTGGATGCTATTGTTAAGGCATTGTATGGGGGGAGGTCCCAAGGTCAAGCTCGTGGGCCTCCCCTTTTGGGTTAAAGTTATAAAATATACAATATGTGAAATGGAACATCCGCTAGTTTGGAGAGCTTGTTTAGTTTTGTGAAAAATTACCATTTGTCCGCTAGATTTGGTGGGCCCACCTTTTTTATTTTTGAAATTCAATTTTTGATCCCTCATTAGGCATTTTCCCACTGCCACATGGCAGTCCATGATTGGGCCATGCTAACCAATTTCACAGTCACCTTCCACATCATCATACGGTCTTCCATGTAGTTGTACAGACTGCCACATGGGACTTTTTCATTGGTCCATGGATTGACCTAAAGATGCCAAAAATGAGTGACACATGGCAACCTATGGTGCTGCCACATCACCATGTTGACATCATGCTGAAACATGTTTCCTTCTATGTGTGATACATACATTGTACAGATGCTAACATCATATGTATCGATGCTGACATTAGTGGTATGAATGCTAACTCATCCCTGTTGATTGGGCTAGGTTGACCAAAACTTTGACCACAAATATATTTTGATACGTAACTCCATTTGAGAAGCCATTTACGTCATTGGAAATATTGCGTAAGTCAGTGAAATGATGCCAATTTCACTAAGTTTTGAGGACTTTGAATTTTTTCCCTTTCTCTGTCTGCTAAGGCCATTCTGAGCTTCTTGAGTTGCTTTTGCAAATTCTAAGTTGTCCTTAGTCTTCTCTAGATCCTTTTTGGATCGCGCCTTCCCACTGAGATCTTTTTGGACCAACAAAAGCTCTCATCAATAAACATATAAGTGAGGGAAGAGTTCCCTTACCTTGTCCTTCTCAATCCACTTTTCCTTGCTTAGATGTGTGCCCTTTAAGCCTACTAGAAGATAATCAACATCACCCCTGCATGAAGTCCTCGTCCTTCTGTCCAGGATGATATCTTCCTTTAACTCATCCAAGTACTCAAGAGAAAACTCATCAACTGAAGGTATTGAAACTTCCTCATTCTGATCCATGATCACGGGAGGCTAAAAAAGTTTCAAGTTCTCAACATTTACAATTGAGTAGATATGCATATAAGGTGGAAGATCTAGACAAAAAACATTGGTACCACTTTTCTCCAAAATAGTGAAGATTCCATAACGGATGGGATTGAGTTTCTTGCCTTCACCCTTCAATCTTTCCTTGCTGATGTGAAGCCATACCTAGTCTCTAACTTGGAACTAATGGTCAATCCCATGTTTTTCATGCCGAGATTTATACCATGCTTGAATTTTCTCCAACTGTTGCCTAACTGCTTGGTGTACCTGCTAGATCCTCTGGACGAAATTGTAGGATCTGTTTTCATTTCTTTCTTCATTTGAATCGACATCTCTCCCATACACCAAGTCCAAAGGAACTTTAGGTAAATACCCAAAACATGTCTTAAAAGGCAAACACTGAGTGGAGGAATGTAAGGCTTGGTTGTAAGCATGTTGTACATTATATCTGTTCATCCCATAACTTGGGATGCTTGTTGCAGTAGCCTCAAAGAAAAAGTACCAATGTTCAGTTAACAACCTCTGTCTGTCCTTCGGTCTATGGATGGAAAGCAATGCTCCTCTTCAACTTGGTGTCTATCATTCTCCACAAGCTTGTCCAAAAATCCCAAGGAATTGAGTATCTTGATCCGAGATAATAGATGTGGGTAATCGAAAGTGAGCCCAAACATACTAAAAGAAGAGATTAGTAGTCTACTCAACAATGATCTGCTTTTTACATGGCATTAAGATGCACATCTTGTTGAACCTATCCACTACAAAATACAAATAGTCATGACCCATTTTCGACATTGGTAAACCCCCTAAAAAATCCATGGAGATACTTTCCCATGGATGGGATGGAACAGGCAGTGGTGAGTATAGCCCCAGTTTTCTATTAATGGGCTTACAAGTAGAACACATCACACACCCCTTTACATATTTAGTTACAATTGATTTCATCTAAGGCCAGTAGCAAAACCTCTATAGATGAGCCATAGTTTTTCCTACCCCAAAATTCCCAGACACGAGAGAAGTGTGAGCTTCTCGTATTACATGGACTTGTTCATTTGTAGGAATACATAGCTTTTCAAGATGGTAGAGTAGTTTTCCATGCAGATAATAGTTCTCTACCTACGCACCATGGGTTAGCTTCTCATATACTTCTTTAAAATTTTCATCAATGGCATATTGTTCCACATAGCTATCATGAGATAAAGAAACATTCTTCAAAATAATAGAAGCAACAATAGGAGGTCTAGAAATCATATCAACTACCTTGTTACTCGTACCCTTTTTGTACTTAATTACCAAATGAAATTGTTATAGAAAACCCATCCATTTGTAATGTCGAGATTGTTTTAGTTTGGTTTATGCTTGGAGATACTGTAAGCGTTGATGATATGTATGTATGATTGTTTCCTTCCCTAACAAGTAGTTGTTGTAGGAAAATCTCCCTGCGGACAGGTAGAATGCCTCAAAGAGCTAGACCCTGTTAGCGATAATCCTTGTCTTGGGCTCAAGAGCACCCAGGTCTGTAGGTTGCACAGGAAGCACCCAAGCACAGCACGAAAGGACCTCTGTTCCGGTTACGAGTCAAGAGAGCGGGCGAAGTTTTGCTGTTAGCGGCCGAGATCCATCCACAAAGCAAATCGTCGGTCATCGGGTTTTCGGGGCTGTCAAGTTGCCCGGGATTTAGCAGGAGGGAGCTCCAATGGTTCTAAGCAGACTTGGTTCGTCCAATCAAATTGGGACAGGTTTCATCCTATCGGCATATCGAGGATCGGGGTTTTGGAGAACAGGGAGCAAGAGTTTTGTGCATCGCAAAATCGCGATACGTGATTTACCGATGAAGACAAAGGTGGTCCCTAGAAGAGTCGGTGAGGAGGACAGGTGGCATCCCACATCGGCTATCGGGATATCGGAGATCCCAGAGGCAAGGAGTTCGTGCATCTCGAACTCGCGAACCCCGTAGCCCCGACGGGATAAGTTTTTGGTCATGGGAGTAGGTCATATGAGTGGGAGCTGAGCCGGAAGGGATAGCACGTGAAGGAGCACATCGGGGATCGGAGGATCGGGAGTTCCGGGTACATGTGCACCTCGGCACCACAAAACCCGAAACCCCGATGAGAGTTGTTGTTGTGGTCACATAGGGCCATAGGATATCCAGGAGGGCTAACCCATACACGGGCGCATCGGTAAATCAAGGATCAAAAATTATAAGGGTTAGAAATTCCCGACGACAGGAAGGCCAAAACCTCGATGGGAGACACAAGGTTGCGGTCTTGTGGACGCATGGTCGTATGGAACTGAGCCTAGCCAGGAGGGGCTAAGGGAAAAAGAGTGCTCATCGGAGAATCGGTGATTGGGAGTTCAAAGGGTCAAGAAATCTTGACAATGGGGAACGCGAAACCCCGAAACCTGATACAGAATCAGGGAAAAGTCACGGTGAAGAACAAGAGACCGTGAGGAAAGAAGAAGAGACCTGTGGACTAGGTTGTGTTTTCATCAGGGATTCCACTTGGGGATATAAAGAGCCACTTCGGCTCAGCAGAAAAGGAGAAAGAGGGTGGGTGAAGCCTCGCGTCACCCATTTATTGCAGAGTATGGAGGTCCCAGCTGAAATTTACCCAGGAGGGTCCCTTGTACTGGTTCTCTTCAGGAAAACCACGCCGAGTCTCCAACTCACCAGAGGAACCTACACACGCCAGTTCAACATTCAAAGGGCTCAGCTACCCCCTGGCGTGAGCCATGCTGAATTAAGGAGGTGTATGACAGGGGAGTAGAGGACAGATTTGATTGAGGTAGACTAACAACCCATCCTGATAGAGAAGTTTCTCAACGTCAAGCATTGAATTCATGATATGATCGCACCTTCAACGCTTGAGTCAGCTCCAAGTATATGTAGGCATTTTTGCCATTTTGTAAGGATCAATGGTTGAGCAGAGCTCCCGGTTGTAAAACTTTAATGAAGCACTGTTTTTTGGTTATTTCTAGACTTCTGAGACTTCTTGCCTTATGAATGCCAGTTTCTTTACATCTTTGTTATATTGTGTTAGAGCAGCTCAGAATTGGAGGATCCAGTCGAGTTGTAGGTGTTATAGGATGATGTTGTAATGGATCACTGTAATGGTTACGGAGTCTCTAATCGGTTCCCGTGATTTCCTTAATGCTGAATGACTTGGAATTGGAGGATCCAGTCAAGTCTTTTCTTCATTTTCTTGAAGCCCTGAACCAGGAGGATCCTGCGTTCAGAGTTTTTCCCCCACAAACCATTGCAAGCCTGTTGCCCAGAGCTATTTTCTCACCTTTCTTACTAAGTCTTCCACCTGCTCATATTTTAATCAACCCACTGGCTGAAGTTAGGATTCCAGACCTCCTTTGTTCTTTACGTACCAGATCTAGTCCCTGAGTTAGAGTGATATCTCCTTGATCCTTTATCTCCATTTGATCATCCCTTTATGAACAAATCGTGACATTAAACTGATGGGCGTTGGGCTCTGCTTCTGCAAGCAATCCAGGAGCGACTTCCAGTGCTAACAGACCCTACTCTAAGATAGAAAGTGCTTAACGTGGACACTGACTTCCTTTCAAATCCATACAAACTAGCACATGAGAAGGAAGGAGAACAACAATACCTACAATCATAGATGCGAATGCGACAACTTCGTCAAGTCCCCTTTGTCTAACCCTTGCTCAAAAGATCCACAACCTAGATGATAGAAACTTCACTGATCACTTCTCCTTTGACTGACTGTGTGTTCCCTATGAGATCATAGGTTTGATGCTAGCAATTCTCCCTAATCAGCTCTGTTCCAGCACCACTTATGAGATCATAAGTTTGGTGTAATTCTCCATTTCCAGTCCTCTTTCACCATTAGAAAGCTTGCTTATATAGCCTTGGAGAGGCTTTAACCAATTGAGATATCCTTGGGGAAGTTGAGGATTTTCCTCCTTTAGTTGAGGATCTGCCCTAAGATCATGGCTAGACTAGGGATTTGAATCCAACTGCCTTCCAAGAATGAAAAGATCCATCCCCCATTCATATCAACAACTTAACTACCACCCAGAATAGGTAGCGCTCCCTCAAAAGGACCATCAGAGTGTTGTAGCACTCCCTAGTAGGATTTAGGGGGGCGTCAATGATTTCAAAATCCATAGCGCTCCCTGAAAAGGGCCAGAGGAGCTTTATAACGCTCCCATACAGTGTAAGGGGGAGCGCCGACACTCCCAGAAGAGGTATAGGGGAGCGCTCTCCTTCAAAAGCTCAGTTTTTGAGGTGCTTTCAGATGGCAAAAGGCTTGCAAGCCTGTTGACTCATTTCTCCTCTTCCAAATCAAATGTTTGAGGTGTTTCAAGTGTCCTTCTCATGTTGTTATAGGCACGAAATAGGCATCATGGCAGCATGCTTTCTTCAACACTTGCGACACTTGTGAGCAACATGCGACACTTGAAACCTTGTGAGCAAAATGTGACACTTGCGACCTTTGTAATGACGACACTTGCGACACTATCAAAGTGAGTATTTTTTATGTGTAACAGATTGCCCCCCAAAGTATGAAGTTAGAAG
>JZKD02S0065638.1:1000440-1017310 GCA_000966675.3 Picea glauca
AATTCCCGACATAGCTTAACTGCCACTAAACATTTTACCTTTAACATTAACCCGGGTTACTGAAACAAGAATCTCATGGTTTTGACTATCGGGGTTACGAAGATAAGACTTTGGGAGCTAGCAAACACCGAGACACAAAATCCCAACAATGCTTAGCTGTAGTTTAGAGTATTTTTACTCTTGGTAATGATCTAGGTAAACTTTTTAAAACTAGTTCACCGTTTCGCCCCTCGGGACTTGTAAACTATGTGATCTATAACTTCCAACATGCGACATCCCGAGGTAAAAGGGAGAGACTTGTTTAAAAGATTAAAAGAAAATAAACCGTGCCTTAAGAGTATGATAGCCATCGTTGCTTGCGTGATGAGACTCCTGAGAATTTGGGGAAAATAAAGGAGAATACCAAAACCAACTTTCGATTTCAAGTGTTATGATATAAAATTTAAAAAAAGGCTAAAAAAAAAACAAAGGCGGCTCCAACATAGGCTCCAACTAGGGATCTCGTTTTCCTACAATACGGGACGAATAGTATACCACGTTCCTATATTGGCTAAATGGAGTCAATGGCATTAATCCAGTGAAAATGTTCCTTAGAACAGGATACCGAAGGGGAAAGGGACTTCGTCTTTTACCTTCGAAAAGCTTTCAAAACTCAGATAGTTTTTTCACTTAGCTGTAGTCCCTTTCATGACTTTCTTCTTCCTGTTACTGAATTTAGGTCTGCATTAAGACGATCAAAACAGTTTTAGGAGACCCAACAGATCTTGTGGCTATCGGCTTGCATCAAAAGAAACCATTTTTTTATGCTTTTAATCAGGGAGCCCTGTCTGAACTTGGGATGTAGATCGGGTTTTGAAAAAATTGGTTACCAGAGCAGAATGATATTCATGTATAATAGCCTTATAGATATCTCAAATATTGATTCACAGCCAGTGAGCCTGTTCAGTACCTCGGTGAAGTGATCTGGCCCTTTTTACTGAATTTCCTTTTACCACTTTGGAATGTATTTATGCATTTAAATGCTGAGATGAGGGCAATCATTTTTGAATTTCCTTTCATCATCTTTTGGACTAGATGGGGGCAATCATTTCTGAATTTCCTTTCACCACCTATCTTATAATTTTCTTTTTTAGAGCACGAAGATGGGGGTAATCAGTTTATATGAGCGCTGATATCTGTGTAATATTTTGCATTATAGGTTTGTCAACTTACTTTGATTACTCGGTACCAACCTTCCCTTAACTTTCACAACACCTTCGTTCGTAGGGAGAAAGGGAAAAATTAACTTTTTTGGGGGTGTTCTATTTGAGCAAGCCTCAATCCTCCGAAACTGTTGAAAACCCTGGAAAAGTCAAGATCACTTAAGCGTCACTTTGTTTAGCAAGGGACCGAGGAGTTTTGAAGACTAGCTTACTTTTCACAATCTGCTTTGAAGCTCTCAAGGTTAAAACATAATCTATTCTCCCTACGTATGCTAAACCGGAAATATGCTGGCTTTTCAAAGGAAAACTAGAAAACAGAAAAGGGTGATAGATGGAGATCTATAAACTGAAAAACAGAGGTCAAAAAATCAAAACTGACTCTTGAAAATCTTTTTCGGGGGTGATTTACTTTGAGTGACTTTTTTATTTCATCTTATTCTTTCGTAAACGATTAACCATGGAAATGTTCTTTTATTTATTAGTTCAGATGATGTTGCTGTATCTTATGAGGTTATCGGATGGGTGTCGCTTATAACTTCGGAGAAGTTTGATATTAGATATTTAGTGTCGGAAAGAGGGCTACGTGAAGTTGAAGGTTCAGAAGAACTCTTGGTCTTCAGTTGTGGGTATTTAAGCTGATAGACTACAGGGGTCGGCTTAAGAGAGCCTCTCGCCTTTAAAATCTTCTCAGGATTGGTAACGAGTTTGGTCTGTTTAGCATCCGGGTTTTGCCTTGTATTCCTTCGTCCGGATGCCAACTTATTAATCGTGGAGTCGCCAAGTGAAAGATTGGAAAGCCTTTAAAAGGTGTGCACTATTTTTTCACAATCAAAGGGTGGCACTTTCAATGAAAAATGTCGTTTTCCTAGGGAAAAAGATTTCGTAACTTCAATCCCCAGCAACGACACCATAAAAAGATGTTCCAGAGTTTGTACTTAAGGCTTAGAAGTACAATGTCTAGGCATTCGAAAGTGAGTAAGGGGTAGATAAGGAAGAAATGTCAACCTTCGGTAATGGAAGCTAGGGTTGATTTCTATGTGGTTGTGTAGCTTCCAACTATTCCTGGATGTTTATGTCCCTTTTAATAGCTGCCCACGAATGTTCCAGTTCGACCCTGGTAGTGGTTGTTTTAAGAATAGTATAAAAAAGATTCAAGGCAATATGTGTGTGATCTGATAGTTCGGGTTCAATATTATGTTGTCTTGTCATAGGGACAGTCATAAAGGAACAAAATAATAAGAAAATCTGAATACTTTTTAGATGTTGTCTCGATTTCAGTCGTATAAAGGAGAGTTTATAACTCAGGTAATGAAAATAGGGTGCAAACCAAAGGCCCTTTCCCGTAACTGAGTTATATTTAAATAAATGTGTGTGAGGTGTAAGAAAAAATTAAGTTGTCTATCATGTAAGGATCCTATAAAGGGAGAATCTCACTTATAAACAGAAGAAGAAAAAAAATAAACAAATAACCTGATGAAGCATAAAATATATATAGAAATATAAAGTGTTCATTGGTATTATACCTGTTGATAGCTGATACAGAGGAAAAATGGTAAACAATATAGAAAACTAGAATTTATTCACTATAGTAGAGGTTGTACTAAATTATAGCGAAGCATTCATCAGATACATATATGAAATGAAATGAAATATGAAATACAAGGAAACAAACTCATCACACAGTCTTGACGGAATCAAGAATCTTCGGATTTGCTTTGTATTAACTCTCGAGGAAGGAAAATCTCTATTATAATCAACCCAAAAAGGTCCAACCCTTGTTCCTTCTTTCTATTGTATATTTATACAAATTTACATATGATGGAATCCCAATCGTTCCTGGATTTTCAATTACAATGAGAAGGAGATCAATCATTTCATTTCTTTATTCTATGTCTTTATTCGGTAACAGAAGCCTGTCCTCTCGCATGCTCACTACAAGTGACACATTTTTCCACTAGCCGAGATATCAACCTTGAAGGTTCCGCTTGACAATTGGCCTAAAAAATGTAACAACCTCTGACTAATTGCGACAACCTTTCTTCCATCTGTCGGTCTAGGGTGTCAATAATGCATAATTGCACACTTGGTTTAATAATCCATTTATCTATTTGAATTGTGTTAGCCAGAGTTACTTGTGAGACTTTGGCCGAATCTCTTTCTTCTTTCTCATTTATATCAAGTGAGAGTTTCTCCATATTCATTTGGCTTAGTGTCTCAGCATTACTCTTTCTATCAATGCCTAACAGATTTCCATCTATAGAACCGAAAGCCTCTTCACAGGATTTCCTTACCTTCTTGGATTGCAATTTTCCTTCTGATATGCTACGTTCCCATTCTTTCAACAAAATATTTCCTTGGGTCTGTTCCAAAATGGAAAACTTAGAACTTTTTTCCAATTCCCTATTTGTTGTAGCTATTACAGACTCTTGAAATGCGACTCGATCTGCTCCAGCTTCTCCTTCTCTGACATAAATGTTTTCTAATACTTGATCAATAAACAAACAATTGTCCTGAATAATCTCTACCTTGGCAAGTAAACTTCGTTGGGCTGCAGAAACACTGCTCCGAATCTCCATAGTGTGGGACTGGAATATCCTGATATTTATAACTTGGCTTTTGGCAAGCTCTAATCTAACCTGTAGCTGCCCTATCAAGTCTCTTTGTTGGCCTACCTGTATTTGACTAGTCTGAGCTACAAGCTCTGCTTGTTCGATCTTAGCTTTGAGCAGCTCATTTTCCTTTTTATTGGCCATCCTTGCTTGTTCTATTCCTGTGTTTGCCTGGTCTTTAGTAGCTTCTTCTACTGTATCTAGTTTAGCTTCTAAGGTTTTGATGAGGTGATTTTTTCACTTCAGCTGATTTTTCAAAACCCCGATTGAAAATTGGTTCGTCGTAGCATACGCCCCTAATGATCCGGCTATTTCTGTAGCAAATTCTTCCTTCTTCATATCTTTCCCATCGATCAACACCTTGAACTTCTTGGTTGTTGATCCCTCTTCTTGATAGAATTATCTTTTTACCACAAATTTTCTCTTTTTATCAAAAAAGAACTCATTTGGCAGAAGCTCTTCCATCCTTATAGGTCTCAATTCTTCATTCAAAATCCACCCTGATTCTATATTTCCCTTAGTTGAATGTAAGGGAGTAATGGAGGTGATGGGATCTATGATTTTCTTAGATGATTGGCCAGGAGTGGCATCTGGAGTCGGCTTTTTTGACGAATCGAGAGTTTTTATTTCTGGTTTCGGACTCCTAGTTTGCTCTCCCCTGTCCTAGTGTTTTTCTTGTCTGGGTGTTGTATCTTTGGAGCCTTCGGCTTCTTTTTGCTACATCTCTGTTGCTATTGGATTCTCACCCTGCAATACTGGGGGAATACAACTCCGTCGATGTTCTTGGAATATTAAAGCATCAACCCTCTCTCTGGGTGCCAGGGCTTGTATCCAAGCCAAAACCTTGACATAAGATCTTGTGCCTCAGAAAATGTCATCCGAGGGTGAATTTTCATGCTCAAACCTTTTAAGCCCACAATTGGCTAAGTGGTCACTTACAATCCTATGTGGATCATGCTTCTTGAATTTGACATGAACCAATTTCAGGTCTTTCAGGGCTGCTGCCTCAGCTTTAGCATGCCTGAAATCTAACAAAGAATAGGAATTTAAATGAATAGGAAAAGGTGGCCATACCTTCTTAGAATATCCCTTAAGATCCTTGCTTATGCCACCGATTACGGTTTGTCTGGCAATCTCACGACAAGCCATCCTATCGGGTATGAATAACAGCAAGGAATTCTGACGCAACCTGCCCCTCACCGAGCAAGTCGCTCCACCAGGACCTTCTATTTTCTCACAGGCCCGAAGAGTCTAAGCTCTTCCAACTCCCATCGGGAGTCACGAGTCACCCACAGTAACTCCTTCAGCGGTTCTCCTTTCTTTCGGATATCGGGAAGTTGGAACTCGGGAGTTCGCGGTTCTCGCGAACACAATTCTTATGCAAAACCGAACCCCGATCCCCGATGGTCAACGGTCAACGTCCCTTTCTTCTCGGGGAACTTCCTTTCGGGAGATCGGCGATTTTGTTGATATGTGTCTCATGTAGCAATAAACCCCGAACCCCGAAACGCCGACTGCACGCCACCTGTCTTCCACTTACTCTCGGGGCCTACGATGCCACGTCACCTTCGAGATTTCACGGATCACGAATCCATCATGTAAAGTTCCCTTGGTGTCGAAAACCCCGAAACGTCGAACCCCGATATGCGAGATCTAATGCCAAGTGTCCCCCCGTGGATCGACGGCTCCCGTTACTTCGGGAAATCGCAACTCACGATTTCACGGGGCATAAAACTCTTGTATCACAAAACTCCGAACACCGAAACCCCGAAACTCTGGATTCGTGCCACCTGTCCAGCTATGATCGATGGCTCGGGTCGAATCGGGAAATCGCACTTCGCGATTTCGCAGAGTATAAACCTCTTTCTCTATGAAACGTCGAATGCCGAACCCCGATCTAAAGGGATCCTGCGCCACGTGTCCCTGTCTGGATCAACGGCCCAGATTGACTCGGAAAATCGCGACTCGGGATTTCTCGAGGTGTTGAACTCTCGCCTTACCAATCCCCGAACGTCGAAACTCCGAAATCCGATGGGCTTTGACTTTCCACGCCTGTGGTAGGGGACTATCTCTGGCACAGCTCCTCCTCGATCGGATGATCCTTGGGATTTCGGAAAACTTCCCTTGGATTACCAACCGTCGATTCTCTTTCTCCTGGAAAGTTCTCTGCTGCACCACCTTTGTCCCGTGCGAACTTCACTGGGGTTAGCTCCCGCAGTGGAACAAAAGAACTATCTCTCCTGAGCTTTGTCCTTCGTTCTCCTTCAGAGGTTCTTCGAAGACGTTCCCAGTGCTCGGCCTTCAAATACCTCCAAAAATGTTGAAATCTTCTGACCCTTGCGCATTCATGCTCGCAACAGCTTCAACCTCCCACTTCTCAGACTTGCTACTGAGACTCGAATTCGACCTGCACTCACCTGCACGGCTCGAATAACTCAACCCCACTCTGAACAAAATGAGAGCAAAGGTTCAACTACTTAGCCTCCTCGACGCACTATATGCTGAGGGTTTTCAACTGCACTCGATGCAGGAATCTCCTGGCCTAAGTAGAGAAACAATTGAAACTCATTCTCTCAGATTTCTAACCTGATATGCAATCGCATAAGCAGCATATAAAAGATAAGAATAAAAGGAAGCAAACATGCATAAGCACAATATCAGCAACACACAGAGATCAAAGACATCCACGAGATTAAATCAATCCTTTTCTATTAATTCAATATCTGTACATGGAGTTTCTTCACAAGCTCTCTGCTCTATTCCTCCGCTTGCTCTCAATGCTGAATGTAAAAAAACTATTTTTCAATGATACAAGAGAGGGTGCCTATACTCCGTTTTCCCTCTCAAAAGGTAGAATTGTCTAATCTACAGCTAATTTCTATCTACCAGTCTTAATTGTATTAATTGTCTTCCTATATATAACATAATACAAATGCGCCCGACTTTGAATGCCTTTCGTTAAACGACGGCGCAACAATACCAAGGTGAAGTTCAAAATAAATAAAAAAAGGTTTGCTGGCTTGTCCAGCTGTTCAATCTCTTTCTCCTCGCGCTGGTTCGTATGACGTATTGCGGGTGCTCCTGCATCATACTCCTCGGCTCAAAAGATTTCATGGGCTCCTGCTCATGAGCTCCTCCACACTATGCCCATGCTTCTGTATGACTGCCTCTGTTTCCCAGCTGGCATCCTCCATTGGGCGGTTCTTCCATTTCACCAGGTATTCAAAATACTGTTTCCTCCTGGTCTTCCTTTCTACTCTCTTGTCCAGTATTCACTCCATCTGAGGCCCCTGTGCAACTGGTAACTGTTTCTGCCAATTGATGACTGGTTCCTGAACATTTCCCGCTCCTGCATCTTCGATTTTATAAGGGTATAAATCCGAAATATTGAAAATCGGAGATATCCCGATGCCCTCTGGAAACTCAAGCTCATATGCATTCTCCCCAAATTTCTTTAGGATTTTGCATGGTCCGATTTTCTTCATCTTGAGCTTATTGTATGTTCCTCTTGGGAACCTTTCTTTCCTCCGGTGCACCAGAACCATGTCTCCAACTTCATATTGAAGCTGTCTTTTCCTCTGATCGGCTCTGCGCTTGTATTCCTGGTTCGATTTTTGCAACCGCTGCTTCACCTGTGCGTGAAGTTATTTCATCGCCTCAGTGAACTCCTCAGCTCTCGCGCTGCTAGTCTCAGCCTGTTCTGGCTCCCTGAGCTCAGACACTCCTCTCGGCTGTGTCCCATACAAAATTTGAAACGGACTCTTACCTGTACTCCGATTCACAGAATCGTTGTACGCAAACTCTGCCTGTGGTAAGATCTGATCCCAACTGGTGTGATGCTCCGTCACCAGACTTCTCAACAGATCCCCTAAGCTCCTGTTGACCACTTCCGTCTGCCCATCTGTCTACGGATGGTAAGCAGAGCTGAATGCCAAGTCAGTCCCCAGCTTCTTCCATAGCGTCCTCCAAAAATGACCTATGAACTTTGTGTCCTGATCTGAGACGATGCTCCTGGGCAATCCATGCAATCGCACGATTTCCTTAAAAAATAAATTTGCGATGTGTGTGGCATCGCTCGTCTTATGACACGGGATAAAATGAGCCATCTTCGAGAATCTGTCCACAACAACAAAGATGGAATCAACTCCTCGCCGAGTTCTCGGTAAACCCAACACAAAATCCATACTGATTGCCTCCCATGGCCTCTCAGGAATGGGTAACGACTGATATAGCCCTATGTTTTGTTTCCTGCCCTTCGCGTGTTGACAAATTCTGCACCTGTCAACAAACCGTTTCACATCTGCACGCATGCCTGGCCAAAAATATGACTCGCTCAGCTTGGCGAATGTCTTGTCATGTCCAAAATGACCTGCTAATCCACCACTGTGCTTTTCTCGTACCAAATTCTCTCTCATAGAGCAATCTGGAATGCATAACTGATTGCCCTTAAATAGCAATCCATCCTGTACCAAGAAATCTATCCACGGGCTCCTATCTCTGAGCACCGGATTCTCGGCTGCCTCGTATGCTTCCCCAAAATCGACATCACCTGCATACATATCTTTCAGGTTTTCAAAACCCAAGGTTTTGACCCTGAACTCCTGCAGCACTAAACATTTTCGACTTAAGGCGTCAGCTACCTTATTAGCAGTCCTTGAAATGTGCTTTATGACAAAGGTGAAATTCTGCATATATTCCACCCACTTTGCATGCTTCCGATTCAGCTTCTCCTGCTGACTCACGAACTGTAACGCATGGTTATCACTGTATAGAACGAATTCTTTGGGTATCAGATAGTGCCTCCACTTTTTCAATGCTTGTATGATGGCATAGAATTCTTTATCATACGTGGAGTATTTCAATTTTGCATCATCCAGCTTCTCGCTGTAGTAGGCAACAGGTCTGTCATCCTGACTTAAGACCCCTCCAACAGCATACCCACTAGCATCACACTTCACTTGGAAGGTTTTCTGAAAATCTAGCAACACTAACACTGGTTGCTCAGTTATCTTTCGCTTCAACAAATTGAAGCTCCTTTCAGCCTCGGCTGTCCACTGGAAAACTTTATGCTGCTTCTTCACAGTGTCCATCATTGCAGCACTGATTCCGCTAAAATTTCGAATAAATTTCCGGTAGAAGCTTGCCAAACCGTGAAAGCTCCTTACCTCGAAAACATTCCTCGGCGATGGCCACTTCCTGATTACATAAACCTTCTCAGGATCCATCTTCAATTCATTTGCCGAAATAACGAACCCCAGATATATAAGTTTCATCTGCATAAACGAGCATTTTTTTAAATTGATCAGCAATTTCTCCTGCTGTAACCTTCTCATCACTATGGCCAAATGCCTCAAGTGTTCTTCCTTGGTTTTACTAAAAATTAAAATATCATCCAGGTACACCACAACAAATTTTCCAATGAATTCCCGCAGGACTTCATTCATCAGCCTCATAAAAGTGCTTGACGTGTTTGTCAACCCAAACGGCATGACCATCCATTCGTACAAGCCCTCATTCGTTTTGAATGTTGTTTTCCACTCATCTCCCTCTCTCATCCGGATCTGATGATATCCGCTTTTGAGATCTATTTTTGAAAAATAGTTTTCCCCACTTAGGCAATCCATCAAGTCGTCCATTCTCGGCAATGGAAACCTGTACCTGATGGTGATCTTGTTTATGGCCCTGGAGTCTGTACACATCCTCCAGCCTCCATCCTTTTTCGGGCTTAGTACCGTGGGAACGACACACGGACTTAGACTCTCTCTCACCAGTCCCTTATCATGCAGATCCTGAACCTGCCTCTTGACTTCCTCATTCTCTTGAGGTGTCAACCTATACGCTGCCTTATTTGGTAAACTTGTCCCGGGTATGAGGTCAATGTGGTGACTCACACTTCTCATCGGTGGCAATGAACGCGGCAGTTCATCCACAATGATGTCAGCAAACTCTCCCAGCAGTTGCTGAATCTTCTCAGGCAAGTCATCCACTCTTGTGCTTGTCAGAACAACTCTCGACTTCCTGACAACAAAGAACTATGGATCCTTGTCCTTCTCCAGCTCTGTGAGAAGTTCCTTCCCACTCATGAGCAGTATCGTGCTGGTTACTTCCGGCTCCACCTTCTTATCCTTCCCCGGAAGCAATGTATGTGTTTTTCCATCCTTCTCCAAGGTGTATGTGTTCATCCTCCCATCATGAACAACATGTCTATCATACTGCCATGGTCTTCCCAATAAAACATGACAGACATCCATGGGAATAACATCACACAAGATTTCATCTCTATATTCACCCATTTTAAAATTTACCAAGCATTGTTTTGTAACACATACCTGGTGTCCTTTCTGCAGCCATGTTACTTTGTATGGACTCGGGTGCTTGTTTGTTTTCAGCTCCAGTTTCTCCACCATCTCGGTCGAAACGAGATTATCTGTTCTCCCACTGTCCACTATAACCTTGCATTTCCAGCCCTTGGTCTTGCAAGTCGTCCGGAACAGTCTGCATCTCTGGGCTGTGTCCTCCACCTCTTTCTCAGGTTTCAACAGGACTTTATGCACTGTTAGTGACTTCCCACTTCCAGCATCTTCATCTTCGACATCACGCCTCTGCGCCTCAACGACGTGAGTGTTTCCTCTATCCATCTTCCTCTCGGGACAGTCCACTGCTTTGTGACCATCTTTACCACATGTGAAACATGTGATAACTCCTCCTCGGCCTCTTCCTCTACCTCGGGTACGAGGAAATGTATTTACGTCAGCATATCCTCCCTGCTGATCATCTTGTTGCCTCCTCGGCTCAGAAATTTTCTGCCTCTGCTGTGAGGTTCCACCTCTTTCAGCTTTACTTTGAGGCTTTTTCCACTCCTCCTTGGGCTTCTGAGTTCTCTCTTGAACAACAGCTTTGCCTCTGGGCTGGCTTCTGCCTCATCCTCGCTGTCCCTGCTTGCGGCTCAGCTTCTCCTCAGCTTTCAAAGCCATCTGGTACGCGTCCTCAACTGTACGGACAGTAACCATGCTCAACTCATCCTAAATATCATACCTGAGACCATTCAGATATCTCGCCACCTTTTCGTCATCACTCTCTCGATGACCAGTTCGAATATTGAGCCTATAGAATTATTCGGTGTACTCTTTCACCATCATCAACTTCTGTCTCAGGTTCTGCATGCGCCTGAACAGAGTGATCTGGTAATCCCTCGGAATGAACTTCGCCTTCATCTTGGTGATCATCCAATCCCAGCTCTTGATCTTCTGTTTGCCTCTGGAATGTCGGTCTTCTTGCAGCTCGTCCCACCATAAGGCTACATGTCCCTTCAGCTTGGTGACAACATGTCTCACCTTCTTTTCCTCTTCGATGTCTTCGTAATCGAAGTAGGTGTCGAGTTCTCGGATCCAATCCAGTAACTCTTTTGCATCCAGGCTTCCCTCGTAAGCTGGAATGCCCATTTTCACCTTTGCACTCATCCTGGTGATAGCCTTGATTAACCACTCATTTGTTGCATCTTCTGCTGCGACTCCACCTTGTGGTACAGCCTCAGCTTCGCCTTCGGAGTCACTCAGATCTCCAGGATTTTCTGTGCGCCTCTGCGCTGCTTCCATATCTTCTATCCTAGCACGGAGATTTCGTACTTCCCTCTCCAATTCTATATTCTGTCCATGACTGCTTCTTTCCCTGGACACTTCCCTCTCCCCTTCTGGGTCGGGTGATTGCCTAACCCTTCTCGGCGGCATTATGTCTTCTCTTCCTCTCTGCTACCGAATACAGGGAAATCTTTGGCTCTGATACCACCCTGACGCAACCCGCCCCTCACCGAGCAAGTCGCTCCACCAGGACCTTCTATTTTCTCACGGGCCCGAAGAGTCTAAGCTCTTCCAACTCCCATCGGGAGTCACGAGTCACCCACAATAACTCCTTCAGCGGTTCTCCTTTCTTTCGGATATCAGGAAGTTGGAACTCGGGAGTTCGTGGTTCTCGTGAACACAATTCTTATGCAAAACCGAACCCCGATCCCCGATGGTCAACGGTCAACGTCCCTTTCTTCTCGGGGAATTTCCTTTCGGGAGATCGGCGATTTTGTTGATATGTGTCTCATGCAGCACTAAACCCCGAACCCCGAAACGCCGACTGCACGCAACCTGTCTTCCACTTACTCTCGAGGCCTACGATGCCACATCACCTTCGGGATTTCGCGGATCGCGAATCCATCATGTGAAGTTCCCTTGGTGTCGAAAACCCTGAAACGCCGAACCCCGATATACGAGATCTAATGCCAAGTGTCCCCCCGTGGATCGACGGCTCCCGTTACTTCGGGAAATCGCAACTCGCGATTTCACGGGGCATAAAACTCTTGTATCACAAAACTCTGAACACCGAAACCCTGAAACTCTGGATTCGTGCCACCTGTCCAGCTATGATCGACGGCTCGGGTCGAATCGGGAAATCGCACTTCGCGATTTCGCAGAGTATAAACCTCTTGCTCTATGAAACGCCGAATGCCGAACCCTGATCTAAAGGGATCCTGCGCCACGTGTCCCTGTCTGGATCAACGGCCCAGATTGACTCGGAAAATCGCGACTCGAGATTTCTCGAGGTGTTGAACTCTCGCCTTACCAATCCCCGAACGCCGAAACTCCGAAATCCGATGGGCTTTGACTTTCCACACCTGTGGTAGGGGACTATCTCTCGTGTAGCTCCTCCTCGATCGGATGATCCTCGAGATTTCGGGAAACTTCCCTTGGATTACCAACCGTCGATTCTCTTTCTCTTGGAAAGTTCTCCGCTGCACCACCTTTGTCCCGTGCGAACTTCACTGGGGTCAGCTCCCGCAGTGGAACAAAAGAACTATCTCTCCTGAGCTTTGTCCTTCGTTCTCCTTCAGAGGTTCTTCGAAGACGTTTCCAGTGCTCGGCCTTCAAATACCTCCAAAAATGTTGAAATCTTCTGACCCTTGTGCATTCACGCTCGCAACAGCTTCAACCTCCCACTTCTCAGACTTGCTACTGAGACTCGAATTCGACCTGCACTCACCTGCATGGCTCGAATAACTCAACCCCACTCTGAACAAAATGAGAGCAAAGGTTCAACTACTTAGCCTCCTCGACGCACTCTATGCTGAGGGTTTTCAACTGCACTCGATGCAGGAATCTCCTGGCCTAAGTAGAGAAACAATTGAAACTCATTCTCTCAGATTTCTAACCTGATATGCAATCGCATAAGCAACATATAAAAGATAAGCATAAAAGGAAGCAAACATGCATAAGCACAATATCAACAACACACAGAGATCAAAGACATCCATGAGATTAAATCAATCCTTTTCTATTAATTCAATATCTGTACATGGAGTTTCTTCACAAGCTCTCTGCTCTATTCCTCCGCTTGCTCTCAATGCTGAATGTAAAAAAACTATTTTTCAATGATACAAGAGAGGGTGCCTATACTCCGTTTTCCCTCTCAAAAGGTAGAACTGTCTAATCTACAGCTAATTTCTATCTACCAGTCTTAATTGTATTAATTGTCTTCCTATCTATAACATAATACAAATGCCCCCGACTTTGAATGCCTTTCGTTAAACGGCGACGCAACAATACCAAGGTGAAGTTCAAAAAAAAAAAAAAAAGGTTTGCTGGCTTGTCCAGCTGTTCAATCTCTTTCTCCTCGCGCTGGTTCGTATGACGTATTGCGGGTGCTCCTGCATCAAATTCAGAGGAACAGAAGCGCTAAAAACCCTAAGATATGAAAATTTTTCTTCCACGTACCAGTCAACTATACTACTCAAATTTACTGCGATACTGTCTGAGATCCTGAGTGGCGGGTGGCCGAAGATAGTAACATGCAGTGGTACCATCACCCAGTTAAAGATTTCATACACAAAATTTGAGGCTTTGTCTTCCCATAGCTTTGAATGGTAGACATGGATGGGCTCAGCCTCCGATGGAGTCCAGCTCCAACTCATCAAGGGAAAAGGTGTCAGAAAACAGACGGCGTCCATGATATACGTGGACATAAAGAATGAAGAAATATTTCCACTCTCCCTCTGTGCTCGATACTCTGTAACTTGACTGGTCAAACTATCGGACAATAGTTTAGCCCAGTCGAAAGAACAACCTTTGGCGACCGTGTGAATTAGAGGCACCCACTGAAGGAAAAAATGTGTGGTGTCCTCTCTCCCATATAATCTGTAGGTTATCATAGCGATATATTTGAACTGTGGTTCCAGAGAAGCTATTGAATATATACCATTATTGTCTGCCCTGAACTTCGCAGGGTGTGAAATCCAATCTTTGATTAAACCAGACATAGTCTTGTCGTATTGGACACATTCCTTCTGTTTGAAATTCTTTAGGAATTCGACATTGTAAACAAAGTCCGACACGGCTGGTAGCTTATACATAGCCTGCAATTGTTCGGGTCTGAAAGTCCCAATGGTGACCTTTTGCTCATTGACGATGGTTTTGGTTGGTATATCTACATGGTCTAATGCCCACCGGATCATATCATAGTATGGGAGCAGAAGTGGCCTAGCCGCTACTTTATGCATTTGAGCCTGGACGACGATCTTATACTTGGTGATCAGGTCTTCTTTTTCATTTTCACTGGAATCATCTGAAACATCTACCAATTCAGACTATAGAACCTCAGAAATATATGACCAGGTCCTAACAGAGTCAACACTTCGAGGTGAAGTATCGGAAACATTGTTTGAACCTTGTCCTGAAATCTCAACAGTGGCTTTAAACACTTTTCGCGGGGCCATGGCGGGGGATTCTACTTTAGCTCTCCTGCGATAACAATATGTATACATACAGAAATTAGTTCACTCGCGAAAAGTTGGCTCTGCATAGAATAGAAATGAGTTTTTGAGACAACAAATAAAAGATCCATGCCTTCGACCATTTAAACTAGTTTGTCCTTAGGAACAGAACGATCAAATCATTCTTAAATATAAATTTAGCAATAAAAACCAAATCCTTAATGGTCGATTCGCCTCATTTCAAATTAATGTCTTAGATTTTGACAGTACATAATGCAAGTTGGCGCAAGGAAAGTTTAAAATTGCCTCGTAGACTGTGCATATTAATTTTCGTATTAAAACAATGAAAATGTTGGCTTAGCTTAATTAATCAGGCCTTTTTAAATGTTAATTAATCTTTCGACACTCTCCTCATTGTCAGCTTTTGCTTTAACCCTTTGAACCTGTAAGACCCGAGATTGCGACAATTATCTTTGGTTAATAAAAAACGTAACCATGATTTGGTGTTCAATTAATTACGTTGTTATTTATATCGCGACTTCGTGACTCGAGGCTTCGAAGGTATAATTTCCGAGAGGCTTGTATGCCAAGTTGCGAAATCGCGATGATATGATTTGATTAAATTTTGAGGATAAAACCGGATTAAGTTCTTAATTAATTACGTTGTTATTTATATTGTGACTTCGTGACTCGAGGCTTCGAAGGTATAATGTCCGGGAGGCTTGTATGCCGAGTTGCGAAATTGTGAGATCGCGATGATATGATTTGATTAAATTTGGAGGATAAAACTGGATTAAGTTATTAATTAATTACATTTATATTTATATCACGACTTTGCGACTCAAGGCTTTAAAGGTATAACTTTTGAGGGAAAACACACCGAGTTGTGAATTCCCAATAGAGCTTAACTGCGGCTAAACTTTTTACCTTTAACATTAACCCGAGTTACTGAAACAAGAATCTCGTGGTTTCGGCTATCGGGGTTACGACGGTAAGAATTTGGGAGCTAGCAAACGTCGAGAAATGAAATCCCGATGATTTTTAACTGTGGTTTAGAGTATTTTTACTCTCGGTAATGATATGGGTAAACTTTTTAAAACTAGTTCGCCGTTTCGCCCCTCGGGACTTGTAAACTATGTGATCTATAACTTTCGACATGCGAAATCCCGAGGTAAAAATGAGAGACTCATTTAAAATATTAAAAGAAAATAAATCATGCCTTAAGAGTATGATAGCCATCGCTGCTTGCGTGATGAGACTCCTGAGAATTTGGGGAAAATAAAGGTGAATACCAAAACCAACTTTCGATTTCAAGCGTTAGGATATAAAATTTAAAAAAAGGCTAAAAAAAAAACAAAGGCAGCTCCAACAGGAACTCTTTCTAGTCTTGGTTGTTTGCAGTCTATAGCTTAGGGTTCATCTCAGATTGGTTTGTTTTACGAAATTTTCCTTACATTGTTTTCTTTTTTCTATTGAAGAAAGTGTCTAAGCCTTCAAGAGATCCTGGTTCTCAGTATCAATGGTCTCTTCTTGGTTTGGATTGTCTGTTTTTATTTGTTTCAGAGTTTTAGAGATACACGCGGCCTGTATAAGGCCAGCACGCGTGTACACGTCCTCTGGCTCTACATACCTCGTGTGCACACGCTTGCTGTTGAATTGTCAGCAGTGTTCTTGTGAAGGATAGTTTTTGTTGAGGGTGAGGCAGTCATCCTTTTCCTTGACAAGAGTTATACCTCTCAGGTTTTTTGAATCTATGTTCTAGCAGTCAGTAGCTTAGGTTTGATCACAATCATAGTTTTCTTTTTTCATTTAAAAGTTGTCATCAAAATTTTTCTTAGGGTTTTTAGACAAGTGTGAGAGTCCTTTTTAAAGTTTCTAATGTGTGATTTCTTGAAGTGATTCTTTGCGATTTGCGATTAGGCCAGAATTTTTTCTTGGTTTTTGATTTGTTGATATTTTTCCTTTTTTCTTTGTGAGCATTCAAATAAAAAAAATTCTTTCATTTCTTTGTTTGGTTGAAAAGTGTTGTTTTGCATTAGTAACTAGAGAAAAGTATTTTCATTCATAAGTTCTTAATAGTTTTCTTAGATCATAAGTAGCTCGTAGTTGAGTGAAATTCTTCTTTGAGTTTGTTGTTCAAAAGATCTTAGAAAATTTGTTAAAAAAAAAATTAAATTAGAAAAGTTGTTAAAAATTTGCGTTAAGTGAAGGTTTTTGTTTCCATCTTTCTGTTCATTTTTACTTTCGTCTTTCAAACATCACTAGTTTCACTTTCATACCCTTTGACATAAGACAAGCCATAAAATTAA
>JZKD02S0065638.1:1017367-1039272 GCA_000966675.3 Picea glauca
GATTAGGGCCTTGGATTAGGTTGGAGAGGAAACTCTTCAAGGCCATTAAAATCAAACATTGGAGTCTGAGTTAGGGAGTGTCCAAGTCCAGTATCGTGAAAGTTATCTGGGACCCCCCTCTGAAATAGGGGATAAACATGAGGTCACGTACGGAAAGGTAGCAGAGATAACCCCTCCAAAGCTAGACCAATCGTAGTGGAGAACACATATAGAGGGCTTGTCTTGGGATTTCGTCTATTGCATTTGCTACGAAGCTTCATGGGTTTTGAATCCATTCAAGGTCCTCAGTTTTATTCTGGACCACTTGCTCTCGATACCCTTGACAGGTTTTGGGCTTGATACCCTGCTCATTGTGGTCTACCCGACTTTCGACTGTACCCGCCTGGTGACTNTTGTAATTGTTCTTCCAATTAATTTAGTGTTTGCCTGTCTTATCTTATAGGGACTTTTTTAGTGTGTGTTGTTTTTGAACGACTAGAATGCCCTAGAGTGTCTTTGATATTCTCAAATAGTGGAGAATCACGAGCTCCGCCGATCACGAAGCCTTCTTGGCCTATCACCGGTTACACTAGAGCCACCCCCGCCACCACTAAGGCGAAAGCTAGACCAACAAGGGTCTTTTGAAGCGACTGGGTCACAAGAAATTGTGCCCGACCAACATCCAGAGGACTTGAACATTTCAGACCTTGGAGCAAAATCTTTTGGTCTAGTTGAAACCTCCACCACTGATCTTTCAGCACCCACCATCGTACTGATTCATCCTTACAAGTGCCAAACAGTTTCACACGCAACAATGGAAACAAATGCTGTTACTCCTTTTGGGAATTCTTCAATTCCCACTATGGTTGTCACCACAGGAAAGTTTCCACCTCCTAACCCACCATAACCGGTCTGAGCCACCATGGTCTTGATCGCCTCTACATCGCATAGTGGTTCGATCCCATCTCTGGCGGCGACCACAACCCCTTTCACACCAAGTGCGACAGGCCCTCCGTTCTCATATGAGATGCCTAGTTTAGGTACAAGTCTTGTACTTTCCTACTCCACTTTACAGACTTCAGGTCTGGGGGCAGGGAGATCTAACGCTCCTCTGCAAGGTCACATGGGGGGCACTCCTACTCCTTTTAATGATTTCCCTTACGGGGGAGGTCATATACCTCCTTCCCCCCCTTCGCTCGGTGGCACGCATTAACAATCCACCGGGCCACCTACACACCATAGTTTACTTGGGGTAGGGAGTCAAGGACCACTGTCGCATAATATGCCGGTAGGTTCAACACCGTTTTCTTTGTTCGGTGCGTTTGGTAACAACGCCTTTTCTTCATCTACTTTCCCAAATGGGAGCAACCCCAGTTTCAGACAACCTATTCCTATGCAGGGTACTATTCCTACACAGAGGGCACACCCATGGACTTCTTCTGCATCAGGGCCTTGGAATTCTTGGCAGGGATCCATTCCCTCATCAGGAATGTCAATCTGGGGTAATTCTTTTCACAATCAATGGAACCCTGGACAAAGTACTATGTCTATCCCAACAGGACCGACATGGGGTAACCCTTCCCAAAGTCCTTCGAATGTAATGCATGCCCAACCATCTATGTCCTATTTTGGAAATCAGCCAATGATGTCTCCTCACACGCAAAATCCATATGCTGGCCATGGCCATGGTTTTTACCAGAACCCAGGTCAGCAGCCAAACTTTTCCTGGCAACCTGGTGCCAGTCAAAGTCCAGGTCCCTTTTTCCCAGGTTATCACCAACAACCCAAACTACCCTTCTTGGCAACTTTGCATTTGCCAGACTTGACAAGGTTGTTGAATGACCCTATCTGTCACGATCTGCATTGGCCTCCTATGCCGACGAAGTTTCCTTCAGACATCCCATAGTTCGAAGAAAAACCTAACGAAGATCCAGGAGATCATATGACTACCTTCCATCTTTGGTGCTCATCTAACTCGTTGAAAGATGAATTTGTACAATTGCGATTGTTTCAACGCACTCTCATTGGGAGTGCCGTGAAATGGTACATTGAGCTCGATTGCTCAAAATACTCTTCCTTCGGCAAACTGGCGATGGATTTCCTAAACCATTTCTAGTTACCTGTGAGATACGACGCTGACACTTAATTGCTGGCCAACTTTTCAAAAACAAAAGCGGACCATATCTCTGATCACATCCGAGAATGGAGATGCCGAAAGAGTTTAATTAACGTACCAGTCTCACCAACATTCCTTCTCTAGTGGTTCCTTAAGTCTTTGGTCCCACAGTTGTCCAAAGACGTCATGACGTTGGGAGTATTTTCGGAAGAAGACACCATCATGAGAGCTCAACAACTTGAGCTAATCTATTCTCAGTCTGGTTTATTATACGAGATCTTGCCAGATGCGCCACGCTCAATACTTGATAACACCAGACAGAGAGCTGGACCACATGTCGATGGTATTGTTGGTTCAACACAATCAAATCCCGCTGAGCAATTGACGAAGCAGTTGCAATAGTTGTCTATACAACACATAGTGGCTATCCAAACCACTGCTTTGGCTACTCCCCCTACCAAAATGTCGGATGTACACACAGTGCAATAGACTAATCCAAAGGCCACCTAGCAGCCTGAAGGAAGGTAAAAACAACGAAAGAAGGGTAAGGGGGATAAAAAACCTACCGATAATGTTGGCTTGGACAACATTGAGAAATGAAAGGCGAGGTATCCATGCAACTTATGCACGGAAGACCACCCGACCCATCTATGTCATCGACTTTCAGAAGCTCAAAAGTTTGTGATGCAACAACAACCTGTTGTGTTAACCAATCCATTTCAATATGGGCAAAAGCTAACCCAAGCCTCTGCAAGCACGGAAGGGGGTAGCCAAGGACCCTCTCCGTCTTCGAACAACCCCGCATCCGTGAATGTATATATGGTGAAGGGTGATGCTTTTATATCGACTAGAGTGCATGACTATAGTAAACCAAGCACTTCTGAGAAGGGCAAAGAAGCCGAACTCCCATCTCTTCCTCTACAAATTGAGAAGACGTTGGGTGAAACAATGACACACATCCCCAAAGGCACATTCAAAAAAGCTTCTCACAACACAAACGCAAGGGCCGTCCAGAACTATTCTGTGGTGGAGGATTTATCACAAACCCCTTGTGCGATGTTCTCTTTAGAGGTCCTCCAAAGCTACCCTTCCCAGAGGAAAGGCTTGTTAACCTCTTTAGGATCTACTAAGACTTGTAATCTGGGTACAATCATGCTGGATACAACTGACCTAAAACCTCATCTTCCTTACCACATAGCGTTTCGGATAGTAGTGGTTTATCCCACGAAAACGTTTACTAGGAATATCTTGCGCACGATGGTTGATGAGAGAGCCTCGACATGCGTTATGTTGTTGGCATGTTGGAAGGCCATTGGCCAACCTGTTTTGTCTCTGTTACCTACTCTCCTCACTACTTTTGACGGTCATTCGTTCCGACCACATGGTATCATTCCCTCTTTCCCCGTGTAGTTAGGAGGGAAGACCGTGTGTGTCAAGGTAGAGGTAGTCGATGCACCCCTCGACTATAGCCTCTTATTAGGAAGGAGTTGGACTTATGCCATGCAAGCTGTGGTTGCTACAGTTTTTCGGGTCTTGTTGTTTCCACATGAGGGATTGATAGTGACCATAGATCAATTGTCTTTCTCCAGACCTAACCCTTCATTGGGGCCATCCACGGTCCCGATGATTGATAATCCTCAACCAGGTGTAGTCAACATAGGGGTTGGTTGGTTCCCATATTTGATGGGTACCTTCGATTACCCACCCCCTCAAGGCGATATCAAGTTTATATCCTATCACCATAAGGTTGAGATTTTTCAAGTTTCGCCATTCCGCATGACTTACTTCAACGATCCGTGGATACTTCCTTCCCCATCGACCATGATGGATGGGACAGGGCACCCAGGCATGTCCATGCCCTTGTCTGTAGCTGAAGTAGCGTACTCTTTAGTCCAACAAAATTCAGCCAATACAGATCCAACTCCTGCACAAGAGTTCGATCCACTTTTAGAGCCTATTTGGGCTCAGGGTTATCTCACTGACACCGATTAATTAGACTTATTCTTGCCCTCTGATGAAGCATTAATTGAAAAAATGACTAGTCTGAACAAAACCTGGGATGATCTTCATCATAGATCATACTTTTTCCCAGAGTTAAGCAGAATCGAGGCTGGAGAATTCACCTTGACTATGACTGGAGATAGGTCTTGTCCTATTAGACCCTTAGCTACTCACGAGGTCTACACTGAGGATAATATGGAAACCATCATTGAAACCATATCGATCAATATCTCCAGAACCCCTGGCGTTGTAGACAATGTTTTCCTCAGAGCATACTGCTTCCCCAAGGAGATACCAGGCATTGACCCATAAGGAGTTGATCATGAGCTAACTTTGTTATTTTTCAAGTTCGCTTTGAGATCCGAAAATAACATCCGACGAGATTGCATTTATGATTTTCGATCTTGTCCAGATTAACTGAGAAAAGTAACCTCTATGGGTCTTCTTTTAAGCCATTTTCAGACCCTCTAAACATGAAAATATTGCCAAGCGATCTTGTGACCTTTCACGCTCGTTAAACTGAAATTTGAAGTCACGTCTGTCCGGTGGTAGTTTACCCCTTTTTCAGTCTGGACGGTCAACTGTATGAACAAATGTATACTCTATGGAACTTTAGTTCTCTAGAAGAGTACTCTCAGGTATCATTTTAACCCTTTTTCGGGCTCGAGGGACTAAATTTATGAAAAAGGAACTCCCTCGGAGTCCATAGTTAAGCTCTTTTCAGACTCCCTAAAATTGAAAAGATCGTCGAGTGACCTTATTCTTTCACACTTGTTAAACTGGTCCAAAAGAACATTCCCGACGAAGTCCATAGTTAATCTTTTTTTAGACTCCTTAAAAATGAAAAAATGGTCGAGTGATCTTGTCTTTCTCACACTCATTAAAATGGTTTTGAATAGACATCTTGTTGGTGCTAGTTTACCCCTTTTTCAAACTGACTAGACTATCTTCGAAAAATGTACCCCAATGGAGTCTCCTTTTACGTTTTTTCAGACTCTCTAAATACGAAAAACCACTGAGCTTACCTTCTCTGGGCTCGTTAAACTTACATCGAAGGACATTACCATGGTGTGTTTTGTTAACCGCATTTGCATACCTTATACGCCAGCCTTGTAGCACTTTTCTTTTGCATATTAACACCCTTGGCCCCCGAAGGATTTTTCCTGAGTATCATTATTCTGAACATCAGTCTTGTCCTTGCACCTTGAACTTGTATGTTTGTAACACTCATTCCTCCATTGTAATGTAACATTCCTTTATTCTTTTTTCCAAAATTATTGAAAAAGACAAAAAAATCAAATATACCCCAAAAGGAGGAAGGGAAAAGTATTTTCTTTATTGGCAACATAATGAGTTGCCCTTGGATAAATCACATCTGTCCATTTGTTTGTCAAACTATGGGATGTAATACGACATTAGGAAGCTTTTCTTTCTACATAGAGTTGTGTCCTCCTCTGTTTGGTTATTCTGGAGAGTTTGTGTTGCCTCCTGCTTCGTAAACTTATGATTAATGCCATGCTGCCTAAGTCTCATCATTTGTCATGCTGTTGTCAAAGGGAAGTTTCTACCAAGCCTGAGTCGGCCCCTCTGCAATTTGTCTCTTTCCCTCATACATGGCCATCCTGAACGTCTAATCAAGTCTTTGTTCGACATCAACGAAGCCTTCAGTCTGATCATCAAGATTCTCTAGCCCATGACCGATGAGCCGTCAAAGACCTCTGGGTAGTGAAGTCATACACTCATATTACACTCCTACCTTGAGTTTTGAAGATTTTGAAGTTGTTGCTTGAGCTCTGAAGACCTCATCTCCACCCATTAGGCCATATCAACTTCTAGAAGATGGATACTCTATATGTATATCTTTTTGATTTCGAGATGTAGCTCCACTGTGTATTGTTCGCGGCTACACTTTATATAGTTATTTGACATGGATCTACAGTGTATTTGATTGGTAGCCATGATTCTATTTTATCCCGAGCATGGGTATGCCTACCTCAGTGAGACATTTGTTTTTTTGTAGATGGCGCCTCCCAGTTCCTGGTCCCTAGGCTCACTTGTTTGACACATTAGTAAATATTGGTAATGTATTTCAGCAATCAGATGCTCTTTTGACCTCACACATTAGGGGGCATTTTTTATAACCCTAATTTTCACCATACATGCTTACCTGGCATTAGGCCATCTCATATCCCTTCTTTGCCAAAGAACTGCTGAACAACTCTTTAAAAAACCTCTTTTATAAGGGCCCACACACCCTACTCCATTACTACACGTGTGTACACACTAGCTGACCTAAAACAACCTGCATGTACCTACAAAAGCACGAAAAAATGAAAGTTGCCGACGAAACACACAACTTTGGGTGAGTTAACTGAATCTTCTAGCCATGCATGACCGAGGGTTCATCCAAATACCTAGCTTCTTCTATCCTATAAAATAAGGGTTAGGGGTCCTATTTGGAAGAGGAGAATAATAGTAAAGAAACTCTACCCAATTTCACATTCCCACTGTCCCAACCCTTTAGCCATCCTTGTGCAAAGAGAGATACAAAGAAAAGAAGTTGGAGGACATTTGAAGAGGAACCCAAGATCAGGTTCGTAGACCGGTGGCCGGTCTTGACATTGTAAGTTGATCCATTAAAGTTAATAATAAAGAAATGCTTTTCCCGTCCCAATATATGAGTTCTTTATAGTTTAGTGAATATATGTTTCAATCTCTAACCCATTGATTTGTAGAACAAATGCATGTAGAGTTTGTTGCTTGTTTTGTACACAGGTCAGTCTTTGGAGGATAACTGCTAACAAGCGATCAAGCGTAAAGAAGGATTGGCATCGAATGTCTGAAACAAGGTATGTTCGTTTAACCATGTATTTGCTTAAAAGAAATGGGGATTAGGCCTGGGACAATGGTAGAAAGTAGGATTCTTTTGGTCTTATCTGCATGCATAATATAACCGTAAATGCTAGTCCGTAGGTGGATTTCCCACCACAACAATTACAAAGCCCAAATGACATAACTAACCACTCAAACAATCCCTGTTTGGTTTTAAAGGTAGTCTTCCATGCATCATGTTCTACAACCCTGATATGATGGTATCCACTGCACAAATCCAACTTAGTGAAATAAATAACATTCTTTAACTGATCAAGTAAATCATCTATACGAGGAAGAGGGTATCGATTTTTCACCATGATTTTATTTAATACCCGATAATTGACACACATTCACCATGTTCCATCTTTCTTTGGAACCATCACGATCGGAGAACCATAAGGAGATGAATTGGGCCTGATGACCCCTTGATCCAATAAGCCTTGTACTTGCTTCTTGATCTCTGTCATCTCTACAACTGACATCTTGTACATGCCCACATTAGGAAGAGGAGAATCCTGCTGAAGATGTATTTCATGTTGGATTTCCCTCTTAGGAGGTAATCCATCTGGTTCCTAGAAAATATCATCATGCTTAGAAACAATATCAATTAGTTCTTTCTTATGAGAAGGATCACATCCTTGGAAAGCGTCAGATGTTCTGACATCTTTCTCCCTTACAACCATGAGTACATATGTCTTATTAGTGTTTATCAGTCTCTTCATTTTTCCCACACTAACAAGTGTTTTGTTTACCCTCATGCTGCTGGCTCTAACAATATTCTCCACTCCCTTCTTAGTAAGGTGGTATTTGTTCTCATGAATAAAGAAGACTGCTTTTCTATCATAAAGATAAGGACTCCCCAACACTATGACACATATATCAAGTGTTGCAACATACAAATTGACTTCATCAATCAACTTTGAAGTAATAGAAAATTTGACCCTACATTGCTTGGTGACATTAAGTTTTTCTTTATCACATACCCAACCAAGAGGATAAGGCTTTGGATGTGGTTTAGTTTCAAGACCCATCTTTTTGACAAGTGCTTCAGATATCAAGTTTACTTGGGAACCCAAATCAAATAATGTATCTATCTTAGTGTGTTTAGATACAACTCTTATATGAAATAATTCATTCCTCTTTCCTTCATCATCATGGGATTCATTATTGGAATTTGAACTAGCATGAAGGGAATATTTACCTTGTACTCCAACTGCTTTGATCTTTCCATCATCTCCTGAATCGGAACCAAGATCTTGTTGCACCGTAGCAATGGTCTTTGTCTTCCCCTTTCCATCGAATTGTTTCTGTCTCTTCTCTGGATGTAGTTTCCAACAATGTTCATCATCGTGACCACTTTTCTTGCAATGGGTGCAAGATGGTTTTCCTTCTTCTCTCTTTACAATGGTGGTCTTCTTGTCCTTCCCTTTAAACTTCTTAAATGGCTTATGTGGGAAATTGGAAAGTTTCTTTGTGGGATCTTCTTGAACATGCTTTCCCATGTTCTCAAGGTGAGTGGATTGCACACAAACTTCGTTAAGATTGGTGGGGTTAAACAATAGCAAAGTATGCCGAATATAACTGTGAAGTGCGCCAATATACTTCATTAAAGTTTCATAAGAATCCAAAGGAATGTTTAATGCAAGATCTTTCTTCCTAAATTCTTCTGTAAAACTTTGTACAGTTTGACCTTTACATTGTCTTAAATTTTTCCATTCCATCATTGCTTTATGTAGATAACCCAATGGATAAAATTGCTTCCTTATCGCTGATTTAAATTCCGACCATGAGGAAAGAAGATTACCACACTTACTTATGTCCTGAAGTTTGATCTCCCACCACATGAGAGTGGTGCCTTCCAATCGAAGAGAAGGCAGTTGCACTTTAACTTCCTCTTCATCAATTTGTTGAACACGAAAATATACTTCAACCTGTCGGATCCAATTATCTAGCTTTTTAGGATTAGCAACTCCATTAAACATAGGTAAATAAAATTTTACATCAAGCTTTAATAATGGTTTCTTAAAAGATGATTTATGGATAGAATGATGAGAATGATGAGAATGCTCAGAGGAAGAAGAGCTAGAACTTGAAGGTGAAGATGGAGGCTCAGGAGGGTCTCCCCTAGCCCCTTGATTTATCTAAGCATTATCATTATCTTGTGCTTCATTTTTATTCCCTTTCTTCTTCATCCTCTTCTCTTAGTCTCCATACATTCGCTCGACCATTTCTGACATGCTATAAAAGACCATATGAAATTTTTTCTCCTGTTCATCACGCTTGTCCTCTTCTGCAATTTTCTTCCTTTAGGATGCACGACCAAATTTAGGATTGAAATTCTTAATAGTTCCTTCACCCTGCTTATGCTTGTCCCTAGTAAGCATTCACACTCAACAATTCAAGTCAAAGATGACTTCTCTGATACCAACATGATCCGGGATATTTTCATCGAAGTGACTTATAAAGAATTGTATTAAATGAGCATAATTAAAGTGCACCATTAAAGAAGGAAAATATCAATAATGAAGAGACATAAGAATCAAATATGAAAACAAAAACTTGATAACGGAGTTCNACTGTTCTTCCAATTAATTTAGTGTTTTCCTGTCTTATCTTATAGGGACTTTTTTAGTGTGTGTTGTTTTTGAATGACTAGAATGTCCTAGAGTGTCTTTTATCTTCTCAAATAGTGGAGAATCACGAGCTCTGTCGATCACGAAGGCTTCTCGGCCTTTCGCCAGTTACATTGGAGCCACCCCCACCACCACTAAGGCGAAAGCTAGACTAACAAGGGTCTATTGAAGCGACTGGGTCACAAGAAATTGTGCCCGACCAACATCCAGAGGACTTGACCATTTTAGACCTTGGAGAAAAATCTTTTGGTCTAGTTGAAACCTCCACCACTGATCTTTCATCACCCACCATCATACTGATTCATCCTTACAAGTGCCAAACAGTTTCACACGCAACAATGGAAACAAATGATGTTACTCCTTTTGGGAATTTTTCAATTCCCACTATGGTTGTCACCACAGGAAAGTTTCCACCTCTTAACCCACCATCACCGGTCTGAGCCACCATGGTCTTGATCACCTCTACATCGCATAGTGGTCCAATCCCATCTCTGGCAGCGACCACAACCCCTTTCACACCAAGTGCGACAGACCCTCTGTTCTCATACTAGATGCCTAGTTTAGGTACAAGTCCTGTACTTTCCTACTCCACTTTACAGACTTCAGGTCTGGGGGCAGGGAGCTCTAACGCTCCTCTGCAAGGTCACAAGGGGAGAACTCCTACTCCTTTTAATGATTTTCCTTATGGGGGAGGTCATATACCTCCTTCGCCCTCTTCGCTCAGTGGCATGCATCAGCAATCCACCGGGCCACCTGCACACCATAGTTTACTTGGGGTAGGGAGTCAAGGACCACTTTCGCATAATATGTCGATAGGTTCAACACCGTTTTCTTTGTTCGGTGCATTTGGTAACAATGCCTTTTCGTTAGCTACTTTCCCAAATGGGAGCAACCCCGGTTTCAGACAACCTATTCATATGCATGGTACTATTCCTACACAGAGGGCACACCCAGGAACTTCTTCTGCATCAGGGCCTTGGAATTCTTGGCAGGGATCCGTTCCCTCATCAGGAATGTCAATCTGGGGTAATTCTTTTCACAATCAATGGAACCCTGGACAAAGTACTATGTCTATCCTCATGGGACCGACATGGGGCAACCCTTCCCAAAGTCCTTTGAATGTAATGCATGCCCAACCATCTATGTCCTATTTTGGAAATCAGCTGATGATGTCTCCTCACACGCAAAATCCATATGTTGGCCATGGCCATGGTTTTTACCAGAACCCAGGTCAGCAACCGAACTTTTCCTGGCAACCTGGTGCTAGTCAAAGTCCAGGTCCCTTTTTCCCAGGTTATCACCAACAACCCAAACTACCCTTCTTGGCAACTTTGCATTTTCTAGACTTGACAAGGTTGTTGAATGACCCCATCTGTCATGATCCGCATTGGCCTCCTATGCCGACGAAGTTTCCTTCAAACATCCCATAGTTTGAAGCAGAACCTAATGAAGATCCAGGAGATCATGTGACTACCTTCCATCTTTGGTGCTCATCTAACTTGTTGAAAGATGAATCTGTACAATTGCGATTGTTTCAACGTACTCTCATTGGGAGTGCCGTGAAATGGTACATTGAGCTCGATCACTCAAGATACTCTTCCTTCGGCGAACTGGCGATGGCTCTCCTAAACCATTTCCAGTTACTTGTGAGATACGACGCTGACACTTAATTGCTGGCCAATTTTTCACAAACAAAAGCGGACCATATCTCTAATCACATCCGAGAATGGAGATGCCAAAAGAGTTTAATTAAGGTACTAGTCCCACCAACATTCCTTCTCGAGTGGTTCCTTAAGTCTTTGGTCCCACAGTTGTCCAAAGACGTCATGACGTTGGGAGTATTTTCTGAAGAAGACACCATCATGAGAGCTCAACAACTTGAGCTAATCTATTCTCAGTCTGATTTATTATATGAGATCTTGCCAGATGTGCCATGCTCAATACTTGATAACACCAAACAGAGAGTTGGACCACATGCCGATGGTATTGTTGGTTCAGCACAAACAAAGCCCGCTGAGCAATTGACGAAGTAGTTGCAGTAGTTGTCTATACAACACACAACGGCCAGCCAAACTAC
Organism: Picea glauca; assembly: GCA_000966675.3. Classification (NCBI taxonomy): domain Eukaryota; kingdom Viridiplantae; phylum Streptophyta; class Pinopsida; order Pinales; family Pinaceae; genus Picea; species Picea glauca. The sequence continues at coordinate 1,029,048 of JZKD02S0065638.1, forward strand.
TGCTTTGGCTACTCCCCCTACCAAAATGTCGGATGTACACACAGTACAATAGACTAATCCAAAGGCCACCCAACATCCTGAAGGAAGATAAAAACAACAAAAGAAGGGTAAGGGGCATAAAAAACCTACCGATAATGTTGGCATGGACAACACTGAGAAATGAAAGGCGAGGTATCCATGCAACTTATGCATGGAAGACCACCTGACCCATCTATGTCATCGACTTTCAGAAGCCCAAAAGTTTGTGACACAATAACAACCTACTGTGTTAACCAATCCATTTCAACATGGGAAAAATCTAACCCAAGCCTCTGCAAGCACGGAAGGGGGCAACCAAGGACCCTCTCTGTCTTCAAACAACCCTGCATCCGTGAATGTATATATGGTGAAGGGTGATGCTATTATATCGACTAGAGCGCATGACTATAGTAAACCAAGCACTTCTGAGAAGGGCAAAGAATCCGAACTCCCATGTCTTCCTCTACAGATTGAGACGATGTTGGGTGAAACAATGACACACATCCCCAAAGGCACGTTCAAAAAATCTTCTCACAACGCAAACGCAAGGGCCATCCAGAACTATTCTGTGGCGGAGGATTTATCACAAACCCCTTGTGCGATGTTCTCTTTGGAGGTCATCCAAAGCTACCCTTCCCAGAGGAAAGCCTTGTTAACCTCTTTAGGATCTACTGAGACTTGTAATCCGGGTACAATCATGCTGGATACAACTGAACTAAAACCTCGTCTGCCTTACCACATAGCATTTTGGATAGTAGTGGCTTATCCCATGAAAACGTTTACTAGGAATATCTTCCACATGATGGTTGATGAGAGAGCCTCGACATGCATTATGTTGTTGGCATGTTGGAAGGCTGTTGGCCAACCTGTTTTGTCTCCGTTACCTAATCTCCTCACTGCTTTTGACAGTTGTTTGTTCCGACCACATGGTATCATTCCCTCTTTCCCCATGTAGTTAGGAGGGAAGACCTTGTGTGTCAAGGTAGAGGTATTCGATGCACCCCTCGACTATAACCTCTTATTAGGAAGGAGTTGGACTTATTCCATGGAAGCTGTGGTTGTTACAGTTTTCCGGGTCTTGTTGTTTCCACATGAGGGATGGATAGTGACCATAAATCAATTGTCTTTCTCCAGACCTAACCCTTCATTGGGGGCATCGATGGTCTCGATGATTGATAATCCTCAACCAGGTGTAGTCAACATAGGGGTTGGTTGGTGCCCATCTTTGATGGGTACCTTCAATTACCCACCCCCTCAAGGTGATATCAAGTTTATATCCTATCACCATAAGGTTGAGATTTTTCAAGTTTCGTCGTTCTGCACGATTTACTTCAACGATCCGTGGATACTTCCTTCCCCATCATCCATGATGGATGGGACAGGGCACCCAGGCATGTCCATGCCCTTGTCTGCAGCTGAAGTAGTGTACTCTTTAGTCCAACAAAATTCAGCCAATACAGATCCAACTCCTTCACAAGAGTTTGATCCACTTCTAGAGCCTGTTTGGGCTCAGGGTTATCTCGCTGACACTGATTCATTAGACTTAGTCTTTCTCTCTGATGAAGCATTAATTGAAGCAATGACTATTCTGAACAAACCCTGGGATGATCTTCATCATAGATCATACTTTTTCCCAGAGTTAAGCAGAATCGAGGCCAGAGAATTCACCTTGACTATGACTGGAGATAGGTTTTGTCCTATTAGACCCTTAGCTACACACAAGGTCTACACTGAGGATAATATGGCAACCATCATTGAAACCATATCGATCAATATCTCCAGAACCCATGGCATTGTAGACAATGTTTTCCTTAGAGCATACTGCTCCCCCGAGGAGATACCAGGCATCGACCCACAAGGAGTTGATCATGAGCTAACTTTGTTATTTTTCAAGTTTGCTTTGAGATCTGAAAGCAACATCCGACGAGACTACATTTATGCTTTTCTATCTTGTCCAGATTAACAGAGAAAATTAACCTCTATGGGTCTTCTTTTAAGCCCTTGTCAGACCCTCTAAACATGAACAGATTGCCGAGCGATCTTGTGACCTTTCATGCTCGTTAAACTAAAATTTGAGGTCACGTCTGTCCGATGGTAGTTTACCCCTTTTTCGGTCTGGATGGTCAACTGTATGAACAAATGTATACTCTATGGAACTTTAGTTCACTAGAAGAGTACTCTCAGGTATCATTTTAACCCTTTTTCGGGCTCGAGGGACTAAATTTATGAAAAAGGAACCCCCTCGGAGTCCATAGTTAAGCTCTTTTTAGACTCCCTAAAATTGAAAAGATCATCCAGTGACCTTATTCTTTCACACTCGTTAAACTGGTCCAGAAGAACATTCCCGACGAAGTCTATAGCTAAGCTTTTTTTAGACTCCTTAAAAATGAAAAAATGGTCAAGTGATCTTGTCTTTCTCACACTCATTAAAATGGTTTTGAATAGACATCTTGTTGGTGCTAGTTTACCCCTTTTTCAAACTGACTAGACTATCTTCGAAAAAGGTACCCCAATGGAGTCTCCTTTTACGTTTTTTTAGACTCTCTAAATACTAAAAACCACCGAGATTATCTTCTCTGGGCATGTTAAACTTACATCGAAGGACGTTACCATGGTGTGTTTTGTTAACTTCATTTGCATACCTTATACTCCAGCCTTGTAGCACTTTGCTTCTCCATCTTAACACCCTTAGCCCTCGAAGGATTTTTCCTAAGTATCATTATTCTGAACATCATTCTTGTCCTTGTGCCTTGAGCTTGTATGTTTGTAACACTCGTTCCTCCATTGTAACGTAACATTCCTTTATTCTTTTTTCCAAAATTATTGAAAAAGACAAACAAATCAAATATACCCCAAAAGGAGGAAGGGAAAAGTATTTTCTTTACTGGAAACATAATGAGTTTCCCTTGGATAAATCACATTTGTCCATTTGTTCGTCAAACTATGGGATGTAATACGACATTAGGAATATTTTCTCTCTACATAGAGTTGTGTCCTCCTCCGTTTGTTTATTCTTCCAAACATATGGAGAGTTTGTGTTGCCTCCTGCTTCGTAAACTTATGATTAATGCTATGCTGCCAAAGTCTCATCATTTGTCGTGTTGTTGTCCAAGGGAAGTTTCTACCAAGCCTAAGTCTGCCCCTCTGCATTTGTCTCTTGCCCTCATACATGGCCATCCTGAACGTCTAATCAAGTCTTTGTTCAAAATCAATGAAGCCTTCAGTCTGATAATCAAGATTCTCTAGCCCATGACCGAGGAGCCATCGAAGACCTCTGGGTAGTGAAGTCGTACACTCATATTACACTCCTACCTTGATTTTTGAAGATTTTGAAGTTGTTGCTTGAGCTTTGAAGACCTCATCTCCAGCCATTAGGCCATATCAGCTTCTAGAAGATGGATACTCTATATGTATATTTTTTTGATTTTGAGATGTAGCTCCACTGTGTATTGTTTGCGGCTACACTTTATATAGTTATTTGACATGGATATACAATGTATTTGATTGGTATCCATGATTCTATTTTATCCCGAGCATGGGTATGCCCGCCTCAGTGAGACATTTGTTATTTTGTAGATGGCACCTCCCAGTTCCTGGTCCCTAGGCTCACTTGTTTGACACATCAGTAAATATTAGTAATGTATTTCGGCCATCAGATGCTCTTTTGACCTCACACATTAGGGGGCATTTTTTATAACCCTAATTTTCACGATACATGCTTACCTGGCATCAGGCCATCTCAGATCCCTTCTTTGCCAAAGCACTGTTGAACAAATCTTTAAAAAACCTCTTTTATAAGGGCCCACACACCCTACTCCATTATTTCACGTGTGTACATGCTAGCTGACCTAAAACAACCCGCGTGTACCTACAAAAGCATGAAAAAAGGAAAGTTGCCGACAAAACACACAGCTTTGGGTGATTTAACTGAATCTTCCAGCCATGCATGACTGAGGGTTTGTCCAAATACCTAGCTTCTTCTAGCCTATAAAAGAAGGGTTAGGGGTCCTATTTGGAAGAGGAGAATAATAGTAAAGAAACTCTACCCAATTTCACATTCCCACTGTCCCAACCCTTTAGCCATCCTTGTGTAAAGAGAGATACAAAGAAAAGAAGTTGGAAGACATTTGAAGAGGAACCCAAGATCAGGTTCGTAGACCAGTGGCCGGTCTTGACATTGTAAGTTGATTAATTAAAGTTAATAATAAAGAAATGCTTTTCCCGTCCCAATATATGAGTTCTTCATAGTTTAGTGAATATATGTTTGAATCTCTAACCCATTGATTTGTAGAAAAAATGCATGTAGAGTTTGTTGCTTGTTTTGTACGCAGGTCAGTCTTTGGAGGATAACTGCTAACAAGCGATCAAGCGTGAAGAAGGATTGACATCGAACGTCTGAAACAAGGTATGTTCGTTTAACCATGTATTTGCTTAAAAGAAATGGGGATTAGGCCTGGGACAATGGTATAAAGTAGGATTCTTTCGGTCTTATCTGCATGCATAATATAACCGTAAATGCTACTCCGTAGGGGGATTTCCCACCACAACAATTACAAAGCCCAAATGACATAACTAACCACTCAAACAATCCCTGTTTGGTTTTAAAGGTAGTCTTCCATGCATCATGTTCTACAACCCTGATATGATGGTATCCACTGCACAAATCCAACTTAGTGAAATAAATAACATTCTTTAACTGATCAAGTAAATCATCTATATGAGGAAGAGGGTATCAATTTTTCACCATGATTTTATTTAATACCCGATAATTGACACACATTCACCATGTTCCATCTTTCTTTGGAACCATCACGATTGAAGAACCATAAGGAGATGAATTGGTCCTAATGACCCTTGATCCAATAAGCCTTGTACTTGCTTCTTGATCTCTTTCATCTCTACAACTGACATCCTATACATGCCCACATTAGGAAGAGGAGAATCCTGCTGAAGATGTATTTCATGTTGCATTTCCCTCTTAGGAGGTAATCCATCTGGTTCCTGGAAAATATCATCATGCTTAGAAACAATATCAAATAGTTCTTTCTTATGAGAAGGATCACATCCTTGGAAAGCGTCAGATTTTCTGACATCTTTCTCCCTTACAACCATGAGTACATATCTCTTATTAGTGTTTATGAGTCTCTTCATTTGTCCCACACTAACAAGTGTTTTGTTTACCCTCATGCTGCGGGCTCTAACAATATTCTCCACTCCCTTCTTAGTAAGGTGGTATTTGTTCTCATGAATAAAGAAGATTGCTTTTCTATCATAAAGATAAGGACTCCCCAACACTATGCCACATATATCAAGTGATACAACATCCAAATTGACTTCATCAATCAACTTTGAAGTAATAGAAAATTTGACCCTACATTTCTTGGTGACATTAAGTTTTTCTTTATCACATACCCAACCAATAGGATAAGGCTTTGGATGTGGTTTAGTTTCAAGACCCATCTTTTTGACAAGTGCTTCAGATATCAATTTTACTTGGGAACCCGAATCAAATAATGTATCTATCTTAGTGTGTTTAGATACAACTCTTATATGAAATAATTCATTCCTCTTTCCTTCATCATCATGGGATTCATTATTGGAATTTGAACTAGCATGAAGGGAATATTTACCTTGTACTCCAACTGCTTTGATCTTTCCTTCATCTCCTAAATCAGAACCAAGATCTTGTTGCACCGTAGCAATGGTCTTTGTCTTCCCCTTTCCATCGAATTGTTTCTGTCTCTTCTCTGGATGCAGTTTCCAACAATGTTCATCATCGTGACCACTTTCTTGCAATGGGTGCAAGATGGTTTTCCTTATTCTCTCTTTACAATGGTGGTCTTCGTGCCCTTCCCTTTAAACTTCTTAAATGGCTTATTTGGGAAATTGGAAAGTTTCTTTGTGGGATCTTCTTGAACATGCTTTCCCATGTTCTCAAGGTGAGTGGGTTGCACACAAACTTCGTTAAGATTGGTGGGGTTAAAAAATAGCAAACTATGCCGAATATAACTGTGAAGTGCACCAATATACTTCATTAAAGTTTCATAAGAATCCAAAGGAATGTTTAATGCAAGATCTTTCTTCCTAAATTCTTTCGTGAAACTTTGTACAATTTGACCTTTACTTTGTCTTAAAGTTTTCCATTCCATCATTGCTTTATGTAAATAACCCAATGGATAAAATTGCTTCCTTATTGCTGATTTAAATTCTGACCATGAGGAAAGAAGATTACCACACTTACTTATGTCCTGAAGTTTGATCTCCCACCACATGAGAGTGGTGCCTTCCAATCGAAGAGAAGGCAGTTGCACTTTAACTTCCTCTTTATCAATTTTTTGAACACGAAAATATACTTCAACCTATCGGATCCAATTATATATCTTTTCAGGATTAGCAGCTCCATTAAACATAGGTAAAGAAAATTTTGCATCAAGATTTAATAATGGTTTCTTAAAAGATGATTTATGGATAGAATGATGAGAATGATGAGAATGCTCAGAGGAAGAAGAGCTAGAACTTGAAGGTGAAGATGGAGGCTCAGGAGGGTCTCCCCTAGCCCCTTGATTTATCTAAGCATTATCATTATCTTGTGCTTCATTTTTATTCCCTTTCTTCTTCATCCTCTTCTCTTAGTCTCCATACATTCGCTCGACCATTTCTGACATGCTATAAAAGACCATATGAAATTTTTTCTCCTGTTCATCACGCTTGTCCTCTTCTGCAATTTTCTTCCTTTAGGATGCACGACCAAATTTAGGATTGAAATTCTTAATAGTTCCTTCACCCTGCTTATGCTTGTCCCTAGTAAGCATTCACACTCAACAATTCAAGTCAAAGATGACTTCTCTGATACCAACATGATCCGGGATATTTTCATCGAAGTGACTTATAAAGAATTGTATTAAATGAGCATAATTAAAGTGCACCATTAAAGAAGGAAAATATCAATAATGAAGAGACATAAGAATCAAATATGAAAACAAAAACTTGATAACGGAGTTCATCCCTGGTGGACTATGTCTCTAGGTCTTTCTCTCAAATGGGTAGGCCTTTTTATCAACTCAGTAAAAGAATTTGGAAAAATACATAAGTATACCTCATTCTGGAATTAAGCTGCAGAAGCTTTGCTTAGATCAGAAAAAAAACAACACCATTGAATTTTTGGTGTCGAATTACCCAAAAATGATTGTCTCCACTCTTAAATTTGACTTTGGCACTCCTAGGCCCTTGAGAAATATCATCTCGGTTTCTGTGCCTGCTCCTTGCATTTAATTCTCTGTACTGTGTCTCGGTTTCCTTTCCCAACCGTACCATCGCACCATCCTCCTCCGTCTGTGGGCAGAATCATATTAACATGAAAAAGTGGGGCATACTACACAACTTAGTCCATTGACCCAACGGTGGTGGATGCTATTGTTAAGGCTCTATATGGGGGGGAGGTCTCGGGGTCGAGCTCGTAGGCCTACCCTTTTGGGTTATATTTATAACAATATACAATATGTGGAATGGAAACTTCTATAGTTTGGAGTGCTTGTTTAGATTTTTCAGAACTTATTGTTTCGCTACCAGATTTGGAGGGGCTCCCTCAGATTTGGCGGGCCTGCCTTTTTTATTTTTGAAATTTGGTTTTCGGACCCTCATTGGGCATTTTCCCACTACCACGTGGCAATCCATGACTGGGCCATGTGACAACCAACCATTGGACCACACTAACCACTTGCACAGTCACCAAAGCTTCAAGATCTGCCCAAGAATCATAAGATTCCCTAGGATATAAAATCATAACAAGCTATCACATGGTACTCTGATAGACTGTCCTTAGCGGACCTTCGAGATCTGCCCAGGAATCATAAGATTCCCTAGGATATAAAATCCTAATGAAGCTACCACTACTGACCACAACTGGCACATACATGCATAGGTATTCTGACAGACCGTCCTTACTGGACCTTTGGGATCTGCCCAGGGATGATCAATCCCCTAGGATATAAAATCCTAATGAAGCTACCCATTGTTGGTCAGGATACCATAGTATCATTAGCATCACTCCCTGTTTCTAGGGAGATCCTTTCCGACAATACAAATATTGTCTCAGAAGTACTCAAACTTTACACGAGATAGAGGCTTGGTCAACACGTCTGCAACCTGCTCATCTGTTCCAACATATTAGAGCTTTACAACTCCCCTATGCACCATATCACGAATGTAGTGATATCATATCTCTATGGTCTTCAAGTTATCATGGAACATTGGGTTCTCCGTCATCTTTATACAAATATGGTTATCACATAGAATCACAATGGCTTCCATCTCAAGATCGAATAGACCTGTCAACAACTTCTGAAGCCATATGGATTCACAACTGGCGGAACATGCTGCAATGTATTTTGCTTCTGTTGTGCTGAAAGAAATACTGGATTTCTTCCTTCTTTTCCATGAAGTCATGGTTGACCCCAAACAAAAACAACATCCTAAAGTGCTCTTCCTATCTGAAGCACTTCCAGCCCAATTTGAATCAGTATATCCATACAGTCTAAAGTCATGATCTCCAGTATAACAGAGACCATAATCCAACGTACCCTTAAGGTATCTCATCACATGCTTTGCAACTACAAGGTGAACATGTCTGGGCTCCACCAAATACTGAATCACGCTATTCACAACAAAGCATATATCCGGCCTGGTATTCGTCAGATACATCAACGATCCAATACTTTCTCTGTATAGAGTAACATCAACCAATTCTGACAAAGTATCAACCAAGAGCTTCAAATTTGTTTCATGGGTGTGTTCATGTATTTACATTCCAACATGTCAAATCTATTCAATATTTCAACTGCATACTTCCCTTGGTTAAGAAAGATCTTCTCTAGGCTCTGCCAAACTTCAAGACCTAAGAAATAATGCATCATCCCTAGCTCTTTCATCTCAAACTCTGTAGCGAGCTTCTTCTTGCAATATGTGATGAGATTTTCTTCTCCTGTTAATAATAAGTCATCCACATATAGTAGCAATATAATTGGCTCATCATTCATAACCTTGAAGTAAAGGTTGGAATCAACTTTACTCCTGGTAAATCCCAAGCTTGTCAGGAAACTATCAATTCTACCATACCAAGATCTAGGATCTTTCTTCAACCCATACAGAGCTTTGTTCAACCTAGAGACATGAGTCTTTCTATCTTCAACTTCAAACCCTCGTGGTTTTTCTATATACACTTCTTCTTCAATAAAACCATTTAAGAAGGCTATTTTCACATCCATCTAGTGTAACTTCCACTTCATTTTGGATGCAAGAGCTATGATGGTTCTGATAGAAGTGTATCTGGCTACATGAGTAAATGTTTCTTCATAGTTAATACCTTTCTTTTGAGAAAATCCACGAGCCACAAATCTTGCCTTTTGTTTTTCAATACTTTCATCCACTGCATGTGTTATCTTGTATATCCACTTGGAAGATACCAAATCTTTGTTCTTTGGTCTGGGAACTACTTCCTATACATCATTCTTTATAATGGACTGGTATTCTTCTGTCATGGCATCCATCCATTCTTTCTTCTAAATGGATTCTTCAAAGCAAGTAGGTTCCTTTTCTATGAGATCACACATCAAGGCCATATAGATGGAGAATGGCTTATGTTTCTTTCTTTGTCTCATGGTTCCTTCTGGGGCACCATACTTCTCTACATCTTGAATAAGTTCTCTCACCCAAGATGGATTTATCTTGTGAGAGATTTTCATACGAGGAGGTTCTTCAGATTCTATCACATCACGATCTTTTGCAATCTCATCATCACGGGTAACTGTAACTTCCTTCACAAGTTCTGCAACTTTGGGAGCTACAGGTTCTTCTTCATATACTTCTTCAAGCTGGAATTTCCTTGATATGTTGAGTGTTTCATCCACATCAAAGGTTACATCTCTATTGATCTCAATACGATGGTAACATGGTATGTAAATTCTGAAGGCCTTAGAGACCTCACAATATCTAACAAATATTCCCTCCTTTCATGAAGGATCCAACTTAGTTCTCTTTGTTGATACTGAGAGGGGGGTGAATCAGTATCAAGTATCATTTAAAACCTTTTTCAAATTATACTTAAACCATTCAACTATATCCAATGAACAATGAATAATAGTATAAGAGTTACACCAATACACCACAATACACCATGCACAATATATGAGAAATAATCAATAGTTATTGT
>JZKD02S0065638.1:1049923-1070563 GCA_000966675.3 Picea glauca
AGTTTCAGGGTGAAACTAGGGAATCAATTTGTGTCCGCACTTATCAATTTGTCCTAAAACACATCGCATGCCAAGGCCCTACCAATAATTGTACTTCTCAATTAGATATTTTCAACGAGCTACTAAATTCCCTAAACGAATATTGTATGTAAAAATTGTGTCCCCAAGAAGTTGACAAATCAATTGACCACCTTGGGGAACACAAGCCTTTTGGTGCTTCACCTCCTAGAGTTAGGGTTTTGGAACTTTAGGGTTCTTGATTTGTGTTAAAATTCCATTATTGTATCCCATTGTATTATATTTATGTGAATGAGTGTAGCCGATATCTCTTTCTCTTCATGGATAAGTTACACCATTCTAGCTAGTTCGTGTTCTACAATATTATGTTATTTTATTCATTAATATAAGTTGGGTTTCATTGTGTTTATATGTTCTCTAATATATTTTTGTTTCCATCTCATTTCGTTCTCAATATAATTCAGATCAATGATATTAGAGTAGTGTGCTCCTTGTTATTTCTCTATGCATGTCCTCGACAAGGTCAGGGTATAAAGATTTGGGTCTTAAGCTTGTTTCACTTGTGAATGACTGCTCTTGCTGGCCCAAAAAACCTCCCATGGTAGAAGAAAAGAGATATGATGGAGTAGGTGATCCTTTCAAAAGGTTTCTTGAGGAATCCCTCACGTGACAATAGAACAACATGATGGAAAACATTTCCCACATCCTTCGAAAAATGTTGACAGTAGGTGAGGAACATTCAACAAGCAACCATTTTAGAGGTGTAACACCTTTGAAGGTACATGTTAAATTTGATATCCCCTTAATTGAAGGCCAGATAAATGCATATGCTTTGGAGAAATGAATGAATCTCTTATAAGGGTATTTCTATTCAAAAATTTTCTAACATTGAAAAGATCACCTTCTCTCTCCTTAAATCCCTTCCCCATGTCAAATATTGGTGGGAATGTTACTTTGAGAGAAATAACGAAAATGAGTCTATGGTATTTGGGACATGATGCACTTGGGCGACCTTTGTTGATGCCCTCAAGGAGGAGTTATAACCTGTCAGAAACTACGAAGACCAGTACACAAGATGGATGACTCTATGGCAAGAAATAGACCAGACAGTGCCAGAGTACACTAATATCTTCCATACATTATGCTCAAAGTTGGTATTAGAGATTTCGAGCGACACCTAGTTCTAAATTACTATAGTGGCCTACATAGGTACATCCAAACATAGATGTATTTCTCATACATCTCCTCACTTAGAGATGGTTATCGATATGTTATTGAAATTGTTAAGTTTAGTGTTATTATTAGATTAATTACAATCTACATGAGTATTCAATGCATTTCCAAAACAACACCATAAAGAGGATCATTGAAAGAAACACAATCACACGATACACAACATTTTATCCTGGGAAACCCTCATGGGGGAGAAAACCCAACAAAAAATTCCTCAATAATAGATTTCCAATACAATTCCAAGACTAAGACCAAAACACCAAGAATAAACCAATACTGAGCATGCGCCTCTCTTCTCCTTCCTCCTGCAACTACAACTGCCTTCAAGATATGTGCACTAGATGAGTGAGTGTGAGTGTGTATAAGTGAGGCACCATCCTCACATATAAATACTAGTTGAGGAGCTGCTAGGGTTATGTATCTTCACTTAGTAGGGTCGACTTCTTCTAGGAGTGGTTAAAACTACTTTATAAACACTAGGGGCCAACTTTACAAATACCACCATATAAATATGGTTTGACCAATCCACAAAAGGGGATTTGATCTATAAGATAATAACTCAAATATAATTAGAATATTCTTCGAAGTTACAATATTTAAACACTCCCCCTTAATGATAAGGGTATTCTATTGACATGAGCCAATACGACATCATCAAGAGAAGGAGAGGGCAACATCATCATCAACATCTGGAACATTGACTGACACATCTACAAATCATTGGAAGTTTTTATCATAATCAATATCATCATTGTTCACAAAATGGAGATGGAGTAACTTCATCATCATCATCATCAACATGAATTTGAAACATCAACATCAATAGCATGAAGGTAGAACAACATCATCACCAACAACACAAAGCTGAAGCAACATCATTGATTCGAGATATTTTCATCAAAGTGACTTATAAAGAATTGTATTAAATGAGCATAAATTAAAGTGCACCATTAAAGAAGGAAAATATCAATAATGAAGAGACATAAGCATCAAATCTGAACACAAAAAATTGATAACGGAGTTCGTCCTTGGTGGAATACGTCTCTGAGTCCTGCTCTCAAATGGGTAGGCATTTTTATTAACTCAATAAAATAATTTGGAAAAATACATAAGTATATCTCATTCTGGAATTAAGTTGTAGAAGATTTGATCAGATCATAAAACAGACAACACCATTGAATTCGTGGTGTCGAATTACCCAAAAATGACTATCTCCACACCTCAATCTGACTCTGGCACTCCCACGCCCTTGAGAAATCTCGTCTTGGTTTTCGTGCCTGCTCCTTGCATTTAATTCTCTATATTGTGTCTCGGTTTCCATGCCCAATCGTACAGTTGCTCCTTCCTCCTCCTTCTGCAGGAAGACTCATCTTAAAAGGAAAAAGTGGGGTGGACTACACAACATAGTCTGTTGGCCCAACGATGGTGGATGCTATTGTTAAGGCGTTGTATGGGGGGAGGTCCCAAGGTCAAGCTCGTGGGCCTCCCCTTTTGGGTTAAAGTTATAAAATATACAATATGTGGAATGGAACATCCGCTAGTTTGGAGAGCTTGTTTAGATTTGTCAAAAATTACCGTTTGGCTGCCAGATTTGGTGGGCCCACCTTTTTTATTTTTGAAATTCGGTTTTTGATCCCTCATTGGGCATTTTCCCACTGCCACATGGCAGTCCATGATTGGGCCATGCTAACCACTTGCACAGAGACCTTCCACATCATCATACGGTCTGCCATGTAGTTGTACAGACTGCCACGTGGGACTTTTTCATTGGTCCATGGATTGACCTGAAGATGCCAAAAATGAGTGACACATGGCAACCTATGGTGCTGCCACATCACCATGCTGACATCATGCTGAAACGTGTTGCCTTCTATGTGTGACACGTACATTGTATAGATGCTAACATCATATGTACTGATGCTGACATTAGTGGTACGAATGCTAACTCATCCCTACTGATTGGGCTAGGTTGACCAAAACTTTGACCACAAATATATTTTGATACGTAACTCCATTTGAGAAGCCATTTACGTCATTGGAAATATTGCGTAACTCAGTGAAATGATGCCAATTTCACTGAGTTTTGAGGACTTTGAATTTTTTCCCTTTCTCTGTCTGCTGAGGCCATTCTGAGCTTCTTGAGTTGCTTTTGCAAATTATGAGTTGTCCTTAGTCTTCTCTAGATCCTTTTTGGATCACGCCTTCCCACTGAGATCTTTTTGGACCAACAAAAGCTCTCATCAATCAACATATAAGTGAGGGAAGAGTTCCCTTACCTTGTCCTTCTCAATCCACTTTTCCTTGCTTGGATGTGTGCCCTTTAAGCCTACTAGAAGATAATCAACATCACCCCTGCATGAAGTCCTCGTCCTTCTATCCAGGATGATATCTTCCTTTAACTCATCCAAGTACTCAAGAGAAAACTCATCAACTGAAGGTATTGAAACTTCCTCATCTTGATCCATGATCATGGGAGGCTAAAAAAGTTTCAAGTTCTCAACATTTACAATTGAGTAGATATGCATATAAGGTGGAAGGTCTAGACAAAAAACATTGGTACCACTTTTCTCCAAAATAGTGAAGATTCCATAATGGATGGGCTTGAGTTTCTTGCCTTCACCCTTCAATCTTTCCTTGCTGATGTGAAGCCATACCTAGTCTCTAACTTGGAACTAATGGTCAATCCCGTGTTTTTCATGCCGAGATTTATACCGTGCTTGAATTTTCTCCAACTGTTGCCTAACTGCTTGGTGTACCTGCTGGATCCTCTTGATGAAATTGTCTTCATTTATTTCTTCATTTGAATCGACATCTCTCCCATACACCAAGTCCAAAGGAACTTTAGGTAAATACCCAAAACATGTCTCAAAAGGCAAACACTAAGTGGAGGAATGTAAGGCTTGGTTGTAAGCATGTTGTACATTGTATTTGTTCATCCCATAACTTGGGATGCTTGTTGCAGTAGCCTCGAAGCAAAAGTACCAATGTTCGATTAACAACCTCTATCTGTCCTTCGGTCTATGGATGGAAAGCAGTGCTCCTCTTCAACTTGGTGTCCATCATTCTCCACAAGCTTGTCCAAAAATCCCAAGGAATTGAGTATCTTGATCCGAGATAATGGATGTGGGTAACCGAAAGTGAGCCCAAACATACTAAAATAAGAGATTAGCAGTCTACTCAACAATGATATGCTTTTTACATGGCATTAAGATGCACATCTTGTTGAACCTATCCACTACAAAATACAAATAGTCATGACCCATTTTCGACATTGGTAAACCCCCTAAAAAATCCATGGAGATACTTTCCCATGGATGGGATGGAACAGGCAGTGGTGAGTATAGCCCCAGTTTTCTATTAATGGGCTTACAAGTAGAACACATCACACACCCCTTTACATATTTAGTTACAATTGATTTCATCTAAGGCCAGTAACAAAACCTCTGTAGATGAGCTATAGTTTTTCCTACCCCAAAATGCCCAGACACAAGAGAAGTGTGAGCTTCTTGTATTACATGGACTTGTTCATTTGTAGGAATACATAGCTTTCCAAGATGGTAGAGTAGTTTTCCTTGCAGATAATAGTTCTCTACCTATGCACCATGGGTTAGCTTCTCATATACTTCTTTAAAATTTTCATCAATGGCATATTGTTCCACATAGCTATCATGAGATAAAGAAACATTCTTCAAAATAATAGAAGCAAAAATAGGAGGTCTAGAAATCATATCAACTAACTTGTTACTCGTACCCTTTTTGTACTTAATTACCAAATGAAATTGTTATACAAAACCCATCCATTTGTAATGTTGAGATTGTTTTAGTTTGGTTTGTGCTTGGAGATACTGTAAGGGTTGATGATCTGTATGTATGATTGTTTCCTTCCCTAACCAGTAGTGCTTCCATTTCTTTACGCTTTGAAATAATGCATACAACTCTTTATCATATGTAGGATAGTTAACAACATATTGGTTAAAAGTTTCATAGTGGTAATAGACAGGCTTACAATATTGCATCAATACTGCACCCATGGCGTATCCGCTGGCATTTGTCTCAATCTTGAAGGGATGTTGAAGATTCGATAGTGATAATACTAGTGCGATACTGATATTTTCCTTCAAAGTGTTGAAATATTTTTGTTTCTTTCCTCCCCACTGAAAAGTCTTCTTCACACTGGTTAAGGTATGCAAAGGAGCCGCTATAAAGGATAAGTTTGCAATGAATCTCCTCCAATACTAGACTGCACCTAAGAAGCTCTGTATCTTAGTTACACTTTTGGACTCAAGCCAATTTACAGTTACATCAATCTTGGAAGGATCAATTTTTAATTATCCTCCTCGTACAATATGACCTAAGTACACAAGTGCAGTCTTACCAAATTCACATTTGGACAATTTACATACAAATTTTCCCTTTGCTAAGTATCTGATACTTGCTTTACATGTCTTACATGTTCATCCCAAGTCCCGCTAAATATAAGAATGTCGTCTAAATATACAATCATAAAATTATCTAGAAAAGGCATGAATACATCATTCATCATATGCATGAAAGTTGTTAGAGAATTACTATTATAAACCTAATTTGCACCATACATGCTTACCTGGCATCAGGCCATCTCAGATCCCTTCTTTGCCAAAGCATTGCTGAACAACTCTTTAAAAAACCTCTTTTATAAGGGCCCACATGCCCTACTCCATTACTGCATGTGTGTACACGCTAGCTGACCTAAAACAACCTATGTGTACCTACAAAAGCATGAAAAAAAGAAAGTTGCCGACAAAACACACAGCTTTGGGTGAGTTAACTGAATTTTTCGGCCATGCATGGATGAGGGTTCATCCAAATACCTAGCTTCTTCTAGCCTATAAAAGAAAGGTTAGGGGTCCTATTTGGAAGATGAGAATAATAGTAAAGAAACTCTACCCAATTGCACATTCCCATTGTCCCAACCCTTTAGCCATCCTTGTGCAAAGAGAGATACAAAGAAAAGAAGTTGGAGGACATTTGAAGAGGAGCCCAGGATAAGGTTCACGGAGTGGTGGTCGGTCTCGACATTGTAAGTTGATTCATTAAAGTTAATAATAAATAAATTCTTTTCTTGTCCCACTATATGAGTTCTTCATAGTTTAGTGAATATTTGTTTGAATCTCTAACCCATTAATCTATAGAACAAATGCATGTAGAGTTTGTTGCTTGTTTTGTACGTAGGTCAGTCTTGGGAGGATAGCTGCTAACAAGCAATCAAGCGTGAAGAAGGATCAACATCGAATGTCTGGAACAAGGTATGTTCATTTAACCATGTATTTGCTTAAAAGAAATGGGGATTAGGTCTGGGACGATGGTAGAAAGTAGGGTTCTTTCGGTCTTATCTGCATGCATAATATAACCCTAAATGCTAGTCTGTAGGGGGATTTCCCACCACAATAGAATTGACGACCATACTGGGGAAGTCTCTAGGGTTCCTGGGAATATTTTTGGGTATTTTTAAAAGACTAGTTTTCTTTCCTGTTTTTTGAAGCTTCTGCAAAGTCTGAGCTAACAGAGATTCCGGTCTTCCATACCAGTCATCTATGTTCTTTGCTTGACTGTATTTTTTTTTGATACCCACAGAGGTACACGTGGCCTACATAAGGTCTGCACACGTGTAACCATGCCCTACTTTCTTATAGCTCGCATGTAAACGCTAGCTGAAGAAGTAACAATAGCGTGTATGATTCCGAACTTTTTTTGAGGCAGTCATCCTCTTCCCTGTCAGAATCAGTCATTCTCAAGGGATTTTTGGAACTGTTTTTCCAGATTCTGTACTTAAGGCTTAGAAGTATAGTGTCTAGGCATCAGAAAGTGAGTAAGGGGTAGAGAAGGAAGAAATGTCAACCTTCGGCAAGGAAAGCTAGGGTTGATTTCTAGGTGGTTGTCTAGCTTCCAACTGTTCCTGGATGTTTATGTCCCTTTCAATCGCTGCCCACGAATGTTCCAGTTCGACCTGGGTAGTGGCTATTTTAATAATAGTATCAAAAAGATTCAAGGCAATATGTGTTTGATCTGATAGTCTGGGTTCAATAGTAGGCTGTCTTGTCACAGGGACAGTCATAAAGGAACAAAATAATAAGAAAATCTGAATACTTTTTAGATGTTGTCTCGATTTCGGTCGTATAAAGGAGAGTTTATAGCTCAGGTAATGAAAATAGGGTGCAAACCAAAGGCCCTTTCCCGTAACTGAGTTATATTTAAATACATGTGTGTGAGGTGTAAGAAAACATTAAGCTGTCTATCATGTAAGGCTCTTATCAAGGGAGAATATCACTTATAAACAGAAGAAGAAAAAAGATAAACAAATAACCTGATGAAGCATAAAATATATATAGAAATATGAAGTGTTCACTGGTCTTATACTTGTTGATAGCTGGTACAGAGGAAAAATGGTAAACAATATAGAAAACTAGAATTTATTCACTATAGTAGAGGTTGTACTACATTATAGCGAAGCATTCATCAGATACATATATGAAATGAAATGAAATATGAAATACAAGGAAACAAACTCATAACACAGTCTTGACGGAATCGAGAATCTTCCAATTTTCTTTGTATTAACTCTCAAGGAAGGAAAATCTCTATTATAATCGACCCAAAAAGGTCCAACCCTTGTTCCCTCCTTCTATTGTATATTTATACAAATTTACATATGATGGAATCCCAATCGTTCTCGGATTTTCAGTTACAACGAGAAGGAGATCAAACGTTTCATTTCTTTATTCTATGTCTTTATTCGGTATCAGAAGCCTGTCCTCTCGCATACTCAGTACAAGTGACACATTTTTCCACCAGTCGAGATATCAACCTTGAAGGTTCCGCTTGACAATTGGCCTAAAAGATGTAACAATCTCTGACTAATTGCGGCAACCTTTCTTCCATCTGTCGGTCTAGGGTGTCAATAATGCACAATTGCACACTTGGTTTAATAATCCATTTATCTATTTGAACTATGTCTGCTAGAGTTACTTATGAGACTTCGGCCGAATCTCTTTCTTCTTTCTCATTTATATCAAGCGAGAGTTTCACCATATTCATTTGGCTCAGTGTCTCAACATTACTCTCGCTATCAATGCCTAACAGATTTCCATCTATAGAACCGAAAGCCTCTTCATAGGATTTCCTTACCTTCTTGGCTTGCAATTTTCCTTTTGATATGCTGCGTTCCCATTCTTTCAACAAAATATTACCTCAGGTCTGTTTCGAAATGGAAAACTTCGAACTTTTTCCTGATTCCCTATTTGCTGTAGCTATTACAGCCTCTTGAAATGCGAGCCGAGCTACTCCAACTTCTCCTTATCTGATAGATAAGTTTTCTAATACTTGATCAATAAACAGACAATTGTCCCAAATCGTCTCTACCTTGGCAAGTAAACTTCGCTGAGCTGCAGAAACCCTGCTCCGAATCTCCATAGCCTGGGATTGGAATATCTCAATATTTATAACTTGGCTTTCGGTGAGCTCTAATCTAACCTGTAGCTGCCCTATCAAGTCTCTTTGTTGGCCTACCTGTATTTGACTGGTCTGAGCTACCAGCTCTGATTGTTCGAGCTTAGCTTTGAGCAGCTCAATTTCCTTTCTATCGTCCATCATTGCTTGTTCTATTCCTGTGTTTTCCTGGTCTTTAGCAGCTTCTTTTGCTGTGGCTAGTTTAGCTTCTAAGGTTTTGATGAGGTGATTTTTTCGCTTCAGCTGATTTTTCAAAACCCCGACTGAAAATTGGTTCGCCGTAGCATACACCCCTAATGATCTGGCTATTTCTGTCGCAAATTCTTCCTTCTTCATATCTTTCCCATCGGTCAACACCTTGAAATTCTTGGCCGTTGATCCCTCTTCTTGATAGAATTATCTTTTTACCACAACTTTTCTCTTTTTATCAAAAAATAACTCATTTGGCGGAAGCTCTTCCATCCTTATAGGTCTCAATTCTTCATTGAAAATCCACCCTGCATCTATGTTCCCCTTAGTTGATTGTAAGGGAGTAATGGAGGTGATGGGATCTCCAATTTTCTTAGCTGATTGGCCAGGAGTGGCATCTGGAGTCGACTTTTTTGGTGGATCGGGAGTTTTTATTTCTGGTTTCGGACTCCCAGTTTGCTCTCCCTTGTCCTAGTGTTTTTCTTGTCTGGGTGGTGTATCTTTGGAGCCTTCGGCTTCTTTTTGCTGCATCTCTACTATTATTGGATTATCACCCCGCAATACTAGGGGAAGACAACTTTGTTGATGTTCTTGGAATTTTAAAACATCGGCCCTCTTTCGGGGTGCCAGGGCTTGTATCCAAGCCAAAACCTCGGCATAAGATCTCGTGCCTCGAAAAATTTCATCCAAGGGTGAAATTTCGTGCTCAAGCCTTTTAAGCCTGCAATTGGCTAAGTGGTTACTTACGATCCTATGTGGATTGTGCTTCTTGAATTCGACATGAACCAATTTCAGGTCTTCCAGGGCTGCTGCCTCAACTTTAGCATGCCTGAAATCTAACAAAGAATAGGAATTTAAATGAATAGGAAAAGGTGGCCATACCTTCTTAGAATATCCCTTAAGCTCCTTTCTTATGCCACCGATTACGGTTTGTCTGGAAATATCACGACAAGCTAGCCTATCAGGTATGAATAAGAGCAAGGTATTCATAGGAACAGAAGCGTCGAAAACCCTATGATATGAAAATTCTACTTCCACGTACCAGTTGGCTATACTGCTCAGATTTATCGCGATACTATTTGAGATTCTGGGTGGTGGGTGGCCGAAGATAGTGACATGCAGCGGTACCATCACCCAGTTAAAGATTTCATACACAAAATCTGAGGCTTTGTCTTCCCACAACTTTGAATGGTAGACATGGATGGGCTCAGCCTCCGATGGAGTCCAGCTCCAACTCATCAAGGGAAAAGGTGTCAGAAAACACACGACGTCCATGATATATGCAGACATAAAGAATGAAGCAATATTTCCACTCTCCCTCTGCACTCAATACTCTGTAACTTGACTAGTCAAACTATCAGACAGTAGTTTAGCCCAGTCGAAAGAACAACCTTCGGCGACCATGTGAATTAGAGGCACCCACTGAAGGAAAAAATGTGTGGTGTCCTCTCTCCCATATAATATGCAAGTCATCATAGTGATATATTTGAACTGTGGTTCCAGAGAAGCTATTGAATATATACCATTACTGTCTGCCTAGAACTTCGCAGGGTGTTAAACCCAATCTTTGATTAAACCAGACATAGTCTTGTCGTATTGCACACATTCCTTCTGTTTGAAATTCTCCAGGAATTTGACATTGTAAACAAAGTTCAACACGACTGGCAACTTGTACACAGCCTGCAATTGTTCAGGTCTGAAAGTCACAATGGTGACCTTTTGCTCGTTGACGATGGTTCTGGTTGGTATATCTACATGGTCTAATGCCCACCGGATCATATCATAGTAAGGGAGTAGACGTGGCCTAGCCGCTACTTTATGCATTTGAGCCTGGACGATGATCTTATACTTGGTGATCAGGTCGTCTTTTTCATTTTCACTGGAATCATCCGAAACATCTACCAATTTAAACTGTAGAATCTCAAAAATATATGACCAGGTCTTGACAGAGTCGACACTTCGAGGTGAAGTATCAGAAACGTTGTCTGAACTTTGTCTTGAAACCTCAACAGTGGCTTTAGATGCTTTTCGCGGGGGCATGGCGGGGGATTCTACTTTAGCTCTCCTGCGATAACAATATGTATACATACAGAAATTAGTTCGCTCGCAAAAAGTTGGCTCTGCGTAGAATAGAAATGAAATTTGAGACAACAAATAAAAGATCCATGCCTTCAACCATTTAAACTAGTTCGTCCTTAGGAACAGAATGGTCAAATCATTCTTAAATATAAATTTAGCAATAAAAACCAAATCCTTACTTGTCGATTCGCCTCATTTCCAATTAATGTCTTAGATTTTGACAGTACGTAATGCAAGTTGGCGCAAGGAAAGTTTAAAATTGCCTCGCAGACTGTGCATATTAATTTTCGTATTAAAACAATGAAAATGCTGGCTTAGCTTAATTAATCAGGCCTTTTTAAATGTTAATTAATCTTTTGGCACTCGCCTCATCGTGAGCTTTCACTTTAACCCTTTGAACCTCTAAGACTCGAGATTGCAACAATTAGCTTTGGTTAATAAAAAACGTAACCATGATTTGGCGTTTAATTAATTACGTTGTTATTTATATCTCGACTTCGTGACTCGGGGCTTCGAAGGTATAATTTATGGGAGGCTTGTATGCCGAGTTGCGAAATCGCGAGATCGTGATGATATGATTTGATTAAATTTGGAGGATAAAACCAGATTAAGTGCTTAATTAATTACGTTGTTATTTATATCGCGACTTCACGACTCGGGGCTTCGAAGGTATAATTTTCAGGAGGCTTGTATGCCGAGTTGCGAAATCGCGAGATCGTGATGATATGATTTGATTAAATTTGGAGGATAAAACCAGATTAAGTGCTTAATTAATTATGTTTATATTTATATCGCAACTTCGCGACTCGGGGCTTCGAAGGTATAGCTTTTGAGGGAAAACACGTCGAGTTGTGAATTCCCGACAGAGCTTAACTGGGGCTAAACGTTTTACCTTTAACATTAACTCGGGTTACTGAAACAAGAATCTCGTGGTTTTGACTACTGGGGTTACGACGATAAGACTTTGGGAGCTAGAAAACGCCGAGACACAAAATACTGATGATGCTTAACTGCAGTTTAGAGTATTTTTACTCTCGGTAATGATCTAGGTAAACTTTTTAAAACTAGTTCACCATTTCACCCCTCGGGACTTGTAAACTATGTGATCTATAACTTCCGACATGCGACAACCCGAGGTAAAAAGGAGACACTTGTTTAAAATATTAAAAGAAAATAAACCGTGCCTTAAGAGTATGATAGCCATCGTTGCTTGCGTGATGAGACTCCTGAGAATTTGGGGAAAATAAAGGAGAATACCAAAACCAACTTTCGATTTCAAGCATTAGGATATAAAATTTAAAAAAAGGCTAAAAAAAAAACAAAGGCGGCTCCAACATAGGCTCCAACTAGGGATCCCGTTTTCCTGCAAGATGGGAAGAACAGTAGACCACGTGCCTATATTGGGTAAATGGAGTCAATGGCATTAATCCAGTGAAAATGTTCCTTAGAACAAGATACCGAAGGGGAAAGGGACTTCATCTTTTACCTTCGAAAAGCTTTCAAAACTCAGATAGTTTTTTCACTTAGCTATAGTCCCTTTCATGGCTTTCTCCTTCCCGTTACTGAATTTAGGTCTGCATTAAGACAATCAAAACAGTTCTAGGAGACCCAACAGATCTTGTGGCTATCGGATTGCATCAAAAGAAACCATTTTTTTATGCTTTTAATCAGGGAGCCCTGTCTGAACTTGGGATGTAGATCGGGTTTTGAAAAAAATTGTTACCAAAGAAGAATGATATTCATGTATAATAGCCTTATAGATATCTCAGATATTGCTTCACTGCCAGCGAGCCTGTTCAGTACCTCAGTGAAGTTATTTGGCCCTTTTTACTAAATTTCCTTTTACCACTTCAGAATGTCTTTATGCATTTAAATGCTAAGATGAGGGCAATCATTTCTGAATTTCCTTTCATCATCTTTTGGACTAGATGGGGGCAATCATTTCTGAATTTCCTTTCACCACCTATCTTATAATTTGCTTTTTTAGAGCACGAAGATGGGGGTAATCAGTTTATATGAGGGCTAATATTTGTGTAATATTTTGCATTATAGGTTTGTCAACTTACTTTGATTAGTCGGTACCAACCTTCCCTTAACTTTCACAACACCTTCGTTCGTAGGGAGAAAGGGAAAAATTAACTTTTTTTGGGGTGTTCTATTTGAGCAAGCCTCAATCCTCCGAAACTGTTGAAAAACCTAGAAAAGTCAAGATCACTTAAGCGTCACTTTGTTTAGCAAGGGACCGAGGAGTTGTGAAGACTAGCTTACTTTTCACAATCTGCTTTGAAGCTCTCGAGGTTAAAACGTAATCTCTTCTCCCTACGTATGCTAAACCGAAAATATGCTGGCTTTTCAAAGGAAAACTAGAAAATAGAAAATGGTGACAGATGGAGATCTATAAACTGAAAAACAGAGGTCAAAAAATCAAAACTAACTCTTGAAAATCTTTTTCGGGGGCGCTTTACTTTGAGTGACTTGTTTATTTCATCTTATTCTTTCGTAAACGATTAACCATGGAAATTTTCTTTTATTTATTAGTTCAGATGATGTTGCTGTATCTTATGAGGTTATCAGATGGGTGTCACTTATAACTTCGAAGCAGTTTGATATTAGATATTTAGTGTCGAAAAGAGGGCTGCGTGAAGTTGAAGGTTCAGAAGAACTCTTGGTCTTCAGCTGTGGGTATTTAAGCTAATAGACTGCAGGGGTCGACTTAAGAGAGCCTCTCGCCTTTAAAATCTTCTCAGGATTGGTAACGGGTGTGGTCTGTTTAGCATCCAGGTTTTTCCTAGTATTTCTTCGTCCGGATGCCAACTTATTAATCGTGGAGTCGCCAAGTGAAATATTGGAAAGCCTTTAAAAGGTGTGCACTCTTTGTTCACAATCAAAGGGTGGCACTTTCAACGAAAAATGTCATTTTCCCAGGGAAAAAGATTTTGTAACTTCAATCCCCGACAACGACACCATAAAAAGATGTTCCAGAGTCTGTACTTAAGGCTTAGAAGTACAATGTCTATGCATTCGAAAGTGAGTAAGGGGTAGAGAAGGAAGAAATGTCAACCTTCGGCAAGGGAAGCTAGGGTTGATTTCTATGTGGTTGTGTAGCTTCCAACTGTTCCTGGATGTTTATGTCCCTTTTAATCGCTGCCCACGAACGTTCTAGTTCGACCCGGGTAGTGGTTGTTTTAAGAATAGTATAAAAAAGATTCAAGGCAATATGTGTTTGATCTGATAGTTCGGGTTCAATATTAGGCTGTCTTGTCATAGGGACAGTCATAAAGGAATAGAATAATAAGAAAATCTGAATACTTTTTAGATGTTGTCTCGATTTCAGTCTTATAAAGGAGAGTTTATAGCTCAGATAATGAAAATAGGGTGCAAACCAAAGGCCCTTTCCCGTAACTGAGTTATATTTAAATAAATGTGTGTGAGGTGCAAGAAAACATTAAGCTCTCTATCATGTAAGGATCCTATCAAGGGAGAATCTCACTTATAAACAGAAGAAGAAAAAAAATAAACAAATAACCTGATGAAGCATAATATATATATAGAAATCTAAAGTGTTCATTGGTCTTATACCTGTTGATAGCCGATTCAGAGGAAAAATGGTAAACAATATAGAAAACTAGAATTTATTCACTATAGTAGAGGTTGTACTAAATTATAGCGAAGCATTCATCAGATACATATATGAAATGAAATGAAATATGAAATACAAGGAAACAAACTCATCACATAGTCTTGACGGAATCAAGAATCTTCGGATTTGCTTTGTATTAACTCTCGAGGAAGGAAAATCTCTATTATAATCGACCCAAAAAGGTCCAGCCCTTGTTCCTTCCTTCTATTGTATATTTATACAAATTTACATATGATGGAATCCCAATCGTTCCCAGATTTTTAGTTACAACGAGAAGGAGATCAATCATTTCATTTCTTTATTCTATGTCTTTATTCGGTAACAGAAGCCTATCCTCTCGCATGCTCAGTACAAGTGACACATTTTTCCACCAGCCGAGATATCAACCTTGAAGATTCCGCTTGACAATTGGCCTAAAAAATGTAACAATCTCTTACTAATTGCGGCAACCTTTCTTCCATATGTCGGTCTAGGGTGTCAATAATGCATAATTGCACACTTGGTTTAATAATCCATTTATCTATTTGAATTGTGTCTGCCAGAGTTACTTGTGAGACTTTGGATGAATCTCTTTCTTCTTTCTCATTTATATCAAGTGAGAGTTTCTCCATATTCATTTGGCTTAGTGTCTCAACATTACTCTTGCTATCAATGCCTAACAGATTTCCATCTATAGAACCGAAAGCCTCTTCACAGGATTTCCTTACCTTCTTGGCTTGCAATTTGCCTTCTGATATGCTACGTTCCCATTCTTTCAACAAAATATTACCTCGGGTCTGTTCCAAAATTTAAAACTTAGAACTTTTTCCCGATTCCCTATTTGTTGTAGCTATTATAGCCTCTTGAAATGCAACTCGATCTGCTCCAGCTTCTCCTTCTTTGATAGATAAGTTTTCTAATACTTGATCAATAAACAGACAATTGTCCCGAATCGTCTTTACCTTGGCAAGTAAACTTCGTTGGGATGCAGAAACCCTGCTCCGAATCTCCATAGCCTGGGACTGGAATATCCCGATATTTATAACTTGGCTTTCGGTGAGCTCTAATCTAACCTGTAGCTGCCCTATCAAGTCTCTTTGTTGGCCTACCTGTATTTGACTGGTCTGAGCTACCAGCTCTACTTGTTCGAGCTTAGCTTTGAGTAGCTCAATTTCCTTTTTATTGGCCATCCTTGCTTGTTCTATTCCTGTGTTTGCCTGGTCTTTAGCAACTTCTTCTGCTATAACTAGTTTAGCTTCTAAGGTTTTGATGAGGTGATTTTTTTGCTTCAGCTGATTTTTCAAAACCCCGACTGAAAATTGGTTCGTCGTAGCATACGCCCCTAATGATCCGGCTATTTCTGTAGCGAATTCTTCCTTCTTCATATCTTTCCCATCGGTCAACACCTTGAACTTCTTGGCCGTTGATCCCTCTTCTTGATAGAATTATCTTTTTACCACAACTTTTCTCTTTTTATCAAAAAAGAACTCATTTGGCGGAAGCTCTTCCATCCTTATAGGTCTCAATTCTTCATTGAAAATCCACCCTACGTCTATGTTCCCCTTAGTTGAATGTAAGGGAGTAATGGACGTGATGGGATCTCCGATTTGCTTAGCTGATTGGCCAGGAGTGGCATTTGGAGTCGGCTTTTTCGGTAGATCGGGAGTTTTTATTTCTGGTTTCGGACTCCCAGTTTGCTCTCCCCTGTCCTGGTGTTTTTCTTGTCTGGGTGTTGTATCTTTGGAGCCTTCGACTTATTTTTGCTACATCTCTGCTGTTATTGGATTCTCACCCTGCAATACTGAGGGAATACAACTCTGTCGATGTTCTCGGAATTTTAAAACATCGGCCCTCTCTCTGGGTGCCAGGGCTTGTATCCAAGCCAAAACCTCGGCATAAGATATTGTGCCTCAGAAAATGTCATTCGAGGGTGAATTTTCGTGCTCAAACCTTTTAAGCCCCCAATTGGCTAAGTGGTTACTTACAATCCTATGTGGATCGTGCTTCTTGAATTCAACATGAACCAATTTCAGGTCTTCCAGGGCTGTTGCCTCAGCTTTAGCATGCCTGAAATCTAACAAAGAATAGGAATTTAAATGAATAGGAAAAGGTGGCCATACCTTCTTAGAATATCCCTTAAGCTCCTTGCTTACGCCACTGATTACGGTTTGTTTGGCAATATCACGACAAGCCAACCTATCGGGTATGAATAACGGCAAGGCATTCGGAGGAACAGAAGCACCGAAAACCCTAAGATATGAAAAATTTTCTTCCACGTACCAGTCAACTATACTGCTCAGATTTACTGCGATACTGTCTGAGATCCTGGGTGGCGGGTGGCCGAAGATAGTAACATGCAGTGGTACCATCACCCAGTTAAATATTTCATACACAAAATCTGAGGCTTTGTCTTCCCACAACTTTGAATGGTAGACGTGGATGGGCTCAACCTCCGATGGAGTCCAGCTCCAACTCATCAAGGGAAAAGGTGTTAGAAAACACATGGCGTCCATGATATACATGGACATAAAGAATGAAGAAATATTTCCGCTCTCCCTCTATGCTCGATACTCTGTAACTCGACTGGTCAAACTATCGGACAATAGTTTAGCCCAGTTGAAAGAACAACCTTCGGCGACCGTGTGAATTAGAGGCACCCACTGAAGGAAAAAATGTGTGGTGTCCTCTCTCCCATATAATCTACAGGTCATCATAGCGATATATTTGAACTGTGGTTCCAGAGAAGCTATTGAATATATACCATTACTGTCTACCCTGAACTTCGCAGGGTGTGAAACCCAATCTTTGATTAAACCAGACATAGTCTTGTCGTATTGCACACATTCCTTCTGTTTGAAATTCTCCAGGAATTCGACATTGTAAACAAAGTCCGACATGGCTGGTAGCTTGTACATAGCATGCAATTGTTCGGGTCTGAAAGTCCCAATGGTGACCTTCTGCTCATTGCCGATGGTTCTGGTTGGTATATCTACATGGTCTAATGCCCACCGAATCATATCATAGTATGGGAGCAGACGTGGCCTAGACGCTACTTTATGCATTTGAGCCTGGACGACGATCTTATACTTGGTGATCAAGTTGTCTTTTTCATTTTCACTGGAATCATCCGAAACATCTACCAATTCAGACTGTAGAACCTCAGAAATATATGACCAGGTCCTGACAGAGTCGACACTTCAAGGTGAAGTATCAGAAACATTGTCTGAACCTTGTCTTGAAACCTCAACAGTGGCTTTAGACACTTTTCGTGGGGCCATGGCGAGGGATTCTACTTTAGCTCTCCTGCGATAACAATATGTATACATACAGAAATTAGTTCGCTCGCGAAAAGTTGGCTCTGCATAGAATAGAAATGAAATTTGAGACAACAAATAAAAGATCCATGCCTTTGACCATTTAAACTAGTTTGTCCTTAGGAACAGAACGGTCAAATCATTCTTAAATATAAATTTAGCAATAAAAACCAAATCCTTACTGGTCGATTCGCCTCATTTCCAATTAATGTCTTAGATTTTGACAGTACGTAATGCAAGTTGGTGCAAGGAAAGTTTAAAATTGCCTCGTAGACTGTGCATATTAATTTTTGTATTAAAACAATGAAAATGTTGGCTTAGCTTAATTAATCAGGCCTTTTTGAATGTTAATTAATATTTCGGCACTCACCTCATCGTGAGCTTTCTCTTTAACCCTTTGAACCTCTAAGACCCGAGATTGCAACAATTATCTTTGGTTAATAAAAAACGTAACCATGATCTAGCGTTTAATTAATTATGTTGTTATTTATATCGTGACTTCGCGACTCGAGGCTTCGAAGGTATAATTTCCGAGAGGCTTGTATGCCAAGTTGCGAAATCACGATGATATGATTTGATTAAATTTGGAGGATAAAACCGGATTAAGTGCTTAATTAACTACGTTGTTATTTATATCGCAACTTCGCGACTCGAGGCTTCGAAGGTATAATGTTTGGGAGGCTTGTATGCCGAGTTGCGAAATCGTGAGATCACGATGATATGATTTGATTAAATTTGGAGGATAAAACCGGATTAAGTTCTTAATTAATTACGTTTATATTTATATCGCGACTTTGCAACTCGGGATTTAAAGGTATAACTTTTGAGGGAAAACACGCCGAGTTGTGAATTCTCGACAGAGCTTAACCGCGGCTAAACTTTTTACCATTAACATTAACCTGGGTTACTGAAACAAGAATCTTGTGGTTTCGGCTATCGGGGTTACGATGGTAAGACTTTGGGAGCTAGTAAATGTCGAGACACGAAATCCTGATGATTCTTAACTGCAGTTTAGAGTATTTTTACTCTCGGTAATGATATGGGTAAACTTTTTAAAACTAGTTCGCCGTTTCACCCCTCGGGACTTGTAAACTATGTGATCTATAACTTTCGACATGCGACATCCCGAGGTAAAAATGAGAGACTCGTTTAAAAGATTAAAAGAAAACAAATCATGCCTTAAGAGTATGATAGCCATCGCTGCTTGCGTGATGAGACTCCTGAGAATTTGGGGAAAATAAAGGTGAATACCAAAACCAGCTTTCGATTTCAAGCGTTAGGATATAAAATTTAAAAAAAGGCTAGAAAAAAAACAAAGGCGGCTCCAACAGGAACTCTTTCTAGTCTTGGTTGTTTGCAGTCTATAGCTTAGGGCTCATCTCAGATTGGTTTGTTTTACGAATTTTTCCTTACATTGTTTTCTTTTTTCTGTTGAAGAAAGTGTCTAAGCCTTCAAGAGATCCTGGTTCTCAGTATTAGTGGTCTCTTCTTGGTTTGGATTGTCTGTTTTTATTTGTTTTAGATTTTTAGAGATACACACGGCCTGTATAAGGCCAACACGTGTGTACACGTCCTCTGGCTCTACATAGCTCGCGTGCACACGCTTGCTGTTGAATTGTCAACAATGTGCTTGTGAAGGATATTTTTTGTTGAGGGTGAGGCAGTCATCCTTTCCCTTGACAAGAGTTATACCTCTCAGGTTTTTCAAATCTATGTTCTAGCAGTCAGTAGCTTAGGTTTGATCACAGTCATAGTTTTCTTTTTTCATTTAAAAGTTTTCATCAAAATTTTCTTTAGGGTTTTTAGACAAGTGTGAGAGTCCTTTTTTAAGTTTCTAGTGTGTGATTTCTTGAATTGATTTTTTGCGATTTGCGATTAGGCCATAATTTTTTCTTGGTTTTTGATTTGTTGATATTTTTCATTTTTTCTTTGTGAGCATTCAAATAAAAAAAAAATTCTTTCATTTCTTTGTTTGGTTGAAAAGTGTTGTTTTGCATTAGTAACCAGGAAAAAGTATTTTCATTCATAAGTTCTTAACAGTTTTCTTAGATCGTAAGCAGCTCGTAGTTGAGTGAAATCCTTCTTTGAGTTTGTTGTTCAAAAGATCTTAGAAAATTTGTTAAAAAAAAATTAAATTAGAAAAGTTGTTGAAAATTTGCGTTAAGTGAAGGTTTTTGTTTCCATCTTTCTGTTCATTTTTACTTTCGTCTTTCAAACATCACTAGTTTCACTTTCATACCCTTTGACATAAGACAAGCCATAAAATTAACGCTAAATCTAAAATTCATTAGACTTTTATGTTTGTAGGGTTAACCAACTAGTTTAGGATTAGGGCCTTGGATTAGGTTGGAGAGGAAATTCTTCAAGGCCATTAAAATCAAACATTGGAGTCTGAGTTAGGGAGTGTCCAAGTCCAGTATCGTGAAAGTTATCTGGGACCCCCCTCTGACACAGGGGATAAACACAAGGTCACGTGCAGAAAGGTAGTAGAGATAACCCCTCCAAAGCTGGACTAATCGTAGTGGAGAACACATATAGAGGGCTTGTCTTGGGATTTCGTCGATTGCATTTGCTACGGAGCTTCGTGGGTTTTGAATCCGTTCAAGGTCCTCAGTTTTCTTCCGGACCACTTGCTCTCGATACCCTTGACAGGTTTCAGGCTTGATACCCTGCTCATTTTGGTCTACCCGACTTTCGACTGTA
>JZKD02S0065638.1:1108815-1120856 GCA_000966675.3 Picea glauca
TTTCTGGCAAGGAAGAGGAGGGAAACTTGGGGCTATGGAGTCAAACTTCTGAAAAAAAATGGAAGCAATGACTAGTCAGTGGAACTCTCCAGAGGATAAAGACTAAATGAAGTGATAAATATGAGTTATAATTTGTAAATTTGTAGAGTGTACGAAGAAAAGAAAACATATAACTACATCAGACCATTAAATAAATGAATTTTGAATTAGTTAGGAAGAACTTAACACAGTTTAAATTACTTTAGCCGAGAGCATTACAAGATGAATTATCAGCCTTTGACTATCCAATTTAAACATAAGAGTATAAAAATGAAATCAGAAATACAGGAAATACATACAAAGAGAGGAGACAAAATTCAGATCACCACCATTAGAATATTTTCATGGAAACTTCAAGACTTCTGCATGTGTATTCAGTTCATCTTTAGAAAATTACCTTCAAGTTCCAAATAGATAAGATCATTCCCTTGCAATTCTTCCAACCCCTAATACATGATTTGAAACTCATAATATTTATACAAGTTTGAGTCCCTTCGGTTTGAAACCAATTACAATGATTGAAATGAAACGTTTCGGTTTTTGAAACTTATAATCATGATTAAAAATGACAGTTTTCGTTTGATAATTAGTAAGAAAACGTTTGGTGATCAGGATTTTGGTTCCTCTGATGCTTCATCCCTGTCTTTTGCCACTTTTCCTGCTCTGGTCTTCCACTTAATCTTCCATCTTTATTGACACCTGGACATCATTTACTGGACCCTAGAAAACTGCACTTTGTCTTACCCAACCGCAATATCTCCTTCCATTGCAAGTCAGAAGGGATATCATATTCTATCATTTCTTTGATCAGGATCTCTAGGTCAATGCATAAAGCATATATCATGAATGGTAGTCCAAGTTTGATTTTTTTGAACTTATTCAGAATCTCAAGTCTATAATCATATGCTCAACTAATGTGGTTCCTTTCAGATTTTCTTCCAGGGTTTCGAACTTGGAGTGATCCATTCTACACTGAGTAAGGAGAGAATTACATTCTTCATGATCATATAATTTTCCTTTTCCATCCCAAAATGGTGGGAGGCCTTTGATGAACAATTCTTCAAACAATCCTTGAACTCTTGCACACTTTGCTCCATTTGTGTTGCCTTTGTTTGGACTGATTTCAACAGGTTATGTTTAGCAATAAACCTCCTAGCCCAGATAATCAAAGTGGTTCTGTCTTTAACTCCAATAGTCTGAAGTTCTATAGTAGGAATTGAGTTGAGTATATTTCCAGAATTTTGGGCCCATTCTAATGACTTCTTTGCTAAATTTTCATTCACAACAGTGCACCTGCTTCTATCTCTAATGGCCATGTTGTCTTTATCATTGATGAAATTCAAATACACTCTAAACTTGGTAGCTTTAGCAGCTATAGAGTCCTAGATGATATGCTTGGCCCCCTACAACAGGCCTTTGCCTCTTAATCTCATCTTCAATTTGTCTATCCGTTCCTACAGGACTTCATTCTCCTTTTGAAATTTGGCCATTCATTCATCCTTTGCTTTCATCTCCTGCTTCAATTTCTGTATGCTTCCTTTCAACCCCTTTATTTCTCCTTCTTTCAGGCTAACTTGTGACATATCCTGGACAATTCCTTCAATGTTTGGCCCAGCTTCTACAACAAGAGGTACAACTATAGCCCTATTCAACAATTATGTCTACTCTTGTGATCACTCCACCTTTTCTCTTTCCAACTACAATGCCCTATCCTTGTATTCCAATGCCTCTTGAAGAAGTGTTTGATTTTCATGTTCTAGTGCAACCAATTATGTTGTTTATGGATGCTCTGTGGCAGACATTTTCAGTTTCTTCTTCAATCTTTGAATTACTTTGTCCTTTTCATCCAATGAGGATTTCACCCCTTAGGGGCCTTCATTTTCCATCCTCTTGACCTGAGTCTTCCAAGCTCTGCTATATGTTTTTTCTTGCCTCAACTGCCCTTCCAATTTTATTGCATAAGATGACAGCTTTGAATTCATCAAGATTAAACTCAGATAATCATAATACAACATATCACTGGTGTTCTTGTGGAATTTGACCTTGTTTGGAGCACTGATGTTGTCATACCTTATCTTGATCTCAGATACTTTGTCTTCATCTGCAACTGCAATGTTAAATGTCATCTTCTCAATATCCCTTACTGTGAACATGGAAGATTTATGCTGAGAAATCTTATCCACTTAAGGGACTAAATCCTTCATCTCACCCAGAGATATGTTTCCCTTCTCAGCATAACATTTTTCCAAATCTTATTTAGATTGATAAGTTGCCCAGATGTTTTATCAAAGATGTGTTTCTTGTTGCTAAAATTTCTTGAGCTTCCTTCACTTTGGAGTTTTCTTTCTATTTCAACTTCTACAGTTCTAGTGCCACTTTCCACCATATCTAGATTCACTTGTTCTCTGGCCTCTTCCTCCTATAAATCCACTATCTATGGAGACTGTGTAATCTTCATCTTCTTAGGAGAAGTCTGTTGATCACTGGTGCCCATGGCCTCTCAACTGCTTCTCTTGTTGTAAACACTCATCTTAGGAACTTTGACTATCAATTTCTGAAGATTTTTTTGTGTTTGACTTTGTTGCAGTGTTGTCTCCACTTGTCGTGTTTGATTTGGTTGCAATATAGCTTCCATATCAGCACAGACTTCTAGGTTTTCCAGCTTATCAAAACCCTCAACATGTTCATGCTCATAAGGGGCCTATTTGTTCATCAATCTGCTCTTGGATATGATCTGGTGTGGATCATATCTTCTCGCCTGTAGCTATGCAAAACCAAACTCTTTGAGCTTTGCTTGAATCTAAGATAAGTATGATCTAGTTTTGACAATGAAAGGGCCAATGATAAAATGGAATTTGAGGTTGGAGGCTTTGCGCAATTTCAGGAAATGCTTTGTCTCAGATATAATTCTCTACCTGACGAATTCAAGGGAAAAGACTCTGGGGGTTAGAAAAATAGGAAATATATATGGGGATTCATGGAAACCATAAACCCAGATTACTGTTGAGTGCACGAATAGTACCCAATCCCCTACTTTATTCTTAGGATTTGGTTGTAGATAGCTCCTCATGTCATTCAAAACTCTAGGTAGGTTGGCGTTGAAAACCAAATTGTAAACTCTGGACATGATTGTGTTTATGAATATGAGCAATGTAATTCTTTTACATTATGTTGATATAAATGTTTCTTTAGGAAATTCTCTCTTATTTTTTTCTAATCTTCAACAAATAGGTGTAATATCTAAAATGCCTTAGAGAGAGAAAATTCACTAGTTGTTTATGGATATTATCAGGTATGAATTGATCAAAATTGATGCAGACTGATAGACTAGACTCTGACTTGAAAACAATCAATAGGAAACCAAGCATGACTTTGACCAAATGTGTGTCATTATCTAGACCTAATACTTGATTTAAAAGAGAACAGACCCATTGGACTTCAACAAACATTATACTCACATTAATTGGCCAAGACAGACTCTCTGAAAAATGTTATGGTTTGACAATTGTCTGTAAAAACAGATCTCGGACTTCTAATGGACATTCTTTGTATACCCTAATTATCTTTTCTTCATTGAAAGGTTTAGACACTACGGAGAAAGACTCTGGTATACCAAGGGAATATCGAATTGACAAAATCTCTACCCTACACATGACCTCATACCCTTGTTTATTTATGACAACTCTTTCTTCATGTGAATATTGTTCGGTGCACCAACCTATAAACTCAAGAAAGGGGAAAGCGACTTAGAAAGAATAAGGGACTAAGGTAACCTGGACCGCTTCAAGGAATGGTATACTCCTTCCTACATTATCAGAAAGGTTGCTTCTATACATATATATTGGAGAAATGGTGATTTCAGTATCAAAGACGTCTAAATCTTGGTCAATTAGGGCTTCTTCATTTGTCACAGGATATTGTTTTGTTACTAAATTTATGATAGGATCAATGGTTGTGATGGAAAATACCAGGAAAAGAGCGGAAATGGTATGCAATTGGCATATTGTTGAGTTGCATTTGAACAAGGGTGGTCGCGCCAAGTTTTCAATGGTCCAGTTGTTCAAAATAATAATAAACCAAATAACAAATTCCCTTTTATACTTTCAAAATTTTAGGGTCATGAAGAAGTGGTTTGGGGAAACCCACTTTTCACCCCAAAATGCACCGTGTGGCACCACATCTCCCTGAACCAAAACTGCATATTAGATTTTGGCCTGCTTTCTGAAATTATCCTTCGCGCAGTTTCTCCCCTCGAAATGATCCTTGACCATCGATCTTGCAATTTCATGATCTACACCATATAAGGTCCTATTTGCTTAGCTCTCCCACCAGATTTAGTTGTTTCTTGCCATAATTAGACCCTTCTCTAGTTTGTAGGGATTCCAAACCAATTTAGCACCTTGCCATATCCTGAAATCTCGATTTCACATAAAAAAAAAATAATGGTGACTAACATGGGGTCCAACTGGGGATGATATCCTCCCAGTGAGGTAGAAAAGAATGGCAGACCAAGTTCCTGCCCATTGGGCTTTATTCCACTCATGTAACTAATTCAATCAATATCTTATTCACAAAACTTTGTTCACATAACTCAAATTATACTCGGCATAACTTAGGGCCTTCGCTTCGAGCTTCAATTTCTGTTGATTTGATTCCAATTGCTTCAACTGAAAAAAAATGGTTATATAAAATGAATGGAAAGGGTGAAAATTCATTTAAGAGAGATAATGCTTGAGCAACCTTCCATTCACAGAACCTCCACCAACGAGATCTCCATTATGTTCCTGTAGAAGATAGGCATTATTTCCATGGTATGCCACAATTTTGAAAGGTCCCAACTATAAATGGTCAAATTTCCCATGATTTCCTCTATCTTCATTCCTGACATCCCATATCAACACCAAATCCCCCACTTTGAAATCATCTTCCTTAGTATGCCTGTCAAAATCCCTTTTAATCATGTCCTGGTGTAATTGAGAGTTATTGAAGGCTTTCTCTCTTGTTTGTTGGACATTGATTAGTTCATTTGTCCTCCTTTGAATGGCATCTGGTTCAACATGTTGCTCCTGTAGCAACCTCATCACTGGTAATCCTAATGAAGTAGGAAAAACTTCTTCTATTCTATACACAATCTAGAAAGATGAAGTGGCAATAGACCTTTTAGTAGTGATCCTGCCATCCCATAGTGCATGGATCAGCTTCTTGTGCCAAGCCTTTTTGTTATCTTGCAACGGTTTTTTGATAATTATGGTCAAACTTTTATTGGATGACTCAACCAACCCATTACCTTGAGGGTAATAAGTTGTGGAATGGCCAAGAGTTATATTGTAATCACTGCAAAATTTTTCTATCTTTTTGGACTTAAACGTTGTTGCATTGTCTGTAATGATTTTGATTTGACAACCAAACCTAGAGAAAATGTTGTCCTCCAAAACCTGAATGATAACAATATATGTGGCTTGCCTGGTGGGAACTACTTCAATCCACTTGATGAAGTAATTTGTGGCTTTCAGTATCCACTTGTGCTGAGTTGAGGACTCTGGGATGAATTTATCCTATGAAATCAAGGCCCCATTTTCTAAAAGGTGCTTCAATAGAGATAGGCTTCAAGAGAAAAGGTTGTAGTTTTCTCTTCCCATAAAAAAATTGGCATTCATGAAAGCTTGAAACTTATTTGTAAATATCAGAAAAAAAGTTAGGCCAATAAAAACCTTCCCTCAGTATATTGTGCATAGTAGTTTCCCAGTAATGGTGCCCTCCACAATCACCTTTATGAAACTCTCTGATGGTTTTTTCTACTTCTCCTTCCAGCAAACAACTTAGCAAGATTCCTTCTGGATCCTTCGAATACAAATATTGATTTAAAATACAAAACTTTTCTTCTTTTAGCTTCAAAAACCTGGCCTTGGTTTTTCTCAATTCAGAAGGAGCCTGCAAATTTCTCAACACATAAATAATATCATCATACCATGGGGAGTCAAGGGATTTTTTAGATACCAGAGGGACCTTTTCTTCTTCTGAATCTGCTGACAAATCAACAATGAAATTAATTCCCAAGAGATCACAATTTTTTTGTGCCATCATATTTTCAAGTCCCTTCCCCTTGATCAACTTGGTAGGTTTGATCTCAAGGTCATACTCCAACAACACAACTATCCATTTGCCCCTTTTTCCTTCATGATCAGGTTGAGTTAAAATGTCTTTCACATAACTGTTGGGTACATAAGCAATGGTATGAGAATGCAAGATATAAACTCTAAAATCCTTTAGGGCCTTGACCAGTGCATATGCCTATTTTTCCATGATATCATACTTTAATGGGGAATCCGTCAATGTCCTGCTATAGTATGTATAGGCCTCTCAAAAAAAAAACATCTTTTTGTAATAAAACACCAGCAATGGTGTGCTCTAAGGCAAAAGAAAACAATATAAAGTATTTTGAAAAATTAGGATTGGTTGGCACTGGGGCTTTGGTCAATGCCACTTTAATATCTTTGAAGGATTTTTTGGCTTCAAGGGTCCACTTTATCTCACTTCCTTTCTTCATAATGTTAGTGGTATTCTTTATGATTTCAGTCAGGTTAGGGATGAATATTCTCAGAAAATTTACTTTCCCTAGGAAAGATTGCACTTCTTTTTTGCTTATGGGTGTGCCAATTTTTAGGATTCCCTCAACTCTACTAGGATCTATCTTTATTCCCTCCTTTGAAATAATGTTCCCTAGAAACTTCCCCTCTTCCATGGGAAAATTAGACTTATTTGGGTTCAATGAAATGTAAATCTTCCTACACTTTTGAAAATCCCTCCTTAGATCTTTAAGATGTTCTTCATCAGAAGTTGAATATACAATGTTATCATCTAAGTAAATAACAATAAATTTATCTTTCTCATCAGCAAAGGCTATATCCATAGCCCTTTGAAAATTTTCTCCCACGTTCATGAGCCCAAAAGGAATTTTGGCATACATGAAGGTGCCCCATGGTGTTATGAAGGTTGTCTTTTCCTGATCATCAGGGTGTATCATGATTTGATTGTACCCAGAGAAACCATCCAACGTTGATATTTTATGAGAACCAACCAATTTCTATAGAATGTGATCTATCTTAGGCAGTGGGTAATTGTCCTTGAGAGATACCATGTTCATATTTCTAAAGTCTACACATAATCTGATCTCTCCAATCTTCTTTCTGACAGGTACCAAATTTTCCACTCAATCATAAAACCTCAGAGACACTATGATCTTGGGTTCAAACAACTTATTTATCTCCTTTTCAATCAAGGGCAACAACAAAGGAATGATTCTTCTTAATTTATTCTTGAAAGGTTTATGATATTCTTTGATTGGAATCACATGTTGAATCACCTTGGTATCATAAACTTTCAGATCTTCATAACTCCAGGAAAAAACATCAAAAAATTCTTTCATTAAATTGATATATCTTTTCTTGACCTTCGAGCTAAGTGTCTTGGACATCTTGATGATATTGGGATCTTCCTAAGTCCCAATCTTTCAATCTTCAACATCTCCATCATTTGCATAATTTTAGGACTCCTAGCCACATCATTGTTGTCAAAGAGTTTTTCTAATGGGACAAGGCCTTTTGGAATGATGTTATTTTTTAGCTGCATTATATCCTTACCAAAATATGATTCTTGAAATAGCCATCATTTTCAAACACAACTACATCTTCTTCTTCACCACAATATTCCTCATCAATATTCAAATTTGCAAATTCACCATCCATATTAAGGAAGCTTTATATTTGTTTACCATCTTCAAAAACCTGCCAGTACTTAATATTATCATGCACTGTTGGTCTATGCTTGACCTCAATCTCATATCCCCTCTTAGGAAAAAATGGAATTTTGAAAACTGAGGCAGAAGAAGCT
This sequence comes from Picea glauca, assembly GCA_000966675.3. NCBI lineage: Eukaryota > Viridiplantae > Streptophyta > Pinopsida > Pinales > Pinaceae > Picea > Picea glauca. Next base: position 1,116,745 of record JZKD02S0065638.1, read on the forward strand.
AGAGCATCAACAATTTGATTCTGACCCCTTGGAATCGCTGAGAGACTATATTCTAAAAATTATTCAAGAAGGTCAAGCACTATATTTCTATATGCTCTTAATCTGGAGTTCTTTTCTTGGTATATTCCCTTCACCTGATTTATGATCAACTCAAAATATCCATGTACAACTATCCTCCTAGCACCCATTTCTTTCAAGGTCTTCAATCCCAATACTAATGCCTCATATTTGGACATATTATTTGTGCACTCAAAAGCAAGCTTATAAGAACAAAGTTTTGTGGCCAGTATGGGTGGGTTAATCCACACACCAACTCCTGCTCCTTCTCTACTAATAGCTCCATCAAAGCTCATGTTCCACATCTCATCCTCTGCACTGTCTTGTTGTTCTGAAATTTTATCAGTTTGTTGATCAAATTTGTCTTTGGCAACCATCTTAGTGTCTGACAACTTATCTTCAAAAATAAAATCATTAAAGAAAATAAAGGAACCAATCTCAGTTTCCAAAGAATAAATGGGATGGTTGTTTGGTTGGGATTTGTTACTGATCATGTATTTGAGCAATACTTCTCTGTACAACCTCCTATCTTGACCAAAGACAGGGACAGTGGCATATGAAATATCCATTTGCAGAGTCCCCTTCAACATTGCAGCCCTTGACCTAGATAACGATGTGCCAAATTTAGGAGGGATATCAGCAACCACCACATCCATGACCATATTTTTTTTCTGGAATTTGAGACAAGGATACCACCAGATCTTTGATTAGGCCCAATCACTTCACCTTCCTTGAATCAAAGGAGAAAATATATTTCTAAGGCCTTGTAATTTCCAGGCCCAACTGGTCCATGACTACCTTGGGAATCATATTATGGGATGCTCCTAAATCCAACATAATATTATGCAAAGTCATATCATGAATCTTCAGACTAACATAGAAAGGAGGGACCTCATCAGATTAACTACTCTCCTCTACATGTGGGCCAAACAAGATGGTAGGATGGTCATCTTGTATATTCAAAGTGTCAGAAGTTTCTTCCATCTTGAGCATCTTAATGATCTGATTTCTATATTCACCATTCTTTATTAGCTCATTGAATGGAACATAAATTTTAATTTTGGCCATCTCACTTTCAAAGTTAAAGGAAGAAGAGTTTTTCTCTACCTCTTTGATGATTATCTCCTTTCTTGTTTCAGGTACTTTATTTGGAGGTTCTTCCTTCTGCTTTCCTTTCTCCACAACATCTTTTACAATAGAGTCCCTTTTAGGATTACTTGAAGAAGGTGCATTATTTTGAGATTATTTGGTAGGATTTACCTTTGAAGGATTTGCAGGCACCTTTTTGTTTTGAAGATTATATTGTTTCTGGAATTGCATGGTGGAATTGTGCAACCCTGTTTGGTAATCTTCTTTTTCCACTAACAACCTCTCATCATTCTCTTGCATGAATATTTCATTTGCATCCATGAACTGATCATGTTCTTCTTTAGTAAAAAACACCTCTATTTCATCATCATCACAGTAATGCATATTATCTTCAAAATTTTCATCAAAATTATCATTTACATAATTATTTTGAAAAGGAGGTATTATTTGTTGATCACATTGGTTCCTTTGATCTCTTTGTATGATTTGTGGAACTGATGGTTTACTTTGATTCTTGGGTGGAACATCAGCATGTTCTCTAGTGTTAGGATTATTATCTAAAGACATCATGTCCATGAGTTTCTCCATGGTTTTTATCATCAGTTCAAACCTCTCTTCTGATGACTGTGAGGTTGAAGGTTGTGCCTTATCTTGAACCTTGTTCATGTCCCTGTCAAAATTTGATTTGATCTTTCCTGAAGCCATTAGATTTACTTCAACTTCTATTGCATCACTCATCATATCATCTAGTGAAGTGGATCTTATTTCCCTTAACAACAAAGAAAAATCATTTTCAAAGGAATCAACATATCTAAGTTGAGCAGCTCTAGGAAGAGGTTTTACTTCAGTAGGAATTGAATTGTAGACTTTTATAAATCTAGTTGAAAACTCATGTACTATTTCATCAGGTGACCTTCTCATGTTGTTATACTGGGTTAGCAACTGAAGGGGGTTCTTCTTGTCACCCCACTTTTCAAGAAAAATCATTTTAAAGAACTCAAAATTTATCATACTTGCTATTGGGAGAGATCTGAACCATTTTCTGACTTCTCCTAAAAGACTTTGTGCAAAAAACCTCATTTTTGCATCTTCAAAATCTACTTCTTCTAGGTCTACAAAATCATTGAACCAGTCTAAGTGTTTTGGGGCTGACACGTCGCCTTCAACATCATACAACTTAATCCTCTGATTATATCCCAGGGCAAATCATGTAACTGAGCAGGTAGAACAAGAGGGGAAAACCTAGTTTTCATGGCTGCAGTAAAAACTTGAATTGGTTGTTGGTTCTGAGTAGGAATCACAAGAGGTTTATTAGAGGTAGCTAAAATTAAATCTTGGAACCTCTTCTCATCAAAGATGATATCGTTCAAACAAGACTCAGATTTAGTTCTGAACAGAGTTTGCTCAAATTTCAAATCAAAATCAAGGTCTTCAATGCATGTCACTCGATCTTTCGGCAAGGATAGATATCTATCTAGACACAAAATTGGGCTTATTGTCTTTTCTTTTCTTTTGTGTACAATCTTCTCAGGGTCAGACAATGAAAATGAAATAAAAAATATAGGAAATACATACAAAGAGAGGAGACAAAACTTAGATCACCACCATTAGAATCTTTTCATGGAAACTTCAAGACTTTTGCATGTGTACTCAGTTCAGCTTTAGAAAAACATATTCAAGTTCCAAATAGATAAGATCATTCCCTTGCAATTTTTCCAACCCCTAATACATTTGGAACTCCTAATATTTATACAAGTTTGAGTCCCTTCAGTTTGAAATTGATTACAGTGATTGAAATGAAATGTTTCATTTTCTGAAACTGATTATAATGATTACAAATGACAGTTTCAATTTGAAACTGATTACAATAATCAGCAAGAAAATGTTTGGTGATCCAGATTTTGGTTCCTCTGATGCTTCAGCCCTATCTTTTTCCACTTGTTATGCTCTGGTCTTCCACTTGATCTACCATCTTCAGTGACACTTGGACATCATTTACTGGACCCTGGAAAACTGCACTTTGTCTTACCCATCCACACTATCTCCTTCCATTGCAAGTCAAAAGGCATATCATAATCTATCATTTCTTTGATCAGGATCTCCAGGTCAATACAGGAAGCATATGTCATGACTGGCAGTCCAAGTTTGACTGTTTTGAACTGATTCAGAATCTCAAATCCTGTAATCAAATGCTCAACTAATGTGGTTCCTTTCAGATTTTTCTCTAGGGTTTTGAACTTGGAGTGATCCATTCTACACTGAGTGAGGAGAGCATTATATTATTCCTATTCATATAATTTTCCTTTGCCATCCCAAAATGGTGGGGGGCCTTGATCTGGATTATTTTCGGCACGAAATGAGATCGGAGATATAATAAAGAAATGCACAAAGATATTGCAAGAGAGACAACAATATAACAGAGATATAGTGGAAATAACAAGAGTCACAGATATACAGTAATACACGATTTCTATTAATGAAATAAATGTACAGAGACTATAAAATACAGAGTGAAAGACTCGCTAGAATGGTGGTAGCTTATCTCTGAGAAGAGATGTGACGGCTACTCACATTCGTAAGAAGATGATTATAATGAGGCTTTGAAGGCCTTTTTACAATAAGCAGGAATGACAAAAACCCTAGACATCCAAAAACCTAAATCTAGGAGATGAAGCACCAAAAGTCATGTGGGCCCCGTTTGGGTAAGTTGGTGCATCAACTCCCTGGGGTCGTAACTTTTGCATACGATCTCCGTTTTAGGCATATGATAGCTCGTTGGAAAGATCTATCTGAGAACTACAACTTTTGGGTGAGAAACATAGATCTACGATCCATGTTGCTCCCCATTTTCTAAAAAACATCGTTTAGGGCCTCAAAATGGCCCCGGAAGTTAAAAACTGCTAAAAATAGTAAATTACCAAAATTGCCAGAAACATGTTTTGGGCTAGTTGGAGAAGGTGGGTGGC
>JZKD02S0065639.1:0-13060 GCA_000966675.3 Picea glauca
ACACAGAGTGAACTGAATAGTTGGTGGTATGCTCAAATTGGTGCTTAACCTTGTAAAACATTATGAAGATTTAACTGAGCACTAAAGTAACTTGATGGCAAAGAAAAAATATTTGATTGAATATAAAAAATAGATCTCTAAATTTTTTTGGAGATCTTCCATGCCAAATCCAAGGATCCATAGATATGACGAGTATCATTTGGAAAATAATGAAGTATTAAACAAATTACACAAATCATATTGTATTGTCAAGACGAGTTAAACAAATGGCAACTATACCATATGTATGTCAAATCAGCTTTTATGAATGGTGTCCTAGAAGAAGAAGTATATGCGGATCAACCACAAGGATTTGAGGTCAAAGAGTACCTAGCCAAAGTGTATCGGTTGAAGAAATCCTTGTATGGTTTCAAACAAGATCCAAGAGCTTGGTACAACATAATTGATGCTTACCTTATCAAGAGTGGTTTCAACAGAAGCCAAAATGAGCCTAGACTCTACACCAAAACAGATCAGCAAGGTAAAATTACGATTGCATGCCTATATGTTGATGATATGATATACACTGACAATATTCAATTAGATAGTTTTAAGCATGCCATGCAATCTGAATTTGAGATGACAGATCATAGCATAATGCAATATTTTTTGGGGATTGAGATTGATCAATCACCCAAAGGCATTTTTGTATGTCTACAAAAGTATGCTATATACATCATCAAAAGATTCTGCATGGAAGACTGCAATCCAACAAAAACTCTTGTACCCCTACGCAAAAAATTGAGCTAGCAAGATGAAGGCCCTACATTAGATTCTACTTTATATAAATTTTTAGTAGGCAACCTGTTGTATCTTAAAGCTACTATACCTAATATTATGTATGCAACAAACTTTGTTTCCAGGTTCATGGAATCTCCCAAAGATTCTCACTGGAAAATGGCCAAAAGGATTATGAGATATGTTGCAGGCACACTCAATTTTGGATTATGGTACACTTCGTCTAAAGATGATCATCTTTCTGGCTACACTGATAGTGTTTTTGCAGGAAGCCTAGATTATTGGAAAAGAACTTCAAGATATGCTTTTCACTTGGGCATGAATCTGATTTCTTTGGCATCAAAGAAGCAAATCATTGTCTCCATATCTTCTGTAGAGGAAGAGTATGTCGTTGCTACCTCAGCTTCCTGTCAAGTTGTGTGGCTGTGAAGATTATTGAGAGACATGTCGCATATGGAAAATGAGCCAACTCCTCATTTTTGTGACAACACTTCATCAATTTCTTCGTTGAAAAACCATTTTTTTCACAAGAAGAGAAAACACATTGACACTCACTATCACTTCATATGCGAGCTAGTCAACAATGGTGAAACAACTATATAATTTTTTGGCTCACAAAATCAGCTCGCGGATATCTTTACAAAGCTATTGGGAAAAATTGTGTTTGATTTCCAACAACAACACTTGGGTATTATAAGTGTTGATGCTTGTAACCATTAAGTTTAAGAGGGAGTGTTAACTATAAACTCCAACTATTAGATGATTGTACATTGCCAACTCTTCTGGACAGTTCTACCAATCTGCTCATGATTCCTTTCTTGTTATTTAATTTGGTTGTTGTGTTGTTGTTACACTTTTTGCTATATGTTCGACTCTTTGCCTAATACAAAGTGTGCTCTTCATATCTTCTTGTTTTTTTCTCCTTTCTATGCTTCTTATACTTTATGTGCACTTTCTCACTTATACGGTCTTTTGTTGATATGCATAATCACTAAAAGTTTTTTCGCTTGTAATTTGAGGGAGAATTCACCAAATTCGTGAGAAAATTGCAGATCTAGAAACTAATAATTGCAATAGGGGTATGTATGTGATTGAAAGTGTGATCCTAGGTATGTTATTTATTGGAATAGGTTTTCAGAGAGACCACAAAAATTGGGAAAAATGATATTTAACATTAATGTGTAGCAATTGTGGAAACAAAATAAGTTAGGCTGAATATACACAATAATATTGCATGCAAAGAGGGTTGCATATTCCACTTCATGAAAAATACTCAATGGATGTGATTTGAACAAGCTATACAAATGGATAGAAATATCAATCAAAATGAAGCATTTATACTAAAATAGGGATTTTTATCTTAAATTAATAAAATACATTGAGATATATTCAACCTTGTAGGTAATATGGACTATTTGTCTCATGGTGGACTCCTTCATTGTTGACTCCTCTTACTTGGGACATATTTCCTCATTATTAACCAATGAGAGATCTCCCTGTATCATTGTACTTCATCTTCCATGGAAAATTACCATGCTTCTATCATGCCCTTTACACCAATATATTTTTAATACTATGTGAAGAATTAGAACACAAACAAGAAACAAAAACTTGGTTGAAAATACTTTATATGTAGATCTGACTAACAACTCATCAACGAATAATGATGACACATTATCAGTAGATAATGATGAAAACCCATAAGAAGGTGGTATTGGAATTTTTTATTTTCTAGGGACTCATTGGCTAACACATCAACCATGGACACCCTTAGAAAATAATAGCCAACATGGTAAAACATAGTCAACGATAACCAACCATGGTCTACCTAAGTGAGTCATATTCAATCAATTTCAACCATAGCCAAACATAGTCCACCATGGTTAACCATAGTAAACAAAAGTCAACCATATTGAACCATCCCCAATTAAAGACAACCATGGTTAACATAAGTCAATTATGATAAAAATCGCAATATGAAATAATAATTGAGGATCATCATAATCTAACCTAACCCTTGAGGAACATTACATTATGACATAACCATTGAGGAAGATAGAAATTTGACATAAGTCAACCAAGATGAATGTTTCAATGATACTTAACCATTGAGGAACATCGCAATCCAACATATCCTTTCATGAACATAGTAATGAAACAAAACCATTTAAATACATTACAATTCGAAATAAGTCCATTGTCCACCAAGATGAACTGTGTAATGTGATAAAACCATTAAGGAACATAAAAAATGTGACATAAACCTTGATGACTGTTGCAATGCAGCATAACCATTGAAGAATTTATAAATCCCATATAATATGACTAAGATGAATACCACAATGCATCAAGACCATTTAGGAAGATTGTACTAGAACATAACCCTTAAGGAATGCCAAAAGGTGACATACGACTTAATGAATGTCGTAATGGTGATGTAATCATTGTGGGTCATTATAATTCAAAATGTCATAGAATATGTACATCACAATGAAACATAATCATTGGGGAACATTAAAATCCAAGACAACCATTGAGAAACATTATAATGTGACATAACCCTTGATGGACATTACAATATGACAAACATTTGGGAACATAGAAATTTGACATATGTCAACCAAGATGAACATCACAATGCAACATTACAATAGTAAACCATGGTTAAACATAATCAACATGGTCAACCATAGTCAACCATGATTAACCATAATCAACATGGTTAACCATAGTCAACCAAAATCAACCATAGTGAACCATGACCAACTAAGGCTAACCATGGTTAACATAATTCAAACATGATAAACATCGTAATATGAACTAACCATTGACTAATGTCATAATCTAACATAAGCCCTGAGAAACATTGCAATGTGACATAACCCTTCAAAATCATTGCAATTTAACATAAGTCCACCAAGTTAATTTCAATACCCTAGAAAAATACCCATGTTAAGCATAGAGACCATTTAAATCCGTAGATATTAAGTTGTTGTATTTCTATAGTTATATTAATATGGTCAGCTAGACCTTTTAATTGTAATTGTACCCTAAGTCTCCTATATATATATACCAATGAGCAGGGATGATTTTAAGGATGAAAATTTATTTTGAAATGTAGAAACCTTGGTGAATCTTATTAGTCCTTAATATGCCAATTATATAATGTTTGGCGATATTTTGTAAAAATATGCAAATTTCTAATGATTTTATATAGTTTGTATAGAATTTTGGCTATTTTTAAGGTAAAATAATTTTATCCTATAGAATTTGGGCGAATACTTTTTAGAATGGAGAATCGTTTTTTGGGAAAAACATGGAAAATTAGCCCATGGGCAAAATTTATCCCCTAAAAGTTTCCCTGCCAATGAGACCTAGTTTTACGATCATCTCATTTTATACATTTGTTCTATTGTAAAAGGAGGTTCCCCCCTCAAAGAGGCTTCACCTTCATTCTTCTCTTTCTATCAAGGTGTGAACTTACTTCTCTATCTCTTTTTATGTTATTTTGGTTGTTTGGTGCATAATAGATGGACCTCACAATGCGACATAATCATTAAGGAACATAAAAAATGTGACGAAACCATTGATAAATGTCGCAATGTAAGATAACCATTAATGAACTTAAAAATTCCATATAATCAACGAAAATTAATATCACAATGCATCATCACCATTTAGGAACATCACACTAAAACATAACCCTTAAGAAATGTAGCAACATGACATAACCCTTAATGAACATCGCTTTGTGGCATAACCATTGAGGAATGTAGAAATTTGAAAGATGCCAACAAAGATGAACATTGGAACATGACATAATAAATGGAGAAGATCATAGTCCAACATAACCATTGAGGAATGTTACAATGTGACATAACCCTTGTTGGACTTGGCAATCTGACACAACCGTTGAGGAACATAGAAATCTGACATAAGACAAACATGAGGAACATCACAATTTGACATCATCATAATAAACCATGGTTTAACATAATAAACATGGTCAACAATAGTCGACCACATCTCACCATGTCCAACCATGGTCAACCATAGACAAACATGGACAATCACAGTAAACCATAGTAAACCAAACTCAACGATATTGAACCATGGCCAATGAAATTCAACCAAAGTAAACCATATTCAAACATTTCCAACCATAGTCATTCACAATAAACCATGGTCAAATTTCAATCGATGTTAACCATGGAAAATTATAGTCAACCATAGTAAAACCAAAGTCAACCATAAATGGCCATGCTTAACCATACTAAAATATGGTCAACCATAGTCTTCCATTGTCAATTATAATCAACCATAATCAACATGGTCAACCAAATTCAGCCATGGTGAACTTGATTCAACTAAGTACAACCATAGTTAAATATGGTCAAACATAGTCCACCACTGTTTACCAAAGTTAAACATAGTCAACTAAAGTTGACCATAGTCAAACACATTCCACCATAATCATCCATAGTCAAATATATTCAACTAGACTCTACAATAGTAAAAACTGGTCAACCAAACTTAACCATAATACACCATCATGAGGCATGGTCAACCATATCAACCTTGGTCTATTATGGTCAACCATAGTCAACCTTGGTCTATTATGGCCAACCATAGTCAAACATGCTCAACCATAGCCAAAGATAGTTAACCATGGAATATAATGGTCAAATATGGATAAACCATATACAACCATGGTCAAGTTATGTCCACATAGTCAAACATGGTCAACAATAGGAAAACATGGTTAAACATAGTTAACCATAGGAAACTATTGTTGAACATTATTAACCATAACTAAACATAATCAACCATGGTCAACCAAATCAACCATAGTCAAACATATTGAACCAAAGTCAAACATATTCTTGTAAAGCTAACAAAAATCAAACATGGTCAACCAAATTCAACTATAGTAGACCATGGTTGACCAAAATCAATCATAATTAAATATAGTCAATCATAATCAACCATGACTAGCCAATGCCAACCATGGTAAAACATAACAAAAAATGGTCAACCATAGTAAATCATAGACAAACATGGTCAACTATGGTCCACCATACTAAAATATTATAGATTTTTCAATCATAATTATATTGATATTTTATTTCACAAATATACTAATCCTCCCCATCCACGTCGATTGTCAATTCACACAACCACATAACTAAAAGTGGTTGATATACACTGATTTGTGCCACTAGTTAAAAAAGGTAGAAAATGAAAATTATTAGTGTGTATCAACCACTTTTCATTATGTGGTTGTGCTAGTCGATATTAATTAAAAAATATAATAATAATAATATTTTTCAGGTCAAAGTGGATTCAAACACCAAATCGATGTATAAGACCCCCTTGTTTGTGGGGCAACGAGCCCCCTCTACAAAAAAAATTGATTTCTAAAATCTATGGAGGTGTACGTACCCTACCCCTCTTTGGATTTGAAACTATGACATCCTAGGAGGAAAACAAGATAATGAAATATAGAGGTATTACAATACTTGAAATTAGGAATGGAGCATTAAGAAGGTCTTGAAAATATAGATAAATAAGTCATTAGATTTGAGAAATTTAATATAATTATTTGTAAACAAATAGATTATAGGTACTTTAGTCACTACTCTCAATTTTCCATCTGCACTATATAGGCATTTTCTATGGAACTAACCTTGCTAACCCCTCAAGTGGGTAGAATAATATATTTCCATGTAATAAAGGTCAATATTAATAAGGCCTAAGAGTAAGGAGGAATAAGTCAATTGTAAGAAGACCTAATAGAATCTTCTACTTCTAGAAGCATCTTCCTCTAGATTGTTCTTTTGGATAGATAGCTTTAGTATAAATAAGAGTATAGGGTATGAGAATTTTTGTCTTGGGTATTATTGTAATAGAGATCTGCTCTATTGGAGGTTTTCCCGTAGAAGAGCCAAGTGAACATTTCTATAATTAATCAAAGTGCTCCTTCTGGTGTTATTCTGGTATTATTTTGGTATTTCTCTAGTTATATCATTGTTGTTCTTCCATTTCTAGCTAAAATATTTATTTTCTACATACTATTTTATATCTGGAATACTAAAAGTGGCATCAAATCACTTTCCTCAACAAAAAATTGTGGGTAATTTTTTTTTAGGGTAGAGACGTATTTCAGTGTCTTAAAGCTACAAAGATATTTCATTGCGTGCATAAACACACATTTAGGGAGTAATACATGCAGGAAATGCAACAGGTACTCAAGCACACATCTGTTGGTCACCCTTGTATCCCCGTTTGGTACCCCTTCAAGTGGTAGCACATCAAACAACACTTGTATACAGATCAACCTAGATCTCCTGAAGCCCTTCATAGATAAACCGATTGGTTTCCTGACTCCTATAGTGTCACTGAGAACAACACTCAAGAATATATGCTTTAGTACCTAGGTAGTCGGGTAGTATGGCTAAGGGAATGACCTAGCCTCCTTAGTTGGTGCCCTGAGATATTGGCCCAAGTAATAATGTTCAATCCTGCATGTATATTAGAGAGGTATAGCACAGGGAAAACCCTTTTCTGTAGAAACCATGAATTTTGTAACCCTTGGGATGGAAACAAAAACATAATAGATAAGATCTACTGTCTCGCAATTGTGCCTTCTGCATTATGGTTGTGAAATTACTACGCATTTCTTCCTGTTAAGCATTTGGGGATTTTGTCACTGCAATATTATTCAGGCCGAAGTATAAAATTGCAGGGAGTATAGTGGTCCCACTGACACACTTATTTGGGACCTTTCCCATTTTATTCCCCTTTTCTCCCCAATCGAAGTCATACCTTTCATTTTTAATCCTTTTTTTCAGTGGACCCGACCCCTTCTTAGCTTCACTATTTTTCCACCTATTCCATTATATTTCACTTCTCTCCCTGGTCATCATGGTACCTATCACTTATAAGTCCTTTTTTATGGTCCCACCCACCCATTTTTCTTTACCTACACTTCCCCTCTTCAAATGTCCACCACTCACAACCAATACCTGTGAGCTTCCATCAATCAAGCTAAGTAATCCATCCAACATATGACATTTTATATTGTCTCTACCAATTCCCTCCTTTCCCAATTCGAGACCCAAGTCCAACACAAATTTGACACCATGGAAGCCAAATTCATGAACCAATTTAGCACCCTCCAGTTTGTTCTCAACCAATTGTTGAACCACCCTTCAGGTCCTTCCTCCTTAGAACAACTCGGTGTTATTGATTCCTCTCACTCTCTGCATTTTCAATCCAACTCCTTTCAGCATGACCCTCATCTTCCCTATGTCGAGGTCAAAAAATTTGATGGATCTGATCCTGCGGTTTGGGTCACTCAAATGTTGCATTATTTTTCTTTGCATGGTATTACTAATGAGTTGGCCAAACTTCACTATGTTTTCCTCTATCTAGATCCTGAACGATGAAAATGGTGGAAATGGAGTAAAAATTCACATTGGGGGTATATTACCTGGACCCAATTTGTTGAAGAGCTCTATGACCTCTTTGACAATCATACCCACTATCTCGGTCGTTTGACCAAGTTGAGATAGTCAGGTATAATGGAAGACTTTATAATGTATTTTGAGCATTTGGCCTTTCGAGCCGAGGTTATGTTAGATGATTTATTTCATGAATGATTTATTGGTGGCCTAAAGGATAAAATCCGATCCTAGGTTCTCATGGCCCACGCTCAAACTTGTTTGGAACCTACTAAACATGCTAAGGAGGCCCAACAAGTTGTTTTTTTTTAGAACAAAAAACCCTCTTTTGTTCCTTGCACTCAAGCCATTAATCCTAACCCCCCTACCACTCCCCTCAAGGTACATAAATTAGTTAGGTCTAAAATGGTTGAACACCAACTGAAGGGTATTTACTATAATTGTGATGAAAAATATTTTCCGGGGCACTAGTGTAAGGAACAAAAACTTTTTATGGCCATTTTTGAAGATGTTCCTGAAGAATATGTGACAATTCCACTTGTTGAAGATCCCTCCCTTATCGATGCTACTCAGGAGCCCGCTGACCCACCTGAAGTTGAACCACTCATTTCCTTGCATGCCCTCACCGGATTCTCTACTATACAAACCATAAATCTCATTGGCTATATTAAGAATAGGAAGGTCATCATCCTTGTTGACAGTGGTACCACCCACAATTTTATTCATCGTCATATTTCCAAGGAAACCAATTTCTATATTTGTGTTGTCAATAATTTTTAAATCATGATAGCGAATGGTGGGTCCATGAAATCTGGTGGGCGTTGTGAAAATGTACGTCTTCAAATTGGACATTACCACCTAAAAACTCATATGTTTTCCATTGAAATGGGAATTTGTGACATTGTGCTAGGTGTTGAATGGTTACGCAATTTGGGTCCCATTCTTATGGATTTTAAGGAATTAACCATGCAATTCCAACAGGAGGGACAAATGTATCATTTCTAAGGTCTCACAATTGGTTCTACTCAGATCATCAGTTCCCATTGCATGAAAATTATGCTCAAGAAAGGCCACTCCAGTATTATTGCTCAACTCCATTCTATTCATGCGGTTGAGACACCCTGTGTGCATCCTGACCTCCAAGATATTCTCTCCAAACACCAAGCTATTTTTTCCACTCCTAAGGGACTTCTGCCTTCTCGTGGTGTTCATGATTATTCCATACCCATTGTTCCTAGTAGTCTTCCTCCCAATTTTCACCCGTATCATCATCCCTTTTCCGAAAAGAATGAAATTAAGAAAATAGTGCAGGAATTACTACAAGCGGGTGTTAGCCTCCCTAGTACCATCCCTTATTCTTCTCTTGTGGTCATTATACTTAAGAAAGAAGGTACTTGGTGCATGTTTCCTGACTTCCATGCTCTCAATAAACTCAATAAACTCACCATCAAGGACAAGTTTCCCATTCCCATCATTGATGATCTATTGGATGAGTTGAGTAGTGCTCAGTATTTCTCTAAACTTGATATGCATTCTAGCTACCACCAGATATGTAAGCAAGACACTAACATCTCCAAGAATTCTTTTCGAGCTCATGAGGGTCACTATGATTTCTTGGTCGTGTCCTTTGACCTATGTAATGCCCCCTCCACCTTCCAAAGCCTCATGAATATGTCTTCCATTCTTTTCTCCATCATTTTGTCTTAGTTTTCTTTGATGATATTCTCATCTATAGTAAAACTTGGCAATCCCATCTTGCCCATGTGGATCAAGTTCTTCATCTACTCTCTCAGCATCAACTTTTCCTCAAACACTCTAAATGTTCCTTGGCGCCTCATAAGTTGAGTACTTGGGTCATATTGTTGGCAAGGTTGTTGTCTGGGTGGATCTTAAGAAGATTGAAGCAATGCAGGATTAGATTCGCCCCAATACTATTAAAATCTTGCATGGTTTTCTGGGTTTAATAGGCTATTATCGCAAGTTTGTTCATAATTATTCAAAGATTCTGACACCTCTCACTACTCTACTTAAAAATAATTATTTCACCTGGACTCCCGCAACTGATCTTACCTTTCAAGAATTGAAGGTGGCTATGTGAACTATTTTGTCATTGGCCCTTGTTGATATCACAAAGACCTTTGTCCTGGAATGTGATGCCTCTAGGAGAGGAATTGGAGCAGTCCTTATGAAAGAGAGTAAAACTTTGGAATTTACCATCAAATAATTGTCAGAACGCCATTTGGTCCAATCAATCTATGAAATTAAATGTTATCTATTTTGAATGCAGTGGATCTATGGATCTCTTTGGGCAACACTTCCAAATTAAGACAGATCATCAAAGCCTCAACTATTTTCTGGAGAAACGACCTTCCTCTCCAGAGCAACAAAAATGGGTAACTAAGCTCTTTGGATATGATTATGAGATCATTTACAAGAAAGAAAAGTAAAATGTGGTTGTTGACACTCTTTCTTGAAAATATGAAGATGAAGGGTCCCTTTTCTCCCTATCCTTCATTGTACTAGATTGGTTTCAAGTTGTTCGCTAGGAATGGCTACAAGATCCTAAAATTTTGCATCCGATCCAACGATTGAAACACAATTCTCGGGTTTCCCCAAGGCACTCTTGGCACAATGACGAGATTCGCTACAAAGTTGATTTGTATTTAATTAAACAATGGAAACTTAAATCCACGGTTCTTTTTGAGCTTCATGCTACTCCCACAACTCGGCACTCAGGGTTTACCAAAACCTCTAACAGGGTCAAACATTCTTTTTTCTGGGATGGTATGAAAAAGGATGTTCACACTTTTGTGGAAGAATGTGATGTTTTTCAACGTAATAGGGGATAAACAATCAAAGCCCGAGAAACACTCCAACCGCTTTAAATTCCACCCAATATTTGTAGGGACATCTTTATGGATTTCATTATGGGATTATCTAAATCAGGAAATAATTCAGTCATCATGGTGGTAGTTGATCGTCTTTCCAAGTATGCTTATTTCTCTTCTCTTCAACATCATTTACTGCATCCATTGTGGCTCACATTTTCATGGATCATATCTTCAAGCTTCATGCAATGCCTCATTCTATTGTTTCTGATCGATACCCCACTTTCACCAACAATTTTTGGCAAGAAATGTTCAGGTTAGAGGGGACCCAATTGCATCTGAACACCGCCTATCATCCTGATACTCATGGTCAAATTGAATTTGTCAACAGGTGTTTGGAGACTTACTTGAGGTGTTTTTTCTCTGAAAGGAAAAATCAATGGGCTCAATGATTACCATTAGCTTAATGGTGGTACAAAACTTCTTACCATACAACTACTTGCATGACTCATTTTGAAGAAGTATATGGACAAAATCCACCTCTCTCCTACATGCCAGGTGTCTCGAAGGTTCAAGCAGTTGACCAAACACTTATAGTTTGAGAATTTATTCTTCGTACCCTCAAAGAGAATTTGGTCATGGATTAGAATCGCGTGAAGCAACAAGTTGATCAAGGTGGCTCATAAATTCACTTTGTTGAAGGTGACCAGGTATTTCTTCGACTGCAACCTTATAAACAAACTCCACTCAAGGCCAAACATTGTCAGAAACTAGCACCCAAATTTTATGGTCCTTATATAGTTCTCAATCATGTGGGACAAGTGGCCTATGAGTTAGCTTTTCCTAGTTCTTTTAAGCTCCATCCTCTTTTTCATGTTTCCTACTTAAAGAAGGTGATTGGAACTAAGTGCCAAAATCAAACCACAAGCAATTTTGGACAATCATGAGCATCGTCTTTGTCAGCGCACCATCAAGGAAGTGTTAATCCAGTGGAAAGATACAACTATCGCAGATGCCACCTGGGAGTCAACTAACATTGTGCAACAATTTCCTCATCTCAAGCCTTGAGGACAAGGTTTATTTTAGGGGGGGGGGGGGGGTGCATGCTAGGGACCTAACCTACCTAACCCCTCAAGTGAGTAGAATAATATATTTCCATGTAATAAAGGTCAATATTAATAAGGCATAGAAATAAGGAGGAATATGTCAATTGTAAGAAGATCTAATAGAAGCTTTCGCTTCTAGAAGAATCTTCCTCTAGATTGTTCTTTTGGATAGATAGATTTAGTATAAATAAGAGTAGAGGGTATGATAAGTTTTTTCTTGGATATTATTGTAATATAGCTCTTCTCTATTGGAGGTGTCCCCCTGGAAGAGGCAAGTGAACATTGATATCATTAATCAAGGTTCTCTTTCTAGTGTTATTCTGGTATGATTCGGGTTATATCATTGTTGTTATGCCAAATCTAGCTAATATAATTATGTTCTGCATACTATTTTATATCTGGAATACCACAACATTTTCGATGTGTAGAAAAGAATCAAGTTAAGATATAAATAATAGCAATAATTTTAGACACTAGCTTTAAAGATGATTTTTTCATTGTTATGTGATGTCATATAAAGCGTTCGTTATCATAGGAACCTACAATCCAACCTATAATCCAATGGGAGTTTCTATAATCCAACGTGAGTTATAATGTAAAAGAGCCACATCTTGGTAGACTCGAGAGATAGATAGTTACTATAGATAATCTTAGTCAAAAAAACTCATAATAACTACACCACTACTTATTAATCCTCTAGTTATTAATCCTCTAGTTATACCATGTCTAGGAATCTCCTTGGCATGACAAAGAAATGATTCCCAAGATATTTCAATAAGAGAAGGGACTACCTTTCCCTGAGTTTGGTAGTGGTTGAGAGGGAGATTCCTAAATATTGGAACAAACATTATAGATATTGGAGAAAAAAAATGGTTGTTTCAATGCA
>JZKD02S0065639.1:13070-78067 GCA_000966675.3 Picea glauca
TCAAAACAAAGCCAGCCTATCTGAATAAATTTACATGTAAATAAATCAACCCATATGAATAACTCAGCCCACATTGTTCACAGCATGACATGAGCTTTGGTTTTCAGAAACTGAAGACGGAGGCAACGGTGAAGAAGCCGTAACCTCCGTCGCCTCTTGCGAAGTTCTCTCCAACGTTTCACTGCGTGAAAGAATCGTTTGAGTTGAATCCGTTGTTTCTATGGCTACGTGCATTGCGTTGCAGCTTGATACGGTGGCCTCAGCAATTGCAGCACCTCCGGGCTTCTCGTTTCGGTTAACGAGATTCAGGGTGTGTCTACACATAGGACAGGAAGAATGCGAGGTGAGCCATTTATCAATACATTCCACGTGAAAGCCATGATTGCACTTGGGCAAGACTCGGAGGTTTTCTTCTTCCCTAAATTCGGCCAAGCAGATGGAGCAGTCAGTGGCCAAGCCCGGTGGAAGCTTGGAAGCAGATGTGTAAACAATAATGGGCAATGCTTTCATGTCCGCCTTCTTCACTCCAGTGTTGCCCAGCCGAATAGCTTCGTCAGAGGAATCCACCGCTATTCGTCTGCTACATCGGAGCGCGCAACTGAGCAATGAATTGAGGCCAAGCGCACAGATGAGAGCGCAGATCATAGCTGCGAGAACGACGACTAGATCGGACTCCAGAGATCCCTTGTTGGCGTAAGGACTAGACAGCCCCGTGTTCTCGTAGCCCGTTGGAGAAGGTGCAGGAGCAGAAGCCAATAACTTCCTACCAGCTGACAACGTGAAATTTAAAACGCTCATTGTGCCGAATTGCACCCCTGAAACCTCAACAATGAAAGAATGAAGAAAGAGGAGAAACTCGATTGCCAGTAATGGCGGGTTCTTCTCTATTTGTATAGCTGCATTGTGTGCGTTAATGTCGGTGGTATGTTGCTTTTTCAAAGTTTAATATATTAAAGTTGTCGTCGACGTTTAAAGAATCTTATTTCCCTTTGTCAATCATTTTCAGAGCGTCAAACAGGATCACTAAAATCTAATGCAATATGCAATGTGACTCGGCTCGGTATGGTTAGGTGTCTCTGCCACTAAAAGTTCTTACATCCACTTGGAAACTTATTAGTTATAATAAATGTGTAACTTTTCTATATGTTCTAGTGTAATGGAGCCAGCGACACTATTTACAAAATGAAATTTGGTGTATAAATGGGACCATATCACCCAACCAGGATTGATTGTGCACATACGATGGTAGTGAGTGGCAAGTCCCCACTTTGTTGGAGAGTGGCCGCTGTGTAGGCATAGGCAGTGCTATCTCTATCCATATGAGTGGACTCCAAATCTATGTGGAGCAGCCGTAATCAATGTACTACCAAAGTACACATTAATTAATTTTATAATAGAAAACTTGGATATCTTTCCATTCTCATCTCCCTGCTTTCCAAATTTCACTATAGACTAAGTTAGGACCAATTTTACCCTATCCAAAATCTGATTAGAAATATCTAATTAGAAATTGTTGAAATTTCAAATCGTAATTGTGTCAGTGTACATACTTTTAAATTAGAAATTGTTGAAATTTCAAAGTGTAATTCTCAAGTGTTGTTACAGATTTTTAAAAATAAACTGAAATTCCAAATTATAATGCTACAAATATTACAAATGTTTCATAAAACTAAATCTATTCATTCAAAAATACACTTTTAACAATGATTACTGAAAATGGTTTCTTCATTTAACTTCAAATTATTTCCTTACACCAAATTACCACTATCTAAAAACCTTATCAAACTGCTTTCACAAATATCTAACACCAGAAAGACATAGTAAAACTTAAAAGAGCTTTCTATCATTCAGTGCCTTTCACCAATGATCCAGCAAATAAAACTTTAGACAAAAACCACACAAGTAGAGATGGCTGCAGCTTCACAAAATGATGGAAGCTGGCTCTCTTGACTGAAATGGTGTGGTTTCTAAAGCAATTTTGACCTAAACTGAGATACCAAAATAAACTTTAGACAGAAACCACACGAGTAAGATTGAGTTCTCAAAACTTGAATTATTGAGAAAAAACAATCACATTTATAATTAAATAACATATTAAATCACACTCCTATCAATGTGGATCTCAAACCACTCACAAATTCAATCTGTGTGTTTATGAAACAAAAGTAAAAAAACATTTTAATTTTAATATATTCTATAAGTTTCTTAATTAATCTAACACCAACTACTATCTATAAAAATTAACTCAAAAGTGTTATTGATATTTGAAGTTTATCAATCTTTCTTTTCATTTAAAAATTTCATTGAAATTTGAAGTTTATTTTCTATATAGTTAAAGTTTTAATCTCTTTTTCTTTATGTCTTTTTAGTTTGTACTCTTACAAACTAAAATCTAAGTTTCAATATATTTGTGTTTTATAGCAAAGTTAAAACTTGAAACTTAGATTGATTAAATGTTAATATGAAATATATTTTATTGTTATTTGTATTTTTGGAAATAAATTATCTGAAAGTTTAGAAACTTTCAATATTTTAAATCTATATTTTGTCTATCTGTAAAAACAAATTAAAGTTATAAAATGATAAAACAAGATAAAAAAACTATGTTATCTTTATTTTACCTCTCAGTTAACTTTAAATCACATAATAACATGATTGGTAAAAACTAATCATCTTTGGTATTGACCTTAACAATCCTAGTGATAAATAAGATAAACTTATGATTAATTCATTAAATTTGATACTGATAAAAAATAAAGTAAATGAGATAATCTTATGATTAACTCATTAAATTTAATAATGATAAAAAGTGAAAGTAAAGAAAATAATTTATTATTAATTTATAAAAATTTAAAAATATAAGAAATATTATCTTTTTTATTTTATAAAATTAAAAAAATATTAATCATAAATATCTAATTATCTTATAATATATTTAAAATTGGAAAAACAATATTATTTAAATTTTTATTAAATAAATATTTTGAAAGTATGTTGATGTATAAATTTCACACTGCATTGCATTAACATAAAAGACCATCTCTTCTTAATCTTAAGTTGCTAAATTATATTAATGATATTTAAAAAAAATACTCACAAATTTCGAACATAAATTGCCAAATTATTTTTTTAATTTACAAATCATTAAACAACTAATGAACAGCAAATGTGATGGACAAAAATATTTAGTTTAATAGTGCGTGTTTCACATTTCAATTTACAAATTATTAAATCAGTATATTTAGTTTAATAGTGCGTGTTTCACATTTCAATTTACAAATTATTAAATCAGTAATGAATAGCAAATGTAGACAACAAAATTATTTAGTTTAATAGCGCTTGTTTTATTAGATAAATACTCAGCAACAAATGTAGTGAACAAAATTATTTACTTTAGTATTGCATGTTTCACATCTTTGCAGAGGGAATATTTAATTCACAGTAGAAGTATATCTTGCATGAAGCACTCCATCATGGATACGGTATATTAATTTGCACTAAGGTTGACATACTAAATTTAATATTTAGTTTTCGGGAGATAACATATTATATTTTGTGTGCGCTCGATTCAAGGATCGATATCTTCAGTCATGTTAATTTATCTTATCCTATTTCGTTAATAATTCAGATCCAAATAGATAAACATGTCATTAGTTTAATGTGCATTATCTCCATGGCTTGAAACAGTAACAAATTTAATGCTACATTGAGACTTTGAAGAACAGAACATAGTCACCTTTTTATTTTATACGATATTGTTATATTACTAAAAATAATCAAAGTTATCCATATGTTTTTAGAAGGATTTCAGTTATAAACAATTACATTAGTGCTTCATATTATGGGCTTTACACTAAAATCATAATATGTAACAACAAATTTTGAACTTTGTCACTTATGTCAAATGTTTGACCCGAAGCGTTAGAAAGATAGACGTGTGTTCTCAAACTTATTATTTACACACTATGCATGGGAGGAATTGCTGCTTGATCATCATTAAAAGATACACGTGTGTTTCCACACTTATTATTTGCACACTATGTATGGGAGGAATTGCTATTTGATCTGGGCCTAGTTACTCTTAAAGAGACTCTTAAGTTTTTGTAAATGTATTTTGAAAACTATTTTAGATGCTCTTTTGATGCTTTAGATGCTTCTATAGGTCCTTCTAAGCCCTCACATTTACTTAGTCAACAGTCTTGGTTCAATGTGTTTGAGCGTGTTTTCACATAGTCAAACTTTGAATTCATAATTGATTACTAGTCAACATTGAATTCCTTTAGCATCTCTCTCCTTAGTGATCTATATGGACCAATTATAATTAATGCAATGACATTGCAAGCAAATGAGATTTGATTCATGGGAGCCGAAGATTTATAGTCAAGAGGCATGTGTGCTTGGTGAGAAAGACACATGGACAATTGTTGATCCCGTTTTAATGGAACATAGAAATAAGTTATAATCCTATGATTTCAGGTTAGGATCAATGTAGATTGTGCTTGTGGATTAAGCCAACAAATCATGGTTGAGCACCAATACTTTAGAGATCTATTGAATAAGAATATGTGGCAAGTAATGGTTGCCTCATGGAACAAGTGTTGAGGAGGTGGTGTAGATGTGACATACAGAAGATGCCATTGGAGTGTCATGCCTTATCGTGTGTATCACAATATCAACCCTTGATCAATGATTTGTGCGCTATGTTTATGTTTTTGGGATGATAGATTGTTGGAGGGCACAAATTGCTTAGTCTAGAGTAAATTGAATGGATCACATCGATATAGGTATCCTAGGTCCTCTCCCCAAATGCTATGCCTATTAAGCCCCACTATTTTAAACTTCATAAGTGTCATGGAGGAGTGAGACCGAGAACGTTCAAAGAACTAGGAACACTGACCCAAGCATGTCATGGTGGGATCAATGGGTTGATGGATGCACGGGAACTAGTTGGGCACAAGAATGATTGAACACATTCTTGGACGAGGTTTGGCCTCCTTGTAATGTACCCAACATCCTCGATGCTCTGTTGAGGATATGGTATAAGTCATAATTGACAATTCATTCCAATTATTTTCCCCGATACCTTTCCTCATTTTCCTGATATTAATTAATTAATGCATGTAGGGATGAAAATGAAAGTTTATGTCAAACATTATTAAATAATTCTATGGAAAATCAAACCATAGTTACAGTGGTACCTGTTAACATAACTAAACAAACTAGAAACTAATTCAATTCATAAAACGAATGACATGAACTCAACATATTCATAAATAAATCATCAACAATTATCTTTATCAAAATTAACCACCAACTAGTTGTAAAAGAAGGGAATTGATCCAGGTGGATATCGGTGGCCACCCACCTTTTCCAAATGGATCAAAACAGTTTTCTGGCCATTTTAGCAATTTACTATTTTTAGCAGGTTTTAACTTTCGGGGCCATTTTGAGGGTCCAAATGAAGGTTTTTTTTTTGAGATCGAGGTTCTCAATGATAGCTGAAGGCATGATTGAGCCCCCAAAATGAATCTCCTCGACAATACCTTTCCAACGAGCTATCACGTTCCTAAAACGGAGATCGTATGCAAAAGTTACAACCCCGGGAAGTTGATGTACTCACTTACCCAAAAGGGGCCCACATGACTTTTGGCGCTTCATCTCCTAGGGTTAGGATTTTGGATGTCTAGGACTTTTGGCATTCCTGTTTATTGTAAAAGGGCCTTCAGAGCCTCATTGTAATCATCTTCTTGCAAATGCGAGTAGCCGTCACATCTCTTCTCAGAGATAAGCTGCCACCATTCTACCGAGTCTTTCACTCTGTATTTTTACAGTCTCTGTACATTTATCTGATTAATAGAAATCATGTATTACTGTATATCTATATTTATGGTTTCATCTCTAATACATTTCTGTTATATTATTGAATATCTGCAATATCTCTGTGCATTTCTTTATTATATCTCCGCTCTCATTTCGTGCCGAAAATAATCCGGATCAAGAATTATACCAAACCATAGGAGATTTTTTACACTTAATCTATCTACAACAAAGGCCACCCCCAATTGGAGGCTATGAATTTACAGTGATGAATTATCATTTTTTGGATCTAGCTCTCTTTCATAGCCCAATTTCAACAATTCATAGTTTGTTAATGCTTACAACTATTACAATCCATCAATACTTTTACACTTTAGCTTGCACACCAAATGGAATGGGATCCTCTTATCTACTACACAATCACTCATGTTATCCGACTTCCCTCCAGGGATCTAACACAAACTGGCCAAGAAATATCGCTATTCGGATCCTATGAATTATTATTTGTAGTTAACTTTCCTAAATGACAACAATTCCCCTTACATGAAGTCATAATTTCCACATAGCTCCATGGAAATAATTTTCTATAACTTTATTACAAAATGAAAATATTAGATTAATCTTAGAGAGAAAATCCTCGAAGAAGAATGAACGTAGATCCACTCTTGCTAGTCCAAAAATAATGGAATATATTTGTGTACATGGGAAAGTCCACATTCCTTCACAAGAAGTACACGTATCTATATTAAACACTAATTACAATGTTAAAAAGACTTACAATAACCATGAATAAAGGTTTAATAATGCTAAGGTTAAATAACTTATGGTGGTAATGAAATAATATTATTTCCCCCCTTAACCCCTAGGCCCCTTTTCATTCCCCTCTTGTGGAATGACAACCCTTTGTTATTTTTTCCTTTCCCTTCAGTAACCTATGATGTGTTTTTTTTATTATCATTCAGTGTACCATTTTACATATTACATCATTCAACTTTTTTATATTCATCATGTACACATATACATTATTGGTCCGGGGATCAAAATTGGGGCATTATATTATAGTCCACATTAGTAAAAACCTTTGTCATAAGGACTACTACACTACATAGACCATGCAAACAATCACTCCACCTAATAATTGGAAGTTATAGTCTCCCAAGATTGTATATTCAGTTCTTGGTACATTTTTTATAGAGAAAATCTCACCAATATCTCCATAAGATCTTCCTATTGATCCTAGATAGACAATGGTCTAGATTTCTATCCTTATCCCTAGAAACAAGCAATTAAATTCACAATTACACCAAGAAATGATAGAATGGAATACCTTTCCTAAAAGTCCTCCTTTATTATCCTTTGCTAGTGTAATCTCAGAGATCCCCCTCAAGCTCCTTCAACCTACTACCCTCACAAAAGCAACAAAACTATAAAAAAATCTTGGATCTATATTGGATCTAACCTAATCTATGAAAAAACAAATCAGATGTGAACTTTTATGAATGGAATAAAAATATTCATAAGGAAAACCAATGATATATTATTTAATAAGAGAAAAACACATCAATGTAATTACCTCAAGGTGTAGATTCACTCATGCTTGTGTCTTTCTCCTTGCTCCTCCTCATCTCGTCAACCAATATAAGAAACCTAAATGCAACTGATGTAGGATGGAGAAACACCTATGTATTTTGGTAGCATAACTTTGCGAATGATTCTTCTTCAATTCTCAAGATTGACCTTCTTTATATAGATTGTTGGAAGAGGCTTGGGAGATCCTCTAGTTCTTCTAGGAACCAATGGAGACTCGAATTTTGTGAGTTCCAATGCTAATTCTACGAAGAAACAAGTCATCCATCACTTACCTCTTTGAAACTCGTCAAATATAAACGCTTTCAATGGGTCTCACTTGTTTCACACTAGTGTCAAGAAAAATGTCTTCAGTTGTCCATGTGTGACTAGTGACATCCTTCAAAATTTGAATGAATCATGAGTTGGAGAGTGTGTTTCAGTTATCATATTCTGCTAAGTTCCTCCTAACAATATAGGGTGGAAATTAATTCCATAACATATGCCCCTTAATGTGTGAGGTCAGAAAAGGAATGGATGGATGGTTGAAACACATTAAAATAAAATTTTACCAATGTGAGACAATGTGAGGAGAGAGAAAATAGGTACGGAGTTCAAAGAGGACATGTGATCAAACATCAAGGAAAAATACATGTATAGACCATCTGAAAGGTATACATGCCTAAAATATGAAGATTATAAAATCATGGCCACAAAATAAATACACTGCGGATCCATGACATGGAATGCAAAACCATGGCAACAAAAATAGTACATAGTGGATCGATGTCATCATTGAGATCATAGCCATGAGAAAATACAATGTGGATTTATGTCATAGCATATACGTCAAGAAGAAAATGAGCACTCAGGAGAGTTCCTCTGAAGTCTTCAAAGTACTCATATACAAGTGATATACTCCATCCTGGAAATATGCACCTTCATTGTTCGACAGTCCATCGATTTCTCCACTTCCCTTCCAGGGCTTCAACAACAAGACATATAAAGAATTCTTAGAGCTCTGTATTGGCTGGTGGACTCACTCTAGGAGAGATCACTTCCCCAAAAAACTCTCTCACTTGGAGAGAGTTTCTCATAGGCCCGAAAACCCGCTTTTTCAGCCACAAGCCTGAAAATCCTCCTCTTCAAACCACACCAACAAAACGCAACTCAACAATTAAAAACGTTCAACAATGGTGGAAGTGGCCCTAGCTTTGTTCCTGTTCAGTGCGTGCGTGAACTGCACAAGTGATGGCAAAAATCCTGAGAATGAACTTGTGGGGAAAAATGGCAACAATGGTCAGAATGATGATAACTATCAAAATGCTCAGAGCGATAATGATGAGTATGGCTAGATGATATAATTGTGAGAGATCCAGAATGGGGAGCGAGAGTGGTGAGAGAGAGAATGGTGAGAGCCCATGCCCAATGCTGGAAATTCCCACAC
The DNA here is from genome assembly GCA_000966675.3 of Picea glauca. Taxonomy (NCBI): domain Eukaryota; kingdom Viridiplantae; phylum Streptophyta; class Pinopsida; order Pinales; family Pinaceae; genus Picea; species Picea glauca. Next base: position 21,901 of record JZKD02S0065639.1, read on the forward strand.
ATAAATTATCATGAGTCCTAGATGACACTTGGCTCTCTAGAAGCTCGTTCCTCTCAACTTGGAGTTCAGTTCCCCTCCAAAAAGGAACTTAGCATAAATAGGTTTATTTCCAAAACTTTAGTAATTTAGGAAATGTATTATAATATTCCCTTGGGTTAAGCCCTCAAGATTATCCCCTTTTAATAGCCTCTTATCCCCCTTTCCCTTCCCTTCCTAGTGGATACTAGTCCTCCATAACTCTTTCTTCGTGGTTGGTCTACACGCAATGATGTATTTTATTAATAATAGGCATAATTACATATACAAAATAGTCTCTCTGACCTTAGCATCTAGGCTATCCGGCCTAATAATCAAAATAATCCTACCAACTTATAAATACTTGGATCACCAACCTAAAAACATCATTACAATTCAATATTGGCTCGGCCTTGGGGTATTACAATTCCCTACCCTTATTTTTGCATTGTCCTTAGTGCAACTCATTTACATAACATTAGCAAGATTTTCAAAATCTTAAAAAAAGTGCAGGTATTCTTCCCGCATAACATATTCATTCTCCAATGTTTGTTCCTCGGGACCATACCAACTCCATTAGACCTTTACAAGCCCTATGTCTTGATTCCGGAGCTTTTTGATTTTCTGGTCCAGAATGTGTACTAGATGCACTTGAAAAGCACTTTCTTGCTCCACATAAATCACATTCCATTCAATAACATGATTAGCATCATGTATGTGTTTCTTAAGAGATGATACATGGAATACGTTATGTATAGACATATATGTAGGTAATGCAAGTATGTAATCTTCTGGTCCAATCCTCTCTAGGATATCAAACGACCCACAATATCTGGCTTCCAACTTGGAACAGTTTCCCAACTTCATGGAACTTCTTTTGGCTTTCACCTTCAAGAAAACATGATCACCCACTTTGAACTCCATATGGGTTCTTCCTTTATCAACATAACTTTTCTTCCTGTCTTGGCTAGCCTTTAAATTATGTTTAGTCTTCATCATTTTCTCTTCCATTTCTCTGAGAAACTCTGGCCCAACTACTTCTCTATCACTTGGGTTGTCCCAACTTACTGGACTGTTTGACTTTCTTCCATAAAGTGCCTCAAATGGGATTATCTTCAGTGATGATTTGTACCCATTGTTGTAGGCAAATTCCACCAATTGTAGATAATATTCCCATTTATATGGTTTGTCCATCACATACATCCTTATCATAGCCTCTATCACTTGGTTCTCTCTCTCTATTTTCTCATCGGACCCGGGATGATAAGTTGTGCTCAAGTTCAGATTTGTTCCACACCCCTTGAAAACTCCTTAAAAAATTTTGAGGTAAACTTTGGGTCTCTGTCAGACAAAATTGTCTTAGGTATGCCATGGAAGCATGCTACTTCTCTCATATAGATATCAACAAAATTGGTTTCCTTGTGAGTCTTCATAAGAATGAAATGGGCAGCTTTAGTAATCTTGTCCACCACCACCATGATAACATCATGTTGCTTGCTTGTTCTGGGAAATTTGGTGATGAAATCCATTGTCACCACTTCCCACTTCCACTCAGGAATGGGTAATGGCTGCAACAACCCAACTGGGTTTCTATGCTCATCCTTGATCCTTTGACACTCCAAGCATTTAGTTATGTATTCATGAATCTCTCTCTTCATGCATGGCCAATAATATTGGCTTTTTACTACTGAAACTATTTTCTGATATCCTGGGTTTCCAACATAAGGTACATTATTCATCTCTTTTAAAATCATACTCCTCAATTTATGATAATTGGGTAAATAAAATATGTTCCTATACAAGAGAATTCCATCATTCCCCAATTCATTGTCTTCAACTTTCTATTGCATTTTCCATACTACAATTTTGTTACCAATTCCATGTATTGCAGCTAAGTTTTTGCAGCTTCATAAATTCTTCCTTTGAAATCAGTTTGATACATGCTAATGGATGAAGCATACAATTCATGCACTCTCCTTCTAAGTTCATCAACCACTTTGTCCTCCTTTCCTTTTATGTTCTTAATATCAAAGTCATACTCATAGAGGAATTCCAACCATCTGTTATACCTATCATTCAAAGTTTGTTGATCAAACAAATATTTCATACCGTTATGGTCTATCCTCAACTCAAACATATTTCCAATGAGGTAGTGCCTCCACTTATTCAATTAATGCACTATGGTTTCCAACTTCAGATCATGAGTGGAATAAATACTTTCATGCTCTTTTAGTTTTATGGATTCAAAACATATTACAAATCCGTTCTGGCTAAGGACTCCACCAAGTCCTTATTTGCATGCATAGGTGCAAACCACGAAATCTTCATTTGGATCTTCAATCCTCAGAATTGGAGAACTAGTTAACAACTACTTCAATTGCTGGAGGCTCTTTTCACATTTTGTTTTCCATTAAAGATTCACCCCCTTCCTTTGCAAGGAAGTATTGGGTGAGAAATTCTCGGAAACCCTGCAATGAAACTTCTATAGTATACAGCTAGACCCATGAAAGATATGACTTCTATCACATTCTTAGGTGTTTTCTACCCTTTAATGGCCTCAATATTTTTAGGTCCACTATTATCCCTTCATTGGATATGATATTCCCAAAATAGTGAGTTATGTTATGATAAAATGAGCTCTTGCTCAATTTGGCATACAACTAGTTCTCTCTTAACACTTTTAACACCATTATCAAATGATGTTCATGTTCTTCTTCTGACTTGGAATACACAAGGAATTCATCCAAAAAGACAATGACAAACTTGTCTAAGTATTTTCAGAAAACACCATTCATCAAGCACATAAAAAAAACCAGTGCATTTGATAACCCAAATGGCATCACCGTGAATTCATAATGACCATAGCTTGTCTTGAAGGTGGCCTTGTTTATTTCTTCACTCGGATCCTTACTTGATGATATCCTGACGTGAGGTCAATCTTTGAGAATATTTTTGCATCCTTTAACTGATCAAAGAGATCATCGATCCTTGGCAAAGGATACTTTTTCTCTATGGTCACTTTGTTAAATTGTCTGAAATCGATGCACGATCTCAATGTCCCATCTTTCTTCTTCACAAATAAGACTGGGGAACCCCAAGGTGACACACTTTGGAAGATATACCCCTTCTTTAGTATATCTTGAAGCTGTATTTGCATCTCCTTCAGCTCTAATGTACTCATTCTGTAGGGATTCTTTGATATTGGAGCTTCTCTAGGTATCAAATTTATAGAGAAATCAATATCTCTCTTTGGGGGTACTCCTGGTATCTTCTTAATCACATATTCCAAATGTTTCATGACTGCATGATCCTCCATATTTGGCACCTTATCCTTAGATGCTTCCTCCATATGAGCTGAAAATATTTGGCATCCCTTCCTATAACACTTTTTCATCCGCATTGTTGAGATCTCTCGGACAATAAATGCCCTAGGAATCCCTTGGACTATTCTTGGGTTCCCTTCCTCATATAGGAAAGTGAATTCCTTGTTATGAAAGTCTAAGACAACATGGTGTTGGTCCAACTAATCCATACCAATTAGATAGTAATATGAACCCAATGTAAATATGTTCAAATATGCCTTGGTACTTATCCCATTCATGTCCCCATCATCATGTCATCGTAGGTAAACTAGATTCCACGGTCATTTTTTATAAAATAAAATGGTAGAAAATGATACCATAAGCTCCAAAAAACAAACAAATCTACTTACTTGGTCTCAATGTGAAAAGGGATTTTTTTTTATCATGCAATGAGTTATAAAATAAACTTACCATGGTAAAACGATCATTTCAAAATTGCAAAGAGAGGTAATTGGAGAATTTTTGGACAAATCCCTCCTCTAAGATTGGAATTCAGGAGCTCATTTCAAGAGATCCTTTCAACCAGATATCAATATTTTTATTCCAGGTAAGACCTTATATTCCCACACTTGATTCCATGGGTGGTTTTTTTCGTTTCGTGGGGAAACGTTTGAGAAAATGGACATGAAAATCTATTATTCCATCGATGTTTTTGTGGATTGTAGGCCATGTAATGGGTGACATGTCGCAGGTTGCACACATGGCATCCAACGACATGGTCATCATTTATACTCATGGCATCTAGTGACATGGTTGCTAGTAGAGCACATGGAGACCAACAACCATGGCTACCTGCTCACTAGGTAGTGGGGGTTATGGGGGAAAGAGGATTATGTTGAGGTGAATAAAAAATAGGGGGAAAATATTGAATGATCGTAATATTAACTTGGTTTTTATAGGATTCAAAAATAATAATCGAATGGAAGGAGAGAGCCCATGACCTAAATGACTTTACTGCCTTGGAAAATCCCCCCAATATAGCATCCTTGCGATACTGTGAGTTACTAAATTTATTTTGTTGTACGTTATTGAGATATCATGAGTATATATTAGACAATTTGGCATAGTATTGGAACCTAGATCATGAGTGATTTATTTTAGAGGGGAATTTGTTGTACCTCAATATGGAGGATATTTACTTTTACATGGAATTGTCATGGAGAGGGGTGTCGTGGAGGGAAAAAGGGGTGTCAGATGGAGATGACCAGTCAATAATGGACTACATAGAGACGTATTGTTGGTATGGATCATGGTGGATGAGTGACAAGATACCCATCTGGGATATCTTCAAGTGGCCACTCAAGACCATCTTCTTTAGTATAACTTGAGAAGCAGGGTAGATAAGGCCTCACGTGGATACAAAGTTAACATGGAGGTGGAACTAATGTTATTAGAGCCAACTATATTCAAGTGGTGTGAGAGGTTGTTAGAAAACATTGGGTTTCAACTAACTTGGTGCAAAAATGGGTGCTAAAAGGAATTTGGATGTGGAACATTATTGGTTACCCTTTTCTTGGGAAGGGTTCCTATATTAAGGCCCTAAGCTATGATGGGAAGCCCAATTTCGCAAGAGAAAAAGAGCATGTGGTGGACAAAGAACATGGGTAGAGGGGATAGGGGGTGGTCATAGGACAAATACAAAATTATCTTCATGTCATTGTGGCACCATCAAATATTTGGGATATAATATTTCCCTTATGCAGATACTAACTTTAGGAAGGATGCAAATCTCCTGCTCCCTCTAGGAGAGGCATGGGGATCCCTCGGTGAGTTTTTGTTGGGTGGGAAGTTTTTGAGATGGAATAGTGAGAAGAGACGAGGGACAAGGAAAGGGCGTAGGATCAAGAAGATGAAGAAAGAAGAGAGAGGAAAGAGGAGAAGACAAGGGAAAGGAAAAAGAAAATATCTCAAAATTTGGGAAAAACAATCGAGCATGACTTCTATCCAACTCATAATGAGTTATCAACATTCAAGCATGGGTGGTAGCCAACTCATTATGAGATGTCAAAAGGCCCAGATCATAATGTACAAATATGTAAAGGGTGTCATGAGCTCGATAGAGGAGTGTTTGGGAGATGAAGAATGTGTTGGTTTTGGAGCCTGATTATCTTCTTCATTCAGAGGTTTTTGTTTTCATACATGTTTATACCCCATGAAGAATTTACACCCCTCCATGCAAGGAGTTGTAGGGGGGGGGGGATTTCTCCCCCTTTGGGGTCCATGGGAAAGTGGGGCCCCAACAAGGGTTTGGGGGAGAAGTGTCGGAAGGAAAAATTTCCTTGTAAATGTATATTGTGATTTCACAGTAAATATGGACCGTTCATTATAAGTTCGTGGATATGATGGTAGAAGTTATTCTATAATTTTTTTCCCTAGAAGAAAACCCTCTTTTATGAGGGAAATGTCTTTGCACTATGTATCATTGTGAATATTGTATTCTGAGAGAGGAGATTGTGAGAGAAATAAGAGGAAGTTACAGTGGGTGTTTTGTAGGTTGTATCCCTTCATTTGTTGGATAATAAAAAGGAAGGACCTAACAATTTATCTGGTGGATGTATCCCACACTGGGTGAACCAAATATATTTGTGTCTCTATTATATTGTGTATCTTTTGATTTTTTATTTCCGTATTTTTTTTTCTCCACGATCCTATTTTTCTAACAAAATGTCGAACAGAGAGAGAGACATAGCTGGAGACAAAGATATTTTCATAGTGAAAAAAATTGTAAAGAAGTTCCAAATGTGAGGATAATTATATGTTAAACATACATTATAGCACAAAGTGCAATCAAGATACTCAAATATAATAAAGAATCTAATATTTTGTTGGCATAGCCCAGAGTGGGGTGAACCATGGTAACCCTATGTAGAACTATACTTTTGGATGTTAATTCATGTCTATAATGTGAATGTTTGTTTACCTTTAAAGTTGTTTGTATTTTTATCTTTAATGTCGATGATGATATATTAGTGTGCAGTAATCATGATAGTATGTTTAACCGTTAAATATCATAACTATGGGAATATGTACATACATAAATAAGTAACGAGTTCAAGGTAACAAGAGTCTAGTGTGTGAGAGGATTTGGTGGATATGACAAAGAGAGTTGTTGATATTTCCCTCACAATTGTAGAATATCAGTTCCTGTAGTCCCCATAAAGATACCTTGGGTGGGAATTCACCTACATGCAGGTGATGCTGTAAGGGTCGGTGTTTGTAGGGTTTTGTTGAACTAAGTAACTTGAACCCAGGGTCTTGAACCTACCTCTGTGTGTGCCAAAAAATGGTTATGTTTCCAGGAACCGAAATTTGAAAGCGTGGGAGTTTTTTGGAGACTAATGAGGAAGGAGATAATTGAATGGCCAGAATGAAAGGAACAAGAATATGCCCAGAAGGATAATAAAAAACCTTTACTAAAGAATAGACAATGGTTGCAAAGGTATGTGTACAAATACTTGTATGAGTTCCTTTTCGACGAATTTCCAAACCTTTTAGCATAATGGATGGAAAGAGTTGTGGAAAATACTGGTAGACATAGACCAGATGCACCAAAGAACTGGACTATTGAACTAGTGGGTGAAATCAAAACAATAGACAATAAGACTTCATGCAGAGTTGAATTTTGGCTGGATAGTATTTTGGGAAGCTACATAACATAATTTTCCATAGAATGTACCTAGGTTTATAGTGTCGCATAAAGGGAATTCTTTAAAGTATCGAGAGGAAGATTCATAAATTCATTAGCTACCTAGATAAAAATGCTACTATGTGATAAGGAAGTGATGGCGATGGATTCATATAGCTAAAGAACTTTGTAGACATAGAGGGACTGAGGTTTTTTTACTGGGAGATGATCTGAGGGTAGGAAAAATGGACAAAGGAAGGAAATACTAAGAATGCAAGAGAAAGAGGAAGGGATATCAGAAGGAGAAGACAAATTTGGAGTTTTGCGCAGTGGGATAAGGTACAAGATGTTGAGAATTGTAGTTGAAGAGAGTGAGAGTGGCATAGTGACTACCTGAAACATCGCATAGATATTTGTATAATAGAATTACAAGAGAGAGAGACATAAAGAAGAAGAAGATATCTAATTTATTCCAGTTATAGAAGAACCAATAAGTCCTTCCCGATCCGAGTCTTGGGTAGAAACCACAACCTCGTGTGCGTCACCTGAATTTGAGAAAACATTTGAATACCTCTCCAAAGAACGTGTAATCAATAGAGGAATTCATAGAAACAATAACTAGAGCAATATTATCAGTACAGATAATAAAAAACAGCCAGTATCACCAGGAAGAAGTCCTACACACAACAACTGGGAGGAGTAGATAGCAAAATAATATTACAAGAGTTAAAAGTAATTGGATCGAAATACCTAGAATAACATTTGTTTGTATATGAAACCATATGGACTGCAAATAATGTCCATGATGATTGTGCAAAGATCACATAGTTGGAATTTTGGTATATGAAGCTCCAAAGTATCATCCCATTAGGCCAAACAATGACATTTGCAGAGATCACACAAGAAATATTAAAATAATTCAAGAAACCAAAGTTTGAGTCACAGTACATTACCAAGATCAAGGAGATAAAAAAACTACATACTGAGTCAATATGGGAGTTTGATAAGAGATTCAAAGATGTGATGAGTAGTTTAACATTCCAGATACCCTATCAATAACATAGAGAGTTCTTTATTACATTATTTCTACCTCACATTCATACTCCTTTAATACAACATAAGGTTATGTCACAGTCTGACACATTGGGGATTTCTATGAAGTTGGAAGCCTTTCTAGTCGGAGACAACTATAGAATGGTGCAGATACAAAACCAACTAGCTGCATTAACAATTCATATGGAAAAAATAACAAAGGGGAAAGAGAAATGGGAACAAGTATGGTGCACCAAGTGTAGAACTGAAGGTCACCATAAAGAAGATTGTCCAGGCTTTTCATAATACTTAGTAGTTGGGGAATCAAACCCACTACTAGGAGGAGGATAATATGGCATATGCAATAAATGGGGACATAACCCCCACGAGTGTCAATTATTACATAAATATCAGAGTACCCCAATAACATTATTAGTTAGCTCTTGCAAATCATCGAGGAATAAATACAAGTATTTTTCATGCATTCAATCTAATGAGGGAGCACACATCGGATATGTATATAATTCAGGAGGATAATGTTGTGACAGAAGGGAGATGCTAGTATAATAATCAAAGGTGATTTAAGTAATGAAACCGAGGAGGATTCGGTAGGGATAGAGGTAGAGAAAAATTCGGGAGAGGGGGAAGAGGACCCATAATATGCTATAATTATAACCAACTAGGACACTTAGCTCGGGATTTACAAAACCCCTACACAACATGCACTTATTGTCAGTCATTAGAACATGTGATAGAGGATTGTCCACAATTCCTGGAAACGTGGCAGGCCAAAGGTGATCAAAACCATAACCTGGATGTTAAAAATATATAATCTAAGATACATGACGAAGGACCCAAAATAACAATCGTTACACATAGAGGAACCAAAATAGGGACAAATTCAACCAATGAAAGGAAATAGGATGAACAATGGGTTAAGAAATCAATAATACCCATGCCAACATTCAATCCAAGAGATGAAAAAGACACCTATAAAAGGACGAAGGAGGAAACATTATGACAAGAGTGGGAAACATCAACAAATTTTGCACCACCTATGGTAGATAGGACTCCCACTGATGACCAATCCATGTTCAAAGGATCATTGGGAATTTTTTTGAAGAGTTTCCTAGAGCTAGTCGATGATGAAAATGCATTTCTTAAATTATGCTTGATGATCGATCATTGCGCACAAGGAAAGGAAACACTTACTGAAAATAATGTAGTGAACCAACTATTGTGTAATAAAATAACTAATGGAGAGTTCAGGTTGAATGCATACATTGGATAATATGACACAGACAATGTGATATTAGACTTGGGGTATGATGTGAAAATGATACCTAAGTAGACATGGGAAATGATGGTGAAACCCAAGTTAGTTTGGTCACCCATTCAATTGACATTAACAAACCAATACAAAATAATATCTATTGGAAGATTAAAAGGAATAGCTATGAATAAATATGGAGTTCATAGTGTCACATATTTTGAAGCTATCGATATTGTGGATGAAAAACAATCATTCCCAACATTAATGGTCCTATTATCAATTTAAAAAGGAGAGAGATGATATTTGAAGTAGGATAACTAAAGGTTATTGTACCTTTATACCCAAAAGAAGGAAGGAGGTACATAGAAATAGTGAAGGATATGAAATTGACAACCTGTATAACATGAATATGAGGAAGGATGAATATGTTAACCCCACCTAAGATGCTATGTTAATTAATATAAGAATCAACTCATATACAATAGACTCAAAAGTTGGTATGGAAAATTGGCAGCAAAGGATGCATGAAGTATCAACATGACGATGCACATGAATCACCAAGTGAGTATGATGGATTGGAATAGAAATATCAAACCCACCTAAGTATGATGAATTTCCATATATAAAAAAATTTGTGTTATCACACTAAGTAGCCTTGGGTCTTTTAGTTTGTTTTTATCATTTTTAAAAGCCTTAAATTCTTATTTTTTCTTTAAAATAAATTTCTCATCCCTTTAATGTTATGTTTGATAGGACCCCTTTGGATGACTAAACCTTTCAGTCATAGCTCATGTGTTGATCCTCAATTCGATATTGGATCCTTAAACCCTTTTTAGCTCATGGTCTATTATTTATGTCCCCTCTCATGATTTATCCCTAGGTTGATACCTTCCATGATCAGAATAATGTGACACACATCTCTCCTCACTCATGACCCCACATGCATGCCTCATCATCTCCACTTACCTATCCAATCAGTTTTTGATTTGGAAGCACTACGCACTTAGCAGAAAGTTTTGTAGTGCCTGTCACGTTTATCATTCATCCACTCCATGTCATGATTTCCATGAATGATACCATGTGCCTTGTTTTTAGTGCCAGAGGTCAGTTGAAGTTCTTTCAAAAGATCTTTCATTTATGATCCTTGGTAATGGTTTCAAAATTTGAAAAGTTTAGCAGTGTTGTGCTGCATAAGTTTGCCAATTCCGATTAGTCGACCACATGTAAACTAAATCTGATGTTGTGAGAGATTTCAAGGCCGAAGTTTTCTCAATATCATCCTAATATCGAGCTGAGGATATCAACAGATGTTGACTTCATAGGTATCCTGTGCAAAATCCTTTGCATATATATTTTCACAGGAGATTTGTGCTCGGGTTTCGGTTTGTTAAGCTTGTAGGGTAGTAGGGGACCCATATTTGCATACCTGTAAACATCCTCGCTCACGTCCATGGTCTGATTACTGTTGTTTGTTATAGCCTTTGAAAGTCGCAAGACTGCAATAACCTATCCTTTGTGTATGCGTTGCGCTATGAAAAGGAACTTCTCAAACCTTCTCTGATTATTCTTTTCTTCCTTTCATTTTGTATAGAGATTCATTTTGGGATTACCTCTTCACAGTCTACACTCTGAAAGCCTGCATAAGTCTGAAGGTCCATTTCTCAAAGTCAAGCTCGTTTTCTAAGCATTGTTAATTTGGAGGGCCATCTTTGTGCTTTTGAAACTTGAATTGAAGATTTCTGGTCAATAACATCCCTTAAGCCTCTTACTAACCCTCATTTTGAGTCATGGATACCCCTTAGCCGAAGAAAGCACACAAAGGTGGTAAGATAGTTCGAACATAACCTGTGAAGATGTGCCTTTTTGACATAGAACCCATGGAAAGGGAGATGTTTTGAAGAGCAGGATGCCTCTCTTTCTGCCATAACATGTAGAGAGGCCACCCAAAAGTAGAAAAACAATATGCATTAAATTTTGATGGCAAGAAAACCAGAGTTGGAGATTTGGAATTCGAGGTAATTGAAGCCTCCATCTCATCTACAACAGGGATCCCCATTTCAAGAGAAAATTGGTTCAAGGCCATGGTATTGAGTTCACCCTTCGTTAAATATCTCTTCAAGCTTGAACACCAAGCCAATGAGTTATCTAAGAGTATGAAAAGGAATCAATTGATCGACCAGTTTGACGTAATGTTGAAAATCATATAGAGATATTTTAGTTGTGAAGGGAGATTTAACACCTTGTATCATTACCACATAAGGTTGTTGTTACATTTTACTGGTAAGATTCAGATGAATGTTCCTTATTACCTACTGAGAATCATAGGTAAAATGTCATATAGGGTGCAAGAAAAATCTAAGGATGTGGATTCTAGCCTTTTCCACTTTGGACTTATCAGGATGCTTGTCTCTGAAGAGTTGGGAAAGAAAGAAATTTCCTAGGAGAATTGTTTGGTTACTTATCACTTCAAGCTCGACCCAACACCTACTCCCTAGTCATAGATCACAGGTCCTTCATCACCTACTGTTGTTGGGAAAAACACCCTACAAACTAGAAAAATAGATTTCAGACTTTGCATGCAGATTTGACCGAATAGAAACTACTTCTTACCTACATCCCAAGATTTAAATCCCTTTTTCATCCCAAGATTTAAATCCCTTTTTCTTAGTAAATGCATGGAAAAGGACCACCTACCTTATTACCGACGTTCGATGCTGATCGTCCGTTGTGATTAACCACTTGCTCGCAATGATCCTTCCAAAGATAACCTGCACTCAAGACAAACAACAACTATGCATGCATGCTACTTCTATACTCAAGGGTTAGAAATCAAACATAAACTAATCAAACCATAGACAATTCATGAATTGGGAAGGGAAAAGCATTCTCTTTATTTTTTAAAGTGAATCAACTTACAAAAGCTGAGACCGGCCACTGCTCCTTAAACCTGATCCTGGGCTCCTCTTCTTCTATCCTTCAACTGCTTTCCGTTAAATCTCCTTTGGCATGAGGAAAGGCTAAAGGGTTGGGACAATGGAATACACAAATGGGAAGAGTTTCTTTGCTATATTTTTTCCTCCTCCAAATGGTACCCCTACCCCTTATTTTATAGGCTAGAAGGAGCTAGGTATTTGGACGAACCCTTAGCCATGCATGGCCGGGAGTTTCAGTTAACTCACCCATAGATTTTTGTCCCATCGACAACTTTCCTTTTTTCATGATTCTGAAGGTCCATGCGGGCTGTAGTGGGCTTGCTAGCATGGACACTATATATCCATGCGGGTTGTAGTAGGCCAGCTAGCGTGGACTTTTAAAAATGGAGTTTTTAGAAGAGTTGTTCAATAGTTTTTGGCAAAGAAGGGATATGAGTTGGCCTGATGCCAGGTAAGCATGTGTGGTGCAATTTAGGGTTATAAAAGATGCCCCCTAATGTGTGAGGTCAGAAGAGCATCTGATGGCCAAAATACATTACCAATCTTTACTGATGTACCAAACGATTGAGCCCAAGGATCAGGAACTGGGAGGTGCCATCTGCAAAATAACAAATGTCTCACCGAGGTGCGAATACCCATGCTCGGGATAAAATATAACGCATGGCTACCAATCAAATACACTGTAGATCCATGTCATATAACTATATAAAGTGTATCCATGAACAATACACAACAGATCTACATCTCAAAATCAAAAAGATATACATGCAAAGTATCCATCTTCATAGAAGCTGATAAGGCCTGATGGCTGGATATGAGGGCTTCAAAGCTCGAGAAACAACTTCAAAATCTTCAAAACTCGGGTAGGAGTGTAATATGAGTGTACGACTGCACTACCTAGAGGTCTTTGACGGCTCGTCGGTCATGGACAAAATTGATAATCTTGATGATCAGATTGAAGGCTTCAATGATTTTGAACAAGGACTTGATTGGGTGTTTAGGATGGCCGGGTATGCAGACAAGAGACATATTGCAGAGTGGCTGACTCAGGCTTAGTGAAAAAGTTCCCTTGGAAAATAGCACGACAAGTGATGAGACTCGGGCAACATATATGTTAATCATAAGTCTACGAAGCAGGAGCCAACACAAACTCTCCATATGTTTGGAAGAATAACCAAATGGTGGAGTACACAACTCTATATAGTGAGAAAAGCTTCCTAAGGTCGTACTACATCCCATAGTCTGATGAACAAACGGATAGATGTGCTTTATCCAAGGGCGACTCATTATGTTGCCAATAAAGAAAATACTTTTCCCTTCCTCTTTTTGGGGTATATTTGTTTTTTTTGTTCTTTTCGATAATTTTGGAAAAAGAATAAAGGAATATTACGTTACAATGGAGGAACGAGTATTGCAAACATACAAGCTCAAGGCACAAGTAAAATACTGATGTTCTGGTAAAATGATACTCGAGAAAAATCCTTCGTCGGCCAAAGGTGTTAAAACTCAGAATCAAACTGTCATAAGGCTGGTGGATAAGGTATGCAAATGCGGTTGATAGAACACATAATAGTAACGTCATTTAAAGTAAGTTTAACGAGCCCAAAGAAGGTAATCTCGGTGGTTTTTCATATTTAGAGAGTCTGAAAAAACATAAAAGGAGACTCCATTGGGGTACCTTTTTCGAAGATAGTCTAGTCGGTTCGAAAAAGGGATAAACTAGCACCGATTAGACGTTGATTCAAAACCATTTTAACGAGTGTGACAAGGACAAGATCACTCGGCTATTTTTTCACTTTTAGGGAGTGTGAAAAAAGCTTAACTATGGACTTCGTCAGGAATATTCTTTTGGACCAATTTAACGAGTGTGAAAGAATAAGGTCACTCGACGATCTTTTCAATTTTAGGGAGTCTGAAAAGATCTTAACTATGGACTTCGTGGGGGTTTCTTTTTCATAAGTTTAGTCCCTCAGGCCCGAAAAAGGGATAAAATCATACCTGAGAGTACTCTTCTAAAGAACGAAAGTTCTATAGAGTATACCTTTGTTCATACAGTTGACCATCTGGACTGAAAAAGGGGTAAACTACTGTCGAACAGACGTGACTTCAAATTTTAGTTTAACGAGCATGAAAGGCCACAAGATCGATTGGCAATCTTTTCATTTTTAGAGGGTCTGAAAAGGGCTTAAAAGGAGACCTATTTAAAGAATGTTCTTCTGGACCAATTTAACGAGTGTGAAGAAACAAGGTCACTCGACAATCTTTTCATCTTTAAGGAGTCTGAAAAGGGCTTAACGAAGACTCCATAATGGTTACTTTTCTCAGTTAATCCAGACGAGATCGAAAAGAATAAATACAGTATCGCCGGATGTTTCTTTTGGATCTCAAAGAAAGATTGAAAAACAACAAACGTAGCCCATGATCGACACTTTGTGGGTCGATGTCAGGTATCTCTTCGTAAGACTAGGTAAAAATGTCGCGGGATTCTTTGAAAAGATCCATGTAAACTTGAATTTCTTTGGGGGAGAAATCTGCTCTGACGAAGACATTCTCCACGACATCAGGGTTTCGGGAGATGTGGATGAGTATAGTTTCAGTGATAGTTTCCATATTTCCCTCAGCATAAATTTCCTGTGTAGCTAAGAGATTAATAGGACATGGTTGATCTCCCGTTATGGTAACGGTGAATCCTCCTACTTCGATTCGGCTTATCTTTGGGAGAAAATATGATCTGTGATGAAGATCTTCCCAAGGTTTTTCCAGACTAGTCATTGCTTCGATTACTGCTTCATCAGAAGGCAAGACTAAGTCTAACGAATCGACGTTAGCGAGAGAACCTTGAGCTCAAATAGGCTCTATAAGTGGATCTAACTCTTGTGCAGGAGTCATATCAGGGTTAGTTGAGTCTTGTTGGACTAAAGAGTACGCTACCTCAGCGATAGACAAGGGCATAGACATGCCTGGGTTCCCTATCTCATCCATCGTGGCTGATGGGGAAGGAATAATCCAAGGATCCTCGAAGTAAGTCATGCAGAATGATGAAACCTCAAAAATCTCAACCTTATGATGATTGGATATAAATTTGATATCACCTTGAGGGGGCGGGTAATCGAAGGTACCCATCAAGGATGGGCACAAACCAATCCCTAGGTTAACAACACCTGGTTGAGTATTATCAATCATTGGGACTGTGGATGCCCCCAGTGAAGGGTCAGGTCTGGAGAAAGACAATTGATCTATGGTCACTATCTGGCCCTCATGTGGAAACAACAAGACTCGAAAAAATGTAGCGATCACAACTTGCATAGCATAAGTCCAACTCCTTCCTAACAAAATATTATAGTTGAGGGGAGCATCGACTACCTCTACTTCGACACACACCGTTTTCCCTCCTAACTACATGGGGAAAGAAGGAATGATGCCATGTGGTTGGAATGAACGACCGTTGAAAGAAGTGAGGAGAGTAGGTGATGGAGACAAAATGGGCTAGCCAATAGCCTTCCAGCATGCTAATGACATAACGCATGTCGAGGCACCTTCATCGACCACCGTGCGAAAGATATTCCGAGTAAAAATTTTTGTGGGATGAGCCACTACTATCTGAAACTCTACATGGTAAGGCAGATGAGGTTGTAAGTCGGTTGTATCTAATATGATGGTGCCGGGATTACAAGTCTCAGTAGAGCCCAAAGCGGTTAACAAGGATTTCCTCTGAGCAGGGCAGCTTTGGAGGACCTCCAAAGTAGACATCACACAAGGGGTTTGTGATAAATCCTCCACCACAGAGTAATTTTGGGTGGCCCTTGCATTTGGGTTGTGAGAATATTTTTTAAATGAACCCTTTGGAATGCATGTCATTGTTTCTCCTAATGTCTTCTCAATCTGTAGAGGAAGAGATGGGAGTTCGACTTCTTTGCCCTTCTCGGAAGTGCTTGGTTGACTATAGGGATGTTCTCTAGTTGATAGAAAAGAATCACCTTTCACCATATATACATTCGTGGGGTTGTTTGAAGATGGAGGGGGTCCTTGACTACCCCCTTTTGTGCTTGTAGAGGCTTGAGTTAGATTTTTCCCATGTTGAAATGGCTTAGTCAACACTGCATGTTGTTGTTGTGTGACAAACTTTTGGACCTCTGGAAGTCGAGGGAAAAGATGGGTCGGGTAGTCTTCCACACACAAGTTGCATGGATACCTCACATTCTATTTTTCCATGTTGTCCTTGCTAGCATTATCAGTGGTTTTTTTATCCCCCTTACCCTTCTTTCGTTGTTTTTTCTTCCCTTCAGGCTGCTAGGTGCCCTTTGGGTTAGTCGACTGCACAGTGTGTACTTCCGACATTTGGGTAGGGGGAGCAGCCAAAGTAGTAGTTTGGTTGGCCGCTGTGTGTTGTATGGATAACTGTAGCAACTGTTTTGTCAATTGCTCAGCGGACTTGGTTTGTGCTGAACCAACAATACTATCGGCATGTGGTCCAACTCTCTGTCTAGTTTTCTCCAGTATCGAAAGTGGCACATCTGGAAATATGTTGTATAATAAACCAGACTGAGAATAGATGAACTCAAACTGTTGAGCCCTCATGATGGCATCTTCTTCAGAGAAAACTCTAGATGTTCTGACGTCTTTGGATAACTGTGGTACCAAAGACTTAAGGAACCACTCAAGCAGGAATGCTGGTGGGACTCGTACCTTGATTAAACTCTTTTGGTGTCTCCACTCTCGGATATGATCAAAGATATGGTCCATTGTTGTCTATTCGAAATTGGCAAGAAGCTCTGTGCCAGCGTCATATCTCACAGGTAACTAGAAATGGCTAAAGAAGGCCATTTCCAGTTCGCCAAAAGAAGAGTATCTTGAGCAATCGAGCTCGATGTACCATTTCGCGACACTCCCAATAAGGGTACGTTGAAACAATCACAATTGTACAAAGTCATCTTTCAATGAGCTAGATGAGCACCAAAGATGAAAGGTAGTCACATGATCACCTGGATCTTCATTAGGCTTGGCCTCGAACTTTGGAATGTCTGAAGGCAACTTCGTCGACATAGGAGGCCAACGTGGATCGTGACAAATAGGATCATTTAACAACCTTGTCAAATCTAGCAAGTGTAAAGTCGCCAGGAATAGTAGTTTGGGTTGCTACTAATAACCTGGGAAAAAGGGTCCTGGAGTTTGACTGGCACCAGGTTGCCAGGAAAAGTTTGGCTGCTGGCCCGGATTCTGGTAGAAATCATGGCCCTGACCAACGTAAGGATTTTGCATCAGTGGAGACATCATCGACTGATTTCCCAAAAAGGACATAGAGTGTTGGGCATGCATTGTATTCGAAGGACTTTGGGAAGGTTTACCCCATGCCACTCCTATGGGGAGAGGCATAGTAGTCTATCCGAGGTTCCATTGAATGTTGAAATAATTACCCCAGAATGACATTTCAGAGGAGGGAATGGATCCTTGTCCTGAATTCCAAGGTCCTGCTATGTGTGCCCCCTATGCAGGAATAGTACCTTGTGCAGGAGTAGATTGTCCAAAAATGGGGTTTCCCCTAGTCAGGAAAGTGGCTGACGAGAAAGTGTTGTTACCAAATGTTTCGTTCCAAGAAAACGATGTCGAACCTACCAACATATTGTGCGAAGGTGGTCCCTGACTCCCTGCTCCAAATAAAATATTGTGTGTAGGTTTCCCGACGGATTGTTGATGCGGACCACCAAGCGAAGGGGACGAAGGAGGGATATGACCTCCTATGTAAGGCAAAGCGTTAAAAGGGATAGGAGTGCCCCCAAGGTGACCTTGCAGAGGAGTGCTAGAGCTCCCTACCCCTAGAACCAAAGTCTGTAAAGTGGAGTAGGTTAGTACAGGACTTGTACCCGAACTAGGCATACCATATGGGAACAGAGGGCCTATTGCACTAGGTGTGAAGGGGGTTGTGGCCGCCGCCATAGACGAGTTTGCTCCACTGTGCGAAGTAGTTGTGGCTGAGACCATGGTAGCTCAGACTGACGCTGGTAGGTTAGGAGATGACTCTCCTGTGGTGGCAATTGTGATGGGAATTGACGAAATCCCAGAAGGAGTAACAACATTTGTTTCCATTGCTCTGTGAGGCACTGTCTAGCGTTCGTGAAATTGGATTCGTACAATAAACGGTGCCAAGATATCAGTGGTTGGGGTTTCAACTGAGACAAGAGCGGTTTCTTCAAGGTCCAAAATGGTTGATTCCTGCAGGAGTTGTCTGGGCACAAAGGTTTGTAAACCAGTCGCTTCAAAAGACCCTTGTTGGTCTAGCTTCTGCCTTAATGGTGGCGGGGGTGCCTCTAGTGTAACCGGCGGTAGGCCAAGAAGCCTTAGTGACTGGCGGAGCTCAGGATCCTCCACTATGTGAGAAGATCCAAGACATGCTAAGATATTCTAAACGTTCAAAAGTAACACACACTAAAAATAATCCCCTAAGAGATAAGACAAGCAATCACTAAACTATTTGGAAGAACAGTTACAACAACCAACACTAGAGCAACTTACCGGTGCAAGTGAAACTCGAACACAGAAGCACCCTCCGGGTATACTCTACAAAGCATGGCCCGATGTTTGTCCTAGGTACTGCAGTATACCCCCGCAGTCACCTGTGTATGTCCCTAAAAAGATGGGCAACTAGGTTTCCAGCATGCGAACAGTCACTAGGCGGGTACAGTCGAAAGTCGGGTAGACCACAGTGAGCAGGGTATCGAGCCCGAAACCTGTCAAGGTTATCGAGAGAAAATAGTCTGCAAGACAACTGAGGACCTTGAATGGATTAGAGACCCACAAAGCCCCATGGAAAATGCAAACAACAGAATCCCAAAACAAGCCCTCTATATGTGTTCTCCACTACGATTGGTCTGGCTTTGGAGGGGTTATCTCCACTATCTTTTTGCACATGACCTCGTGTTTATCACCTGTGTTAGAGGGGGGTCCCAGAAACTTCCATGAAACTAGACTTAGACACTCCCTATCTTAGACTCCCATGCTTGGTTTTGAATGGCCTTGAACAGTTTCCTCTCCAACCTAATCCAAGGCCCTAATCCTGAACTAGTTTGTGAACCCTACAAACATAAAAGTCTAGTAGATTTTGAAATTAGTGTTTCTTTTATGGATTTGTCTTACGTCAAGGGGTATGAGGGTGAAACTAATGATGTGTAAAAGATGAAATAAAAAAAAAAAAATGAAAAAGCTGGAAACAAAAAAAAACTTTTACTGAATGCAAAATTTCAACAACTTTTCACAAAGAAAGATTTTTAATTTTTCTAAGATTTTGGACAGCGAACTCAAAGGAATTTCACTCGACTACGAGCTACTTATGATCTAAGTAAACTGCAAAAACTTATGAAATAAAAGACTTTTCCCTAGCTAATGATGTGAAAACACACTCTTCAACCAAAGAAGAAAATGAAAAGAGATTTTTTATTTATTTATTTAAGTGCTAGTAAACCAAGAAAGGGAAAATACCGAAAAGCAAAAAGCCAAGAAAAAAAATTATGGATTAAAGCACAGACCACAAAGAATTATATTAAAGAATCACACAATGGCAATTGTAAAAACAATGACTCTCACGCTTGTCTAAAAGCCATAATTTTTTTTTTTATATTTTTCTGTCAACTATTAACTGAGAAAAAGAAGGCTAAGGGTAAGATGAATCCTAAGCTACTGACTGTTCAAACATAGATTCAAACACCTGAGAGGAATACTTCTTATCAAAGGAGGGGATGACTGCCCCACCCTGGAAAAAAAGTAGCCTGTACAAGCACGCGACTATTACTTAAACAACACGCATGAAAACGTGTGCTAAACAAAGACAGAGGCCGTGTACACACGGGCTAACTTTGTACATGTCGCGTGTATATCTAAACTATAAGGAAAAATATGAAAACAGACAGACCAGACCAGGAAGAGGCCTCTGGTATTGATAACTAGGATCCCTTGAAGGCTTGGATACTCTTTATAATAGAAAAACAAATAACGCAAGGAAAAACAATAAGGCAAAAAAAAATTTGAGATAGGATCGTTAGTAAACAAGACTCAGATAGAATTCCAGAAAACCCCCTGAGAATGTGTGATTCTGACAGGGAAGAGGAGGACTACCTCTAAGGTTCTCTGAACTCCTACACGCTATTTCTATCTCTAAATCTAGCATTCACACGTGGGTTGTAAGAGAATAGGGCGTAGGTACACGCATTCAGGCCTTATGCAGACCGTGTGTACCTCTGTGTGTCCTGAAAAACACAGTCAAGCAAAATTCAGGGAAATTTGGTATGGAAAACCAGACTCCCTGCTAGCTCAGACCTTACAAAAATGAACGATAAAGATAGGCAAAGAAAAACAGAAAACCTAGCCTTTAAACTACCCAAAAACTTAAACAAAAATTCCAGGAACCCTAAAGAGTATTCTCCCCAGTACGGTCGCCAACTCTGTTGTTGGGAAAAACACCCTACAGACTAACAAAATAGAGTTCAGACTTTGCATGCAGATTTGACCAAATAGAAACTACTTCTTACCTACATCCCAACATTTAAATCCCTTTTTCTCAATAAATGCATGGAAAAGGACCACCTACCTTATTACCAACGTTCGATGTCAATCCTCCATTGTGCTTGACCACTTGCTCGCAATGCTCCTTCCAAAGATGACCTGCACTCAAGACAAACAACAACTATGCATGCATGGTACTTCCATACTCAAGGGTTAGAAATCAAACATAAAATGATCAAACCATAGACAATTCACGAATTGGGATGGGAAAAGCATTCTCTTTATTATTTAAAGTGAATCAACTTACAAAAGTTGAGACCGGCCACCGCTCCTTGAACTTGATCCTGGGCTCCTCTTATTTTGTCCTTCAGCTGCTTTGCGTTAAATCTCCTTTGGCATGAGGAAAGGCTAAATGGTTGGGACAATGGAATACATAAATGGGTAGAGTTTCTTCGCTATATTTTTTCCTCCTCCAAATGGTACCCCTACCCCTTCTTTTATAGGCTAGAAGGAGCTAGGTATTTGGACAAACCCTTGGCCATGCATGGCTAGGAGTTTCAGTTAACTCACCCATATCTTTTTGTCTCGTCGGCAACTTTCCTTTTTTTGTGATTCTGAAGGTCCACGTGGACTATAATGGGCTTGATAGCGTGGACACTGTAGATCCACGCAGGCTGTAGTGGGCCAGCTAGCGTGGACTTTTAAAAATGGAGTTTTTAGAAGAGTTGTTTAGTAGTTTTTGGCAAAGAAAGGATATGAGTTGGCCTGATGCCAGGTAAGCATGTGTGGTGCAATTTAGGGTTATAACAGCTACCAATAATAAAGCACAGATCAACAAGAAGAGAAAGGGAAGAGACCCTGTTTTAGAGATCAACAAGCAGGTCAGGGAAGCTAAGGAGAAAGTTTTTCCTTCTCCATACAAAGATTTCTCACCACCACCTTCACCAGGGTTAGAAGAATTTCCTTCTTCGACATGTTAAAAAGGGAAGAATCTTCTTTTTCCCTCCCCTCCTCTAGCAGTTGAAATCAAGGTTTAAATACCTTTCACTGGTCATAAATTTTTAAGGGGGTTCTTAAAGAGCAGTCTTTACCAGAAACCCCTATGCATAAGAAGAAAGGGAAAGGCATTGAAAAATCCGTAGAAGAAAAACAAGAAACCCCTGTACAGAAAATCAAGGGTAAAAGTACCAAAATACCTTTGGAGAGGAAAGATGAAATCCCTGTGATAGATTGTGAAAAACCTATGAAGAATAAAAAAGAGGTTGTTGCACAAGAGAAGAAGCATAAAGGAAGAGGTTTTGAGAAGGATGATGAAACATGCAAGGAAACTCTTGTACAGATGGAAGAAAAAGATGAGAAGAGGCTTGTTGAGACTGCACATGTCCCCAACCCCCTTGGTAGTCAGACCTACATAAGACTTATTAAGCAACTTAGAGATGCAAGGAGAGAAATAACTCATCTCAAAGAAGAAGACAAGGTCCACTTGGCTTAGATGAATGAGCTCATGATTGGCTACAACCATACCCTGGAATTGGCAAGGTTCACAGTGAGAAAGGATTTGCCTCTTTGCTGAGACACTTGCAAGATGAGGCACCTCAAAGAAATTTATAGGTGTTGGTAGAAGCTACCATTGAAAATGATAAACCGATAGCTAAGGAGAGCTCAATTACACCAAAGAAGCCTGCCAATGCTAGGAAGAAGAAATCTTCTAAGCCAATTGAAGAGACTCTTTCTACTAGAAAGAGTGTGAGGATAAGTGTTAAGATGACAAAATAGTTGGTAAGGGGTAAGCTCCATTTTTGGGAATTGTTCCTTTTCGAGAGGGTTAACTAATATGCAGATACTATCTTTTCCATCTATACAGGCTCTTAGGCGTTTAACTATATGGATTTTGAGTTTTTTCTAAAGTGCTAGCTTCACTCAGTAGTAAATGGCATTATTTATGGTATATTCAAGGCATATGTCATAATTGGAAGGAGATAAACTTCTCTGCACATGTCCTAGATTCAAGGACACTGTGTTTTGGCAATGATATCGAAAATTGTATGCAAACACAACATAAGTAGCGCTACATACAGGTGCTGCATAATATCTTACAGATAACATAAGTTGCACACAGTAGTGCTACGTACAGGTGTTGCGTAATATTACATAGAGGGAAGAATTGGTATATGGTTGCAACATAGAGGCGCTACCTTCTCTCCTTGTTACATTTTAGGGTGCACTAGCCAGAGTTTCTACACAAGGAAGTTTACCAGCAAACACCAGGGATCTAGGAAGACTAGGCCAACAATCTTGGATAAGTTAATGATGGAGTAAATGACAGAAGTAGTTGTTGGCATCAAAAGCACAACTACAGGCTCCAAAGGGACACATGGAAAAACAAGAGTTGAGCATCAAAAGAGGATCAAAGAAGTTAGAAGCATGATTGGATTAGTCACCAACAGTTCCCTATTTTAGAGCATAGGTTGTTATCTTAGTTTTTAGAATAAATAAATGTTTAGAGATTTTTAAGGAAAAAAGGCCATCTAGTACCTCCAATTGTTGCCACCCTTTATTATTATAAATAGATTGATCAATTGCTTTAGCAGTTTCGGATGGTTGAGCAAGGCTCCCTAAACTATAATATTTTGGATAAAGTAACTGTGATCTAGTGTGTACTAGACTTAAGACTTTTTGACTAATAGAAATCAGCTTCTATTTCAGACTATCAACTTCTAATGCTAAATTTTCATATTTGAATTCTTCATATGGATAACTGTGGTAATGATATGATGTATTTTTTATCATTTTATTATCATGGTGCTTATTTATCTCCTTAGTTTCTTATTTCAAGAAGATCTTGTTGTAAGAAACTTTCTTCCTTAGGCTCTTGTGGACCTGATGTTTACAGTGTTGTAGCATAATACTAGCTTACATTAGTTTATACCTAGATTAGACTCCTAGATATTGGTTAATACATTCATTTACACTTTATTTCACCTAATTTGGCCACATAGAGAATAAGGGCGCCTCGTCCCTATATTTTAGGGAAACTGTTAATTTTAGATCAAGACTCAACTCCCGATTCTTGATTTTTCTTGATTTATTCTTGATTTATCCTTGATTTATTCCAAACCCCCCATGAAAAACTCATATATTATTGGGGAATGTGCACCTCCTCTTTGAGTGAGAGACTTATTCTTTAATTAATGATTTTTGTTGTTACTATTATTAGGAACTACTATTTCGGGTCAG
Organism: Picea glauca; assembly: GCA_000966675.3. Classification (NCBI taxonomy): domain Eukaryota; kingdom Viridiplantae; phylum Streptophyta; class Pinopsida; order Pinales; family Pinaceae; genus Picea; species Picea glauca. The sequence goes on from JZKD02S0065639.1 coordinate 45,871, forward strand.
TTAAGTGAGTTGGAACTGCTTCTCTTGTCAGTTAAGTGAGATTAAGTGAGATAATGTGAATAAATTAACTCTTGTGGAAATTAATGAGTGTTTGACATGTATCTTTAGTGGTCTGGGTCAAACTATGTGGCCTCCCTTAGCTTATGACACCTATTTTAGCTATTTCTAGCCTTTTTTGACTAGAATTTCTATGTTGGAAATTCTATATATTCACCTCCTCTCTCCTTTTTGAGGTTGGTTGCTCATGTATATTCATTTTTGATTAATATAATTCTCTGATTTATGGAGAAAAAAATTTCTCTCATCTCTTGAATATCAACAAATTGTTTATGTTCAATTTAACTAGAATTCTAGATCTATCGGGGTTTCTGCAGGAATTCTACATGGTATCAGAGCTAGATTGAATCTAGTGGATTGTACATGGTTTTATTTGTAGTTATAGATCATCAGGAGGCAAAGAAAGAAGAAATGGATCATCTCTCTCAACCCACAAAACACATTCTAAATCCTTTCAATTACTTTGAATGGAAGACAAAGATCTCTCTACTCCTCCGAAGCAAAGGGCTTTATCGGGTAACAATGGGAACATAGAAAGAACCGTCTGCTGCAGCGGAGAAGATAAAGTATTTCAATAAATTAGATGAATCAATTGGGATGATATGCCTATAAATTTTCATATATCTCCTCTTTCATGTCAGTGGAGCCACTACTCCCGATGTGGTCTGGACCACATTGGAAGGACTATTTGGCAAGTAGGATGCAATGAGAGTGCATCAACTGGAGAATGAAATCATATCCCTAAGTCCAATTCATTTCAGAAACCTAAAATAATTATTCACCAAGTTCAAATCCCTCCTCATTGAACTTAATGCATGTGGAGTCACGAAAGGGGAATAAAAACTCATCCTTTAAATTCTCTCGAAACTAGGCCCTGAATATTCTGTATTTGTGTCATCTTTTCAAGCATCTAAATTGACTCGGGAAAAATGGAAAATGCCTCCATTAAATGATTTAATTGTATCATTGAATCAAGAGAAAGATAGATTATTACAAATGGGTGCCATAAATAATTCCAAGAACCAAGCACTTGCGGCTACTGATGCTCCAAAGAGCAGTGGAAAAGACAAGAAAAAAGGAACGGGTAAATTTCCTGAATCGAAGAAGGAGAGATTCGCACAATATTCAGAGAACTCTTCTGAGCCTAAGGGTAAGAAGAAGAAAAATAAAATAACACTTTGCATCTACTGTTCCAAATGTTTTCATCCTGAATAAAATTGCATGAGGAAGACTATCGATGAGATGGATAAGCAATTGTAGCAGCACAATCTCACGGTGCCCGAAAATGCAAAGAAGAAACATGATAACAAAACGAGAGGGAGAGCATGAGATGGTCATGCTTTAATGGCTGTCACATCCACTCCATCATATTGTATCCTTGAATCAGGTGCATCAAACCATATGGCTGCATCAAAAGATGAATTTTCCTTCATCGAAGAAAGCACCAGATCCCCAATTTACTTGGGAGATGCCACACCTGCAAAGGTGTGTGGAGAAGGAATTGTTGATCTTGAAGGGGGCTGCTTAAAAAATGTGCTTCATGTTCCCTCTCTGTCCGTAAATATTCTCTTGATATATCAGATCACTCATTCTGGCTTTAGAAGGGAGGTGGATTTCACTCCAGACTCCGCAGTGATTACCAACATTTCCATAGGCTCACAACTTGCACATGGAATTGCAGATCATGGTTCTCGTTTGTATTTCTTCTCCGACTTTGTTCCTAAATCTATTATCACTGTATTTATGTCACAATATAATGATATCAGTAGGTTACGGCATGAAATATTTGGCCATCTAAACTATAAGTACTTGCATCAACTCAGCAAGGAAAACATGGTAGAAGGATTGCCAACTATTAAATTCACAAGCGGTGTATGTCAAGGATGCATTGTTGGAAAGAATCTAGAGAAAAAGTTTGAAAAATGGAAGGCACAGAGATCTTCTTCACCTCTTGGGATGATTCAAAATGAAATTATGGGCCCATTCCCGCAGCCTTCAATTAGTAAGGCTCGATATGTAATCACCTTCATAGATGATTTCTCTTTCTTTACTTGGGTATTTTTTTTGAAATTAAAATTGGAAGTATTTGAATGCCTTATAGAATTTAAAACACTTGCTGAGAATGAGTCTGGGTGTAAGATTAAGATACTCTGTACTAATAATGGGGGGGAATATGTCAACAAAGATGTGTAGAAACTTTGTATTGATGCAGGTATACAACTACAACACATAGTGCCATATACACCACAACAGAACGATGTTGCGGAGAGGAAAAATTGGTCCTTAAAAGAGATGATCAATTGTATGCTACAGTCAAAATCACTAGCTCCCAAGATATGGGTTGAAGCTATTAATTGTGAAGCATACATTCAGAACCAATTTCCTCACAAATCACTCAAAGGCACCACTCCTTTTGAATGTTGGACTGGTAAGAAACCAAAAGTGTCGCACTTTCATATTTTTGGTTCACAAGCATGGGCTCACATTCTGACAGATAAGAGGAAGTATTTGAAGCCTCAAAGTGTTGAATGCATATTTTTTGGATATATTGAAGGTTTCAAAGGATATATATTTCTATACTCTCACACTAAAAATTTCATTCTATCTTGAAGTGTGAAGTTTGAAGAAGAATCACTGCATGATTTTTCAGAAGACCCTGCCGAGGAACCGCTTGTTGTCACTGATAAGGAGGAGTCAGAAAATTCTTCAAGCACTTTAGAACATCCATAAAAGAATCCTTTCAGGTATGATACAGAGGATTAGGAGCAGGTCATGGCTTCTCCAACTCAGTTTCCAACTTGGGCAGAGAAAACCCTGCAAGATGCGAGTGAACTAGTAGATGTTCTTGCAGATACAAGAAGGACTAGCTCATAGTTTTTTGGGGATCCTCAAGCCCTAGATGCCACATAACCTTTTCTTCCCATACATTTCTATATTTCACTTGGTTCATATCCAAATTCATACTCTGAGGCTGCTGGAAACCCACTTTGGGAGGCTGCCATGGATGAAGAGTACTCTGCTCTTATGGACAACAACACATGGGACTTAGTTCCACTTCTTAAAGGAGGAAAGCTTGTTCGATGCCGATGGATATATAAAAAAAATATTTCTGCAGATGGTGAGATCCGAAAGTAAAAATATTGACTTATAGAAAAAGGATACTCATGGGTACATGGCATAGACTACACAGAGACATTTGCACCTGTTGCAAAAATGGACTCCATTCGACTAGTTTTGGCCATTGCTGCTTCACGCAGATGGGAATTTCACCACATGGATGTGAAGAGTGAATTTCTTCATGGATATCTGAAGGAGGATGTCTATATGGATCAGACATAGGGATACATTTAGAACTCTTCCCTCGTTTGCAGAATAAAGAAATCTTTGTATGGCCTAAAACAGGCTCCCAGAGCCTGGTATGCAAAGATGGATTCTTTCCTACTTTCCATTAGATTCATTCGATGAAAATCTGATCCGAATGTGTATTTCATGCAACATGATGATTCCATTTTTCTGATATTACTTTATGTATATGACTTACTGATGACAGGGAACCTTACTTCAGCTATTGATTTGGCAAAATCAACATTGCACGATCGATTTTCCATGACAGATTTGGGACCGTTGCACTACTTTCTTCGTCTTGAAGTTTCTTAGTCTACTTTAGGGATCAAGATGGAACAGTCTAAGTATGCATCATATCTACTTGTCCTCTTTCAGATGACAGAATGCAAGCTAGTAGCATCTCCCTTTCTTTCGGGGGTCATATTTGAGGATGCGGGTACTACACCTTTGGTGGACAGTACACTGTATCGACAATTGGTTGGGAGTTTGTTGTATCTTACCCACACTCGACCTGATATCTCTTTTGTAGTAGGAGTTTGTTCTAGATATATACAAGAGCCTCATGAGCTTCACTAGAAATATGCAAAGAGAATCCTTAGATATGTGAAAGGTACTCCCAGTTTTGGTATCTTTTATGCTGCAAATTGCCCACTTTCATTGATTGGGTACACAGATTCAGATTGGGCTGGCGATGGTATAGACCGAAAGTCCACCTCTGGTTATGTTTTTAGCTTTGGTTTAGGGCCATTCTGTTGGTCTAGAAAGAAGCAATCCATGATTTCTTTATCTACAATAGAGGAAGAGTATAGAGGTGCAGTGAATGCAACTACATAGGTTGTTTGGTTGTAAGGGCTTCTCTCTGATTTTGGTATTCAGTATCCACTTTCGACTGTCATATTTTGTGACAATCAAGGGTTCATTCAGATATCGATTGATCCAGTTCAGAGGTAGAGGACCAAGCACATAAAGATTCACATTCATTACATCCGTGAGTTGATCCGTGACAGATTCATTTCACTGCAGTATTGCCCCACAAAGCAGCAGGTTGCATACATCTTCACCAAGTCCTTCACTGAAAAGAAATTTTCAGAACTGAGAGCTATGCTTGGAGTGGTGGAGACAACTGAGTAGGTCACTTTTGGCCACTCAACATCTTTTTTTTCCTTTTTTTTTTTTTTTTGGGGGGGGGGGTGTTTCCCACGAGGTTTTCCCTCTTTCCTCTTTTCATGAGGAATTCTTTTATGTAATGAGTACCTAAAATGTCCAAGTTGTCAGGACTCAAATTTTTTGTCATTAAAGTTAGGCTTAAAGGGGGGTGTTGGAGCATAATCCTAACTTACATTAGTTTATACCTAGATTAGACTCTTATATCTTGGTTAATACATTCATTTACACTTTATTTCACCTAATTTGGCCACATAGAGAAGAAGGGTGCCTCATCCCTAGATTTTAGGGAATACTGCTAATTTTAGGTCAAGACTCAACTCTCGGTTCTTGATTTATTCTTGATTTATCCTTGATTTATTCCAACTCCCCCATGCGAAAGTCATCTATTATTGGGGAATTCACACCTCCTCTTTCAATGATATATTTATTCTTTAATTAATGATTTTTGTTGTTACTATTATTAGTAACTACTATTTCGGGTCAGTTAAGTGAGTTGGAACTGCTTCTCTTGTCAATTAAGTGATCTTAAGTGAGCTAATGCGCATCACTTAACTATTTTTGACATTAATGAGTGTGTGACATGTATATTTAGTGGTCTAGGTCGAACTATGTGGTCTCCCTTAGCTCATGACACCTATTTTAGCTATTTCTAGCTTTTTTTGACTAGAATTTCTATGTTGGAAATTCTATATATTTACCTCCTCTCTCATTTTCGAGGATGGTTGCTCATGTATATTAATTTTTTATTAATATAATTCTCTGATTTATGGAACAAAAAATTTCTCTCATCTCTTGAATATCAACAAATTGTTTGTGTTCAATTTAACTAGAATTCTAGATCTATCGGGGTTTCTGCAGGAATTCTACATATAGTAGCCCTTACATTCCTCTCATTCAAGTCTTCCTTCTATCCACATTTACTCCCAAATTACTGTTTGAAGTTAGCAAATACCTTATTTGTTGGTACATGTTAGCCCTATTTCTGAGTTAGGATATTATCATTTCGAGTTTTTCCATTCGACCTTTCAAAAGGCACTCATACTTTCACATATGATCTGATAGGTACTAGGCTTACCTTCCTTGCAATCAGAAGGTGAATCTGAGTGCTAAAATTTTTGGCTCCGCTGTTGGGGAACGATTTGAAGACTTTTCCCTGGTATAGAACGACAATGCTTACTAGATCTCAAGGGGCATTGTGACTTAGTATTTTGAAGATTGCATTTTGCACTTGGCGACTCCATTGATTCAGCTCTAGTGCTTAAAGGCAGACATATGAGATCAAATCCACAGATACCTTTGGTTCCACTTGAGTTTGACCCAAAGAATATAATAAAGAATGGAAAAGATTCTAAAAAAGGTTTTTCTGCTGCTACTACAAGTGCTTCTGGTCAGTTGCCTGATTCCACTCTTGATACTCCAATTGTTTCATCACGTAAGCTTCCTTTATCTTCTACTGAAGTATCTAAAAAGCTAGATTTTGAAGAGTTTCCTATTGAATACTCTACCTTTGAAACTGAATTGAAAGAAGAAAACATTGATATATTCTCCTCCCATGATATTGAGAAGTGTTTCAATCTTTATAGTTTTGAAGATTTCCCTACGTTAGGTTTTTCTACACCTCTCTCTTTTAAAACTTTAGCTACCAAAGAAGTAGGAAATTCATCTCTTTCTCAGACCTTACCATCCTCTTCCAATACTCCACCCACTATTGTGAAGATTGAAATCTCCCCTTTATCCTTTTCTCCTTCGCCTAATCTGCACACAACCATATCTCCTTCTCTTGCTTGTTCACCTAGAATCCAAAATCAAATGGCAGTTGTTAACCCCCATGAAAATAAGATGGATGCCATAGTGGCTACAGGATATTCCCCTCTAGTCTTGCCTCAACCAATGAATGCTCTTCCCCCTGGAGATTATTTGAAATACATGCCCGATTTTACTAGAGAAGAAGATATAATAGCTGAGGAACATCTTGTTTCTTTCTATAGCTATGCAGATAACCAAAATATTGAAAATGAAGATGTGTGGATGAGGGTTTTCTTCCAAAGCATTTTTGGTGAAGATAGGAAAGGGTTTAGGGGTCTGGCCCCTCGATCCATCACAGGTATTGAGGCATTGGATGAAGCTTTCTTGAGGCACTCGGGTGACAAAAAGATTTTTCTGTATTATATCACTGAATTTGGATATTTGAAAAGGAAAGAAGGAGAGTCTGTCTCCGACTTTTCTAAAAGGTTTAAAAAAATGTACAAGAAGATCCCTGATGAGATCAAACCCACCGAAACCATGGAAAAAAATCCCTTATGCCAGTGCTTTTGACTCCGAGATATGCATTCTATTGAGAGAGAGAAGGTCACCTTCCTTAGTTCAGATGCAGGATTCTCCCTTAGAGGTAGAATCCAACATAATTTCTTCAGATAAACTCAGGGGAAAATATGACAGAGATAAGAGGAAAAATAGAGCTGAAGCTTCCACTTCTGACTCTCCTATTGTTCATTCACATGTAGATGAGTTGACCAAATTAGTAAAATCCATTTCTACTAAGATCGAGAAGTCAAAATCATAAGGAAGACAACCATATAGAAATGCTCAGAACACTAAAAATAGAGGTAATTTTAGGAGACCCAACAATTCTCCCCAAATCCTTCCTAGATATCCTAGAAATAGAGAGAGATGATTAGAGGATTCAAGCTCCTTTTCAAAATAATCTGGTTGCTGATGAAGAACAAGTGGAGGTAGAGGTTGATCCTGAGATCCACTGTTTAGGTAACACATCCCCATCCCCACACTTGACTCAATCCTCTTATGAGGAATCATTAATGGATATTCAAATTAATGAGTTAAGAAAGGGAGAAAAAATGAAGGAAAATGTTATTAGATACAATTTGAGATCTAAGAAGAATGAAGAAAAAAGTGTTTCCCCTAATGAGCTTGTTCAGAAAGAAGATTCTTCCAAGACTGTGATGGTGAGCATCAAGGAAAATGATTCTCAAAACCCACAACTTTTGATAAAAAATCCTCCTCTTGAAACCAAATAGGTTTTTAAGCCTTCCCCCTCCTTCAATTTTGAGAATGAGATCCAGAAAATTAAGATCCGTGTATCATTTTTGGAATTGATAAAAAATGAATAATTTAAAAAATATTTGACCAAAATGTTACAGCCCAATGCCTCTCCTAATTCCAATGATTCAATAAATCTGCAAGATGAAATTTATTTTAGGCCCTTTGATAGAAGACAAATATGACTCATCCCCTCCCTTCTATACTTCTCTCAATATTCATGACAAGGTGTTGCATAACTGTCTTTTGGATTCAGGGGCCTCCCATAATCTTATGCTAAAATATGTTATTGATGAACTTGGACTGGAAATCACCAAAACCTATCATGACTTGTATTATTTCGACTCTAAGAAAGTAAAATGTTTGAGGGTCATTAAGGATATGGTTGTGACACTATTTCAGCTTCCCATGAAAAGTATACTTATGGATGTTGTGGTGGTTGATGTTCCTCCCAAGTCTGGCATGCTCTTTTCAAGGTCTTGCATAAAAAGACTTGGAGGAACCTTGAATATGGATCTCTCACATGAAACTATCCCAGTGTTTGGTGGGGAGCATATAAGACTTTATAGAGAAGCCCAACTGGCTTACATTATTAGTGATGAAGCAAACCCTACTAATCATCTTGTTTTTTCTCTTGATACCGATTTGGGGTTCAACATTTTGCAGCTCACCGATGCTCCTGGAACTCCTCTTGAAATAAGAAAAAAGTCTGCTACCTTGTCTGAAGAATCTCCTCTAACCAATTCAGTTTGGAAGATTCTCTTTGATGGAGCCTCTTCTAAGGAAGGTGTTAGTGGTTGAGTGTTCTTTCTCTCACCAACTCAGGAAACCATATCTTTGTCATACAAACTAGAATTTGAAACTACCAACAATGTGGCAGAGTATGAAGCTTTTGTTTTGGGCTTGAGAGCTGCAAAGGATATGGGGATAAAAAAATTGTTAGTATTTGGAGATGCTGAATTGATAGTCCATCAGACCAAAAAAAATTGCCAAACTAAGCACCCTTGGCTTAGATCTTATAGAAATGAAGTATGGGACCTAGTGGAGAATTTTTTTCCCTGAGTATGACATCTCTTTTATTCCATGAGAAGAGAATTACATGGCTGATTATTTGGCTGTATCAGCAAGCAATTTCAGGATACCCATACCGCCAAAACTCAAGTATGATGTAGAATTCAAATACATGCCTTCTATATCAGACAATGTCAAATATTGGAAGTTGTTTGAAGATGATTTAGAGCTTAAAAAAATTATTTAGTGTGTTGATGAATTTGCCACATTACACATTGATCATGATCTTGATTGTGAAATTACTCCACATGCTAATGTTTTCCTTAACAAAATTGCTAATCATCATATCATGCAGCTACTTAGCAACCATATTCCAAAAGGACTAGTTCCTTTGGAAAAATTATTTGATGAAAAAGATGTGGCAGTAAAAGGGAAAGTGTCTACTGATGATGCTGATATAAATGAGTGCAATTTGGGAACAGATAAGGATCCAAAATATGTCAAGTTGTCAAGCAGTCTATCAAGAGAGTAGAGGACAAAATATGTCAAATTGTTCAAGGAGTTTGTTTATGTATTCGCATGGACTTATGAAGATCTCTGAACTTATGACACAAACATTATAGAGAACAAGATTCCATTAAAAGAAGATACTAAGATCTTCAGGAAAAGGTTGAGGCAAATCAATCCTATGTTACTGCCTATCATGGAGAAGGAGGTAAAAAAGATTTTAGATGCAAAAATTATTGTTCCTTTGAGATATTCTAAATGGGTGGCTAATTTGGTCCCCATGAGGAAAAATAATGGAGACATAAGACTCTGTGTCGATTTTTGGAATTTGAACAAAAGCTCTAAAAAGGATAATTACCCTTTGCCCAAGATGGAGAATATATTACAGAGGGTGACAGGTGCAACCCATATGTCTATGGTTGATGGTTTTTTTTGGCTACAACCAGATTTCTATTTTTCCAGAGGATAGAGAGAAGACAACTTTTACTACTCCTTGGGGTACATTCATGTACGCCAAGATGCCCTTTGGTTTGATGAACGTAGGGGCAACTTTTCAGCAAGATATGGACATAGCATTTATTGGAGAGAAGGACAAGTTTGTTGTTATCTAATTAGATGACATAACCGTGTTCTCTCAATCTGATGAAGAGCACTGTGATCATTTAAGAAAGTTTTTCTTAAAATGCCGAAAATTTGGCCTCTCTTTGAATCCGAAAAAGTCATTGTTCGCCATGAAAGAAGGAAAATTATTGGGGCATATTGTGTCAGCTGAAGGAGTGAGGATTGATACTAGAGGGGTTGAATCTATACTAACCATATCACTTCCTAGATCTAAAGAGGAGGTTCAATATTTTCTAGGAAAGGTTAATTTCTTGAGAAGGTTTGTGTCAAATTTTGTTGAGTTGCTTAAGTATATCACAACCATGTTGAGGAAAGATAATGAATTCAGGTGGACTGTTGAGGCTCATATTTATTTTGATCAAATAAAGAAAGCTTTAACGGAAGCCCTAGTCCTAGTCAGCCCAGACTACTCCAAGGACTTTCTTATTTTTTTCTTTTTCGTTTTTTGATACAGTAGCAGCAATTTTGTTGCAGAAGAACTCTGAAGTCTGATAACAACCCATTTCCTTTTTCAGTCAGGCTTTGAGAGATGCAAAATTAAAATATGACATTATGGATAAGAAAGCCTATGCACTGGTTAAAGCTCTTAAGTCCTTCAGAGTTTATGTGCTGCATTCAAGAGTTATTTCTTATGTTCCATCAGTTGTTGTAAAATAAATTCTTATTCAGCCTGATATTGATAGAAAACATAGAAAATTGATTGCTAAGATCCTTGAATTTGATTTAGAAATTAGGCCTACCAAATTGGTCAAGGACCAGGGTTTAGCCAAGTTGTTGGTTGAATCAAATTGCTCAATGTTGGGAGTAAATTTAATTGGCTGATGTTCATAAAAGAAGTAGACTAAATTAAACAACAGAGGTGCTCAAGCCAACCCTACATTGGAAAATTGCAGTTGGTACAAGGATATTATATTTTTCTTGCAGAATCTAAAACCTCCAAGTGGTATGGAAAATAACAAGGGGAGAGAATTAAAACTCAAATCAATAAAGTATTGCTTGGTTGATCAATTTTTGTATTGGAAGGATCCATTGGGAGTGTTGTTGAGAAGCCTACACCTGCAAGAGGCCCAAAGGATTATGTTTGATTTTCATGACAGTTTGTGTGGGGGTCATCATTTTTGGAGGAATACTGCCTACAAGATTCTCAGGGATGGGTATTTTTGGCCTAGTCTGTTAAAAAATGTTTGTGCTAAGATTAGAGCATGTTTTAAATGTCAGAAATTATATGGAAAGCAACAACTTAAGTCTTTTCCATTAAAGCCCGTAGCAGTTTTAGGACCGTTTCAACAACGGGGCTTAGATTTTATCGAGGAAATTCATCCCTCTTCCAGTGGACAACATAGATGTATCTTGACTTCCATAGATTACTTCACTAAGTGGATAGAGGTTGTCCCTACCAGGAATGCTTCTCACAAGGTGATCATTGGTTTCCTTGAAGACATTATAGTGAGGTTTGGCTGTCCAAACAGAATTGTCACTGAAAATGCTGCATCTTTCAAGGCTAAGCCATTGATTTAGTTATGTGAACAATATGGGATCACATTGATTCATTCAACCCCTTATTACCCAGAGGGAAATGGGCTTGCAGAATCCTCAAACAAAAGACTTATACAGATTGTTAAGAAGTTGTTGGAGGATAACAAAAAGGCATGGGATTCAAAAATAAAGTTTCCTTTATGGGTTGATAGAGTGAAAACAAAGAGGATGTTAGGTCTTTCTCCTTTCCAGCTGGTGTATGGACTTGAGGCCATTTTCCCTTCTCAACTCTCCTTGGCTGTGGAAAAATTCTTCCAAGATTATCAAGGGGGGCCGGATGATATGATCAAGAGTATTCAGCAGCTAGTTGAAGTGAAGAAGACCCGAGAGAAGCTGGTAGATAAAGCATATGATCATCAACTTAATATCAAGCAGGCATTCGACAAGAAGGTGAAAAAATAGGATTTCCAATTGGGCGATTTGGTGCTCAAGTGGGATGCACTGAGGAAAGATAAAGGAAAGCACGATAAATTTGAATCTTTATGGATCGGTCCTTTCAAAATGTCTGAGGTATTCCTTAATAACACTTTTAAGTTGCAGAATATGCAGACTGAAGAGGTTTATGGTGGCCTTATAAATGGGCATTTCCTGAAAACGTACTTTTCTTGAGCCTGGAGAAGCTCTTCATGTCATTGTAAATATCATTTTATTTTTATTTTTGTGTTCCTATAAATGACCCCATAGCCCTAGGATAAGGCAATTAATCTACTCATTCTTGGTAGCCCACAGGGGGCATGTCATCCCCTGTGGAGCCAATTTTATCACACTAAGTCACCTTGGGCCTTTTAGTTTGTTTTTATCAGTTTTAAAAGCCTTAAATTCTTATTTTTTATTTAAAATAAATTTTTTATCCCTTTAATGTTATGTTTTATAGGACCCCTTTGGATGACTAAACCTTTGAGTCATAGTTCATGTGTTGATCCTCAATTTGATTTTTAATCCTTAAACCCTTTTTAGCTCATGGTCTATTCTTTATGTCCCCTCTTGTGATTCATCCCTAGGTTGATACCTTCCATGATCAGGATGATGTGACACACCTCTCTCCTCACTCATGACCTCACATGCATGCCTCATCATACCCACTTACCTATCCAATCATTTTTTGATTTGGAAGCACTGCCCACTTAGCAGGAAGTTCTGTAGCGACTGTAACGTTTATCATTCATCCACTCCAAGTCATGATTTCCATGAATGATACCATGTCCCTTGTTTTTAGTGTTAGAAGTCGGTTGAAGTGGTTTCAAAAGATCTTGCATTTATTATCCTTGGTAATGGTTTCCAAATTTGAAAAGTTCAGCAGTGTTGTGCTGCGTAAGTTTGTCAGTTCCAATCAGTCGACCACATGTCAACTAAATTCGATGCCGTGAGAGATTTCAGGGATGAATTTTCCTCAATCTCATTCTAAGATCACACTGAGGATCTCAACAGATGTCGACTTCATAGGTATCTTGTGCAACCTCCTTTGCATATTAATTTTCATAGGAGATTTGTGCTCGGGTTTCGGTTCGTTAAGGTTGCATGGTAATAGGGGAGCCATATTTTCATAGATGTAAACATCCTCACTCGTGGCCATGGTCTGATTACTGTTGTTTGTTATAGCCTTTGAAATTCACAAGCCTGCAGTAGCCTATCCTCTGTGTATGTGTGCGCTACGCAGAGGCACTGCTCAAACCTTGTATGATTATTATTTGCCTCCTTTCATCCTGTACAAAGAGTTACTTTGGGATTACCTCTTCACAGTCCACACTCTGAAATCCTGTATAAGTTTGAAGGTCTATTTCTCATAGTCAAGCTCGTTTTCTAAGCACTGTTAATTTGGAGGGACATCTTTGTTCTTTTGAAACCTGAATTGAAGCTTTTTGGTCAATAGCATCCCTTAAGCCTCTTAATAACCCTCATTTTGAGTCACGGAAACCCCTCAGTCAAAGAAAGCACACAAAGGTGGCAATATAGTTCAAACAGAACCTGTGAACATGTGCCTTTTTGACACAGAACCCATGGTAAGGGAGATGTTTCAAAGAGAAGGATGCCTCTCTTTCTACTAGAACATGCAGAGAGGCCTCCCAGAAGTAGAAAAACAATTTTCATTAAATTTTGATGGCAAGAAAACCAGAGTTGGAGATTTGGAATTTGAGGTAACTGAAGCCTCCATCTCGGCTGCAACATGGATCCCCATTTCAGGAGACAATTGGTTCAAGGCCATGGTATTGAGTTCACCCTTAATTAAAGATCTCTTCAATCTTGAATACCGATCCAACGAGTTATATAAGAGTATGCCAAGGAATCATTTGATCGACCAGTTTGACAGAATGTTGAAAATCATATAGAGATATTTTAGTTGTGAAGGGAGATTTACAACCTTGTATCATTACCACATAAGGTTGTTGTTACATTTTACTGGTAAGGTTCAGATGAATGTTTCTTATTACCTGCTTAGAAGCATAGGTAAAATGTCATATAGGGTGCAAGCCAAATCTAAGGATGTGGATTCTAGTCTTTTCCAATCTGGACTTATCAGGATGCCTGTCTCTGAAGAGTTGGGAAAGAAAGAAATTTTCTGGGAGATTTTTTTGGTTACTTCTCACTTCAAGATGGACCCAACACATAATCCCCAGTCATAGATCACATGTCCTTCATCACCTACCAGTACTAAAGAAGGGATCAACAAGAAGAGAAAGGGTAGAGCCCCTGTTTCATAGATCAACAAGCAGGTCAGGTAAGCTTAAGAGGAAGTCTATCCTTCTCCACATAGAGATTCTCACCACCACCTCCACCAGGGTTAGAATAAGTTCCTTATTCTAGCAAGGTGACATGTTAAAAAGGGAAGAAGCTTCTTTTTCCCTCCCCTCCTCTAGCAGTTGAAATCAAGGGTAAAATACCTTTCACTAGGTCATCAATTCCTAAGGGGGTTCTCAAAGAGAAGTCTTTACCAAAAACCACTATGCATAAGAAGAAAGGGAAAGGCATTGAAAAATACATTGAAGAAAAACAAGAAACCCCTATACAGAAAATCAAGGGTAAAAGTACCAAAAGACCTTTGGAGAGGAAAGATGAAATCCCTGTGAAATATTGTGAAAAACCTATGAAGAATAAAGAAGAGGTTGTTGCGCAAGAGAAGAAGCATAAAGTAATATGTTTTGAGAAGGTTGATGAAACATGCAAGGAAACTCTTGTACAGATGGAAGAAAAGGATGAGAAGAGGCCTGCTGAGACTGCACCTGTCCCCAACCCCCTTGGAAGCCAGACCTACAAAATACTTATTAAGTAGCTTAGGGATGTAAGGAGAGAAATGTCTCGTCTCAAAGAAGAATACAAGGTCCACTTGGCTCAGATGAATGAGCTCATGATTGGATACAACCATACCCTAGAATTGGCAAGGTTCACAGTGAGAAAGGCTTTGCCTCTTCACTAACAACTGAAGAATCTTTACAGATAGAACAAAGACTTCTAGTCTAAGAATAGGAAGATAAAGGCAGAGTTGAGACACTTTCAAGATGAGGCAGCTCAAAGAAATTTATAGGTGTTGGTAGAAGCTTCCATTGAAAATGATAAACTAGTAGCTAAGGAGAGATCAACTACACCGAAGAAGCCTGCCAGTGCTAGGAAGAAGAAATCTGCTAAGCCAATTGAAGAGACTCTTTCTACTAGAAAGAGTGTGAGGCTAAGTGTTAAGATGACAAAATAGTTGGTAAGTGGTAAGCTCCATTATTGGGAATTGTTCCTTTTTGGGAGGGTTAACTGATATGCAGATACTATGTTTTCCATCTATACAGGCTCCTACACATTTAGCTATATGGATTTTGAGTTTTTTCTAAAGTGCTAGCTTCACTCAGTAGTAAATGGAATTATTTATGGTATAGTCAAGGCATCTATCATAATTGGAAGGACATAAACTACTCTGCACATGTCCTACATTCAAAGACGTTGCGTTTCGGAAATGATACCCAAAACTGTATGCAAATGCAACATAAGTAGCACTACATACATGCAGTGCATAATATATTACAGAGAACAGAAGATGCACATAGTGGCGCTATGTACAGGTGCTTCATGATATTACCAAGAGGGCATAATTGGTATATGGTTGCAACATAGAGGCGCTAGGTACAGGCGTTGCCTTCTCTCCTTGTTACATTTTAAGATGCGCTACCTAGAGTTTCTACACAAGGAAGTTTACCAGCAAACACCAGGGATCTAGGAAGACTAGGTCAACAATCTTGGATAAGTTAACGATGGATTAAATGACAGAAGTAGCAGTTAGCATCTAGAGGACAACTACAGGCTCCAAAGGGACACATGGAAAAACAGGAGCTGAGTAGAAAAAGAGGATCAAAGAAGTTAGAATCATGATTGGATTAGTCACCAACACTTCCCTATTTTATAACATAGGCTATTATCTTAATTGTTAAAATAAATAAATGTTTAGATACTTTTAATGAAAATAGTCTAGATCGTACCTCCAGTTGTTGCCTCCCTTTATTGTTATAAATAGATAGATCAACTTCTTTAGCAGGATCGGATGGTTGAGCAAGGCTCCCTAAACTATAATATTTTGGATAAAGTAACCGTGATATAGTTTGTACTGGACTTAAGAATTTTTGACTAATAGAAATTGGCTTCTATTTCAGACTATCTACTTCTAATGCTAAATGTTCATATTTGAATGCTTCATATAGATAACTATGGTAATGCTATGATGGATGTTTGATCATTTTATTGTCATGGTGTTTATTTAGCTCCTTAGTTTCTGATTTCAAAAAGATCTTATTGTAAGAAACTTTCTTCCTTAGGCTCTTGTGGACCTGATGTTTATAGTAGCCCTTACATTCCTCTCATTCAATTATTCTTTCTATCCACATTTACTCCCAAACTACTGGTTGAAGTTATTCAAGACCTTATTTGTTGTTACATGTGAGCCCTGTTTCTGAGTTAGGATATTATCATTTCGATTTTTTCCATTTGACCTTTCAAAAATCACCCATACTTTCACATATAATTTGATGGGTACTGGTCTTACCTTCCTTGCAATCAGAAGGTGAATCCTAGTGCTAACAATTTGTATAGAAATTTGAGGCGCAGGTACCATAAAAGCAGTGGCTACTAGCACTAGACATTGTACTGAAGGCCAACTTAGCCAGATGGTGGGTGACACACAAACAAAACATAGAATATTGGAAACGATGTAGGAGAATAATATAGGTGAGATTCAATAATGATGAGGGATACATAACACATAAGTACATTGGGGAAGGAAACCCAATATATCATGTTGTGTAGTGTGACAAATCATGGAATTTTGTACAAAGGAAAGAATGGACACAGAAGTTCATACATACCCTTGCTACCATCCCAAAGAACTAGTATTTAGAATTGGAAATGTGTTGAGATAAAAAAGATTGGAATTATATAATGCAAAGATTCCAGGTAACATTTACCTTTAAGAATTAGTCATCCCTAATAATTACATCACTAGAGGCGATGAAGAAAAAAATATTCATTGAAGAAGAATCAAGGGAAGTAATATCCATGTGTAGCACACATAATGTCTCTATGACGGTTCACATGTTATTGGAATGTTACAATATGACATGGGAGGATCAAGGTGACAAATATCCCTGCAATATCTAAGTACCTAAAACAAAATGGGAACAAACAATAGAGGCCCAAGATTTGGAATCCACAACATACACATAGCCATTCAAGACACAAAAAGTTAATATTTGGACAGAGGAAATCCCTTAGTTTGAACATATAGGAGATCATTGGGATGAGGAAATCGTAGAAAAGATAGAATACCTACTACGTGAATACCAATACCTATTCCCAACTACATTCTCAGAGATAAAATGGATAGTGGGAGAAATAGGAGATACAAAAATCCCAATGAAACCAAGCACTAAACCAGTGAAACAGAGACCCTACAGACTTAACTCAAGATATAAAGAAAAATTAAAAGATGAAATAAACTGCATGCTAAACACAGGAGGAATCATAATGAATAAGTCCCATGGTAGTGCAAGAAAAGAAAAAGTGGGGTATAAGAATCTGTGTTGACTTGAGGAAATTGAATGACACATGCCTACACAATCCATTCTCAACTCCATTTACAAATGAAGTACTTAAAAATGTAGGAGGAAAAGAATCCTATTTGTTCACATATGGTTTCTTAGGCTATGATAAGATAATAATTGCATAGGAAGATAAACATAAGACTACATTCATGACATAATGGGGACTTTTTCAATACACAATGATGTCATTTGGGTAAAAGAATGCACCTATGGTATTTTCAAGAGTAGTTGTCGCAATGTTTAAGGTGTTTATTCAAAAGTTTATCAAAGTCTACTTGGATGACTTGACTTTATTTATCCTGTTATGCGATCATGTTGAATTCTAAGATTGATGTTGGATAAGTGTAGAAAAATCCATATATCCTTGAATCTAAAGAAGTGTACTTTTTGCGCACCGTTTGGAATATTATTGGGACACGTGGTATGAAAACAAGGTATAATATTTGATCCCGCAAGGATTGCAATTATTCTGGACTTACAACAACCCACATCATTCAAACAATTGTGCACAACATTGGGCCACATAGGGTATTATAGGAAATTTATCAAAGGATACAAATATGTTACAACACCAATGGAAACATTACAAAATAAAGAAGCAAAGTTTCTGTGGAATGAAAATTATCACAAAGGATTGGACACACTCAAAACAAAATTTAGTAACTACGTTGATATTAAATTTCCCAGACTTGAATAAGGACTTTCATGTACATTTGGATGCATCATCAATAACATTAGGCATGATATTTTCATAGCCAGGTGAGGGAGATATAGATCACCCAATCTATTTTTCAATTAGGAAAGTATCAACAGTAGAAAAAAACTATACCGCAACAAAATGTGAGGGATTGGATATGGTCTATGCACTATAGAATTTCAGACACTACTTGCTAGGATTTCACTTTAATATGTACACCGAACATTTTGCACTGAGATATATGTTCAACAATCTAGTGTTGTGGGGAAGGATTTGTATATGGATCCTATTGTTCCAAGAATAAAAATTTGATTTAGTAGTAAAACCATGTAAATTCAATGCAGGACTAGATCACTTGTCATGTATACTCTCGGGAGAAGAGGAAAGAAACATGGATGATAGATTTCCATATGCACAACTATTCTTGGTTAATATGGTGGATGATTATTTAATAAACATTGTATAGTTCTTAACTACATGGATGGCCCCATCAGACATGTTGATTTCATAGAAAAATAAGTTGGTAGTAAAGGCTACAGACTACCAATTAATTGTAGGAAGCTTATATAAATTGGGAATAGATGGAATATTGTGACATTGTGTGGTTGAACATGAAATACCAACTATATTGGTAGAAGCACACGACAAAATAGAAGTAGTACATTTATATGTAGGTAAATATAGTGCACATAACATTTTACATGTAGGACTATGGTGGCCTACAATCCATAGGGACACAAAGGAATATTGTCGTACATGTGATGTTTGTGAAAGGATCGAAAAACCATTTAGAAGGGACGAGATTCCATTGAATCCATAAGATACATTACATGTTTTTGATAAGTGGTCCATAGAATTCATTGGACCAATGAAAACACCAACAAGAAGATCAGGGGATAGGTATATCATTACGTTAACATAATATCTGATGCAATTGAAAGAAGCCGCACCAGTTATGTATTGTAGCATAGAAACTGTGACACACTTTTTGTTCAAAAACATAGTAACTCGATTTGGATGTCTAAGAAAATTTATCAGTGATAAAGGGACACACTTCATCAATAAAACTATAACATCTTTGACCGAAGAATTCCAAATTCACCACTAGAAGAGTACGTCATGCGACCCATAGGCCAATGGCATGGTAGAATCATTCAAAACAATCCTAGAGAATGCACTGACAAAAATATGAAACATAGGAATAGATGACTATGACTTAAGAGTCCTTGTTGTATTATGGGAAAATCGGACAACCAGTAAGATGTTGGTAGGAAAAAAAGATTTTAGGTTGGTATATGATAAAGAGGTAGTAACGCCAATGGAGTTCATTGTACCGAGCGTATGAATCATCCATCACAAACCTTTCGGATTCTCGTGCAATACATGAACGATTATCCCAACTAGTACAGATTGAGGAGGATAGATTTATCATAGGGTTTCACGAACATGTTCAAAAGGAAAGGGAAAATGCATGGCATGATAGACACATTAAGTTGAATAAATTCCAAATAGGCAACTTGGTACTCCTATATGATTGCAAGTTTATTCAACACCCAGGGAAGTTTCGTATGCACTGGTTAGGACCACATATGATTCAAGAGGTGACATAGGCAGGTGTTGCACAATTGGAAACACTTAATGGATAATCATTTAAAGGAAGGATGAATGACAGTCAGATAAAACTCTACCAAGAGTGTCAACAATCTGTCCAATAGGAGGAATCATGCAAGAAAAAAAGAGAGAACATGCGCACCACAAATGACAATGGGAATCACAAAGATTTGTGCAACTACGCAAACCATGCAGAATCGATGCAAAAGTGATAAAGTATATAGTACTAATTTAATCTCCATGCATGATAAGACAATTGTAAGTATGAAAATGATGGAAACAAGAGTTATGTGAGGATAAGGAGAAGTCATAAAATGAAATTTATAACAAATCATAAATCCTCCATAAGGCCAGGTCATAAAACCATCATAACGACATGGAATAAAATAAAAACGAAACTGATATGCATGATAGAGTGGTAGTACATGGCCAAAATACAATAACAGATTTGGAAATAAAGCACCATTAATGCAAGCACCTGTCAGGCTACGGGAAGATTATATAGGAGGGGAGACACAAAGACCAATGCAAAAATAGAAAAAAAAACATAAAAGCATTCAGGGTTTCCAAATGCAGGCTAGTGTTACTTATCATTACAGTAAAAACAAAGAGCATGGATATAGAACAAGATAAATAGATACAACACCTATCAAAGACTATATAATTGTAACATCCCTGACCATTTATGCCGGGCCATGCTACCCTAGAGAACTCTTACGTTCTCTCTTCGGAATATACTATAACATACCCAACATCTAACTGAGCTATGCCACTTAACTTTTTTGAACTGTATGCAATTAAAATATATACACACAAAACTCCTACGGAAGCATTATATATAAAATGTAAACATACAAATACATATGTAAATGAATGGATTCACACTGAAATAACAGTAAACATATACATGCAACATATACAGGAAATACCCATAAAAATAAACACAGTTATAACTGCACATATGATAACCCATAAAAATAAGCACGTAAATAATAATGCATCATGTAAATTTATCACATAATTGGCACTTATATTGGTAAGAATGTCACCAACTATGTATAGACCTTCCATGAACCTCCCAGCCTTAGAACGCATTGTTCATCACTCTCAACAGTGAGTCAGCCACGAGTTGGTACTAAACTCCACATGGGTAAAGGGATTCTTAACTAAGCTAAAGGCTCATAGACAACAGGAAAGACTCCATCTTAGGTTCCAATCAAAACTAATAACCTATAGTCTTGCATTCCCCACATGCCTTTCCCAACTAGGAAGTGTGCCCCTTCTCTTCTCAATAGTCCTTTAGCTTCCCCACTTCCTTTCTAGGCTTCAACAACAGGTCAGACATGATGTATCAGAGAACTGTAGTTGCAGTTCAACAGCTTCAGGAAATCAATCCCAAACAATCCCAAAGAATTTCTCACGAGCCTGACATCCTGCCTCTTCAATATCCCACAGGCCTGGCAACCCGCTTCTTTGGTCTAGCTTCCAAGCTAACTAGATACACTGACACAAAAATGGCTATGGATATGGGTTTAGGCACAATCATGAAGATATGAAGGATAACTCAATGGGTGCGTACATGCTCATGGATGATTGACTAGATGCCTGAATGATGGAAAGAATGATGGAAATATGGAAAAATGAACTAAGTCCAAACAATATGTATGCATGTCCCCAACTTGACACTTGTCATGTTGGGAGCTACTTTGACCCACTTGCCCCAAACTTTAGAACTTAGTATAAAATAATTATCCATACTTTATGATTTAAGAAATATTAATATAATATTTCATTTTTGGATTAAGCTCCCTAGCTTAGCCCGTTTATTAACTTTTAGGCCCTCCCTTTCCCTAAATAGTGGATTTTAGTCCCCCATCTCTTTTATCATTGTCAGACTGCGCGCAATGATGTACTTTATATTAATTCTAAGACATATACAAAAATAGGTGCACTGGACTTTAACATCTAGCCTCTCTAGCCTAATCAAAACATAAGAATCCTAGCTTATAATAACTGCCTCACCAGCTTATAAAACGTAGCATATACACAAAATCCCCCCTGGCCTCAAAATCATGTGCACTCAAGTTGTTGTGTGTGGTATCCAACAATGTGCACACTTCATCATTTTACTGTGCAGTACAAGCCCGCACTATGCCATGAAATGTGCATACAAATGATATCAAAACAACTCAACGACTTAAGTAAATTTTCATTTACATTCAATTGGGTTAGGCCTAGGGATATTACAATCCCCTCCCCTTATTTATGCACTATCCTGAGTGCATCCTATACCCATATACAACAAAATTTCAAAAATCCTCAAAAATATGTGGGTATTCTTCCTGCATTGCATCCTCATGCTCCCAATTAGTGTCCTTAGGATCGTACCAGGTCCATTGGACCTTTACAATCCCTATGGATCGATTCTGAAGCTATTTGATTTTCTTGTCCAAAATGTGTACTGGATGCACTTGAAAAGCGCCTTCTTGCTCCACTTGAATCACATTCCAATCAATAACATGATTAGCATCAGGTACATATTTCTTGAGTAATGATACATGGAATACATTATGACCATACATAGATGCAGGCAATGCAATCATATAAGCTACTGGGCCAATCCTCTCTAGGATTTCAAACAACCCACAATAGCGAGATGCCAACTCTGAACAATTTCCTAATTTCAGAGAATTTATGTTGGCCTTCACTTTCAAGAATACATGATCACCCACTTTAAATTCCCTGTGAGTTATTCCCTTATCAACATAGTTTTTTTGTTTGTCTTGGGAAACCTTTAAATTTTTCTTTATTTTAATCATTTTCTCTTGCATTTCCCTACGCAAATATGGCCCAACCACTGCTCTGTCTAGTAGGTTATTCCAACTTACTGGTGTGTTCCACTTTCTACCATAAAGTGCCTCAAATGGGATCATCTTTAGAGATGCTTGGTACCCATTGTTATAAGCAAAATCTACCAAGTGTAGGTAGTATTCCCATTTTGATGGTTTATCCATCACATACATCCTCAACATATCTTCAATCACTTGATTTACCCTCTCTATTTGTCCATCCGATTATGGATGATAAGCTATGCTAAAATTCAAATTTGTTCCAAATCCATTAAATAATCCTTTCCAAAATTTCAAGGTAAATTTTGGATCTCTATCAAACACAATTGTCTTCATATAAACATCAACAATGTTGGTTTCCTTGTGAGGGAGCTTAACTTGAGCAAAACGAGCAGCTTTAGTAAGATTATCCACCACTACCATGATAGAATCATGTTGCTTGTTTGTTCTGGGAAGTTTGGTGATGAAATCCATTGTTACAACTTCCTATTTCCACTTAGGAATGGGTAATGGTTGTAGCAAACCAGCTGGGTGTCTATGCTCAACCTTTACTTTTTGACATTCCAAACATCTGGAAATAAAACCAACAACCTTTTTCTTCATGCATGGCCAATAATATTATCTCTTGATAGCTGCAACAATTTTCTGATGTCCTGGGTGCCCAACATAAGGCACATTATGCATTTCTCTCAATATCATATTTTTCAACTCCTGGGAATTTGGTACATAAATTATGCCCCTGTACCTGAGAATTTCATCATTATCTCGCATATGATTTTCAATTTTCTGCTGCAAAATACCTTGCTGTAATTTTTCCACTAATTCCTTGTATTGAAAATTTGATTTCGCAACCTCTGTAATTATGTATTTCAAATATGATTGGTACATGCTAATGGCTGTAGCATGCAATTCCTGCACTCTTCTGCTGAGTGCATCAACCACTTTCTTCTCTTTCCCCTTGATATGATTTATATCAAAGTCATATTCACTTAGAAATTCTAACCATTTGGTTTGCCTAGAGTTTAGAGTTGGTTGATCAAATAAATATTTCATACCATTATGGTCTATTCTTAGCTCAAACCTTTTCCCCATGAGGTAGTGTCTCCATTTCCTCAAGGCATGCACTATGGCTACCAACTCCAAATCATGAGTGGAATAGTGTCTTTTATGCTCCTTCAAATTCCTTGATCCATAACATATAACAAATCCATTTTGAGTGAGGACTCGACCAAGTTCTTATTTACATGCATCTATGCATACAATGAATTCTTCATTTGGGTCTGCAATCCTTAGTATTGGAGCACTTCTTAATAATTGTTTCAAGTGTTGGAAACTCTTTTCACAATTCAATGTCCACTGAAACTTCACACCCTTTCTTTGAAAGGAAGTGATTGGGTGTGCAATCTTTGAAAATCCTTCAATAAATCTCCTATAGTAGCCTGCAAAGCCCATGAATGATCTGACCTCTATCACATTCTTTGGCGCTGACCATTCTGTAATGGATTCTATCTTCTCAGGATCCATTGCTATCCCATCCTCTGAAATGATATGTCCCAAATAATGAATTTGGTTCTAAAAAAATGAGCACTTGCTCAATTTGGCATACAATTGGTGCTCCCTTAACACTTGCAACACCATCCTCAAATGATGCTCATGATCTTCTTCTAACTTGGAATATATAAGAATTTCATCCAAAAAGACAATGACAAACTTGTCTAAATATTGTCGGAAAACACCATTCATTAAGCAAATGAAAACAACTGGTGCATTTGACAAACCAAATGGCACCACTGTGAACTCATAATGACCATAACTTTTCCTAAAGGAGGTCTTTCTGATATCTTCCTCTTTAATCCTTACCTAATGGTATCCTGACCCGAGATATATCTTTGAAAATATATTTGCATCCTTCGATTAATCAAAAAGATCATCAATCATTGGCAGAGGATACTTGTTCTTTACAATCACTTTACTCAACTGTCTAAAATCAATGCACAATCTTAATGTTACATCTTTCTTCTTAACAAACAAGACCGGGGCACCCCAAGGTGACAAACTTAGGCATATATACCCCTTCTTCAGAATTTCTTCAAGCTGCATTTGCAACTCCTTCAACTTTGGTGTACTCATTCTGTAAGGATTCTTTGACACTAGAGCTACTCCATGCATTAAATTTATAGAGAAGTCAATATCTCTCTTTTGGGGTATCCCTGGTACCTCCTTGAACACATCTGCAAATTCATCCAGGACTGCATAATATTCCAAATTTGGTACCTTATCTTTAGGTGTCTCTTCCAAATGTGTTGCAAAGATTTGACACCCTTTTTTGTAACATTTCTTCAGCTACAATGCTGAAATTTCTCTGATGGTTACTACCCTGGGAATTCTCTTCACTTTCCTTAAGTTTCCTTCCTCATCCAAGAAAGTAAATTCCTTGTTATTATATTCTAGGATAAAATGATGTTGGTCCAACCAATCCATCCTAATTAGATAGTCATAAGAACCTAAAGTCAATATGTTCAAATATGCCATGGAGTTCAGTCCATTCACATCCATAAGACATGACTTAACCATCTCATTGACTTTTCTTTTGGATCCGGTAGCCAGCTGCACCAACCAAGATTTTCCATGCTTACTTCTTGGCAAATGAAAACTTTCCACCATCTTAGGATCTATATAACTATGACTAGCTCCTAAATCAATTAAAATAACAATGGTTTGGTTGTTGATCATACCTTCCACTTCCATCATATGTGACTGATACTATGCTTGCTTGTTGTCCAAGGCTGCATAGATCCTTGGCACATTTCTGCCCATGTCCTCCATCGTTTCAATTTGCTATACATTGTGAATAGTTCTCCCTTTTTCACCTCTGTGAGGACAATGCACATATGATCTCCTTTATAACCCCAACATTGAATAGGTGGCTAACTTGGACTTTGACCCCCTGTTTCAATTGTTCTAGGTTCTCTAGGAGTTTGTTGTCCCTGTGTATTATTTATGAAGAATGGTGGATTAGATCCCTTCTTCCTCTGATCCACCTTGAATTTCTTTTTGTCTTCCCAAGCTTTTTGGAAAGTTGGTCTTTCTTTCTGCTGATCATATAGGAATTTAGCTCACCTTATGGTCTCCTCCAATGTCTTGGGATAATCATACTATATTTTGTCACTGATGAATGATGGACATCCACTCAAATACATCTGAATCTTAACTGTCTCATCCTTGATGAAAGAGACATACTTCAGCAGTTCTAGAAACCTTATCTCATATTCATATATTTTCATACTCCCAAGCTTGAGTTCAAAGAACTCTTTCATTTTCTTGTTATAATATCTCTTAGTCAAGTATTTCTTCTCAAAATACTTTTTGAATTCTCTCCAAGTAACACATTTCTCTTTAATGTGTTGCACCTGCACAAGCTGATCCCCCCACATGGATGCCTTTCCCTTGAGTTGGTATATAGAAATTATACCTTCTACATGAGAATAATAATTATTCAATTGAAAATACTTTATCATGCCCAACAACCATGTCTCTGCATCTTCAACTTTCTTGTGCTCACCATCAAATGTAGGAGGTTTGATTTTGTTCATTTCTCCTCGTAGCTCATCCACCCCAGACCTCTTATACTTTCTGACAGGGGATGGACTTGAGATACTATGTGATCTCTTATTGTAATTCCTCGGGGAGTGATGTTGATGTCTGCTAACACTTATGGTTCTTCTTTTCTCATCAGAAGGTCTGTGACTTCCATATTTGCTTGAGCCACTCTCCTTGTCCAATTTATTTTTTATTCTATTCAAGCTCTGTAATAACTTCATGTTGAAGTCATCCTTCTATTCCTTGGATTTCATAAGCCTTTAATTATCATCTTTATGGCTTTGTACATCCTTCTACAAATTTTTAATGGTCTTTGCCATATTCATGTTTTCATTCCTTTCATCTCCATGTCCATTGGAGTTTGTTCCTTCAATGCCCAAATGGACATCCATCCCTTTGATATCATCCTATTGTCTGTAAGTCCCCTGTGAATCCTCCATTCCTATGAAATCTGTGATGATCCTGATCTGATCTAGTTGTTGTTAACTCTGCAAAATGTGCAGCCAACAAAACTTTGTGAGACTAACTGTTTCAAAAAATTCCTGAAATAATATATATATATTAAAATTCGTTCTTCTGATTTCATTGAAATTTTAATGCCCAAATAAATTTTATGGGTGTATATTTAGATTCCACTTTCCAACACCTTTCCAAATCCTTCTCCCATGCTCAATTCCGAGTCTTGAGAAGAAAATTATGGCTATTTGAAATTTTGCCATTAATATTTCTATTCATTTTTCAACTTGGCTCTACTCTACGTTGTAATTATGCATTTTTGCTCCTAATCCATTGGATTTTTCGTAGGATATCAATTGGGTTTCTTCATATACATATTATGGACACTCTGTAAAAGTTTCAACTCTTTCTGTGTTCGTGGCTGCTAGTTACATCCTGCTGAAGTTCTAGGCCAATTTGTGGTTTTGGTCTGAAATGCTACATGTGCTTTAGTTTACATATTAAATGTTGTTAACATGCCCAAAAATTTAATTCAGCTCTTGTAATGTCTTCTATAGCTCAATATATTTCCATTGACTACTCCAGTGCCTCAATATGATTCCAGAGAAGAAAGTGATGGCCTTTTGAGGTTAGACGGGTCTTAAAATTTACTCTCCACTATTTGTGTTGTAACTTTCTCATAAAAGCTTCGTTTGACGAATGGTTTACACCATTAGAAACCTCTCTCCGATCTCTTTTAATTCAGATGTAGAGACATAGTGTTCCTTGGCACACTTTGTTCTCATTGTATTTGAGTAGCTAAAAACACTCTAAAGGGCCTCAAAAATGCATTGTAAAAAGATGAAGTTCAAATGGTATAAAATGTCGCAGAAAATCACTGGTTTTTTGTTGTTATTCACCCTCCAAATGACTCCGCGTGCAAAAATTTCAACCTATAAACCCATATTTATCATACACAACAACAAGACAGGGTAAATCGTGCTTCCCTCACTTTATAACCACCGTGTATCACTTCTCTGTCGTGCCAATAACTGTAGAGTACTTTTATGTCTCATGCCAAAATTCACCGCACACAGTTTTGGTTCTTGCACTATTACCTGTTACGCACATTTTTTGTATCGTGTGTTGATATCCCGTGCGCATTATACTCTATGCATTGCACCATACCGAAGTTTAGTACATCTCCACCACGCACCAACAAAAATCCTCCACGCTCCGCCAACATTGCGCACACCACACACGTCATTATTATTTGTGTGCACACTACGCAATGTTAAATTTAGTGTGTGCTCTTGTGCACCAACATTTTTCTGCGCAACGCCGATATTTAGCGCGCACACCTGCACACTAAAAATTTTCTGCGAGGTACCAAAATTTAGCATGCACACCAGCACGCCAATATCTTGTCCTCCAGTGTCGAATTTCACCTATCACAAGCTTTTCACTGCGTATCATACATTTTTAGTGTGCCCACTTGTGCACATTCATTTTTATGCGCATCAATTCCTCGTGAATTTTGCTGTAGAAATTTGGGCTTTTCCTTAACTATTTTGCCAATTTACCATAGACATTCTACAACCATGAAATTTTTTCAATTTCACCCCGATAACACTAGTTCAATCTCTGCAACAAAAAATCATTGTAAGTTGACATTTCTGGAACGAATTTATCCAAAAATCAATTCGCGAATTGAGAATTTTAACCACTAAACTCACTCCATATGTCATGGATTCACTGTAAATTCAAATTCGACCCATTCTAGATCTGAATTTGCTAGAACAAATATTAAATCGAGAATATCTTATCACTTGGCCGAATTTCTCCATTTTCTCCGAATTTAACAACAAAAATTGGGGATTTTCCCCATTTCGCGTCGTTGCTTCTAAATTTTACCATGGACGCTATACAAACTGAAATTTTGCCACTTCAAAATAAATCCTCTGTGACATTTCGCTTCAACTCAACTTTCTCGTCCCATCCAGGCTCAGTGCTGAAAACTGAATCTCTGATACCATATTGTAACATCCCCGACCATCCATGTTGGTCCATGCTACGCCAGATAACTCTTATGTTCTCTCTTTGGACAATACTGTAACATACCCAACATCTAACTAAGATATGCCACATAAATTTTTTGAACTGTATGCAATTAAAATATATACACACAAAACTCTTGTGGAAGCATTATATATAAAACATAAACATACAAATACATCTGTAAATGAACAGATTCACACTGAAATAATAGTAACCATATACATGCAACATATACAGGAAATACCCATAAAAATAAACACAATTATAACTGCACATATGATAACACATAAAAATAAGCATGTAAATAACAATGCAACATGTAAATTTATCACACAATTGACACTTATCTTGGTAATAATGTCACCAACTGCGTCCAGACCTTCCACAAACCTCCCAGCCTTAGACCACACTATTCATCACTCTCAACAGTGATTCACCCCCGAGCTGGGACTAAACTCCACATGGGTAAATAGATTCCTAACTAGGCTAAAGGCTCATAGACAACAAGAAAGACTGTCTCAGGTGCCAACTCAAACTAGAAACCTACAGTCCCTCATTCCCCACATATCTGTCCCACCCAAGAAGTGTGCCCCTTTCTGCTCAACATTCCTTTGGCTGCCCCACTTCCTTTCCGAGCTTCAACAACAGGCCGGACATGAAGTCTCAGAGCACTGTAGTTGCAGTTCAACACCTTCGGGAAATCAATCCCCAACAATTCTCTCACCCAGAGAATTTCTCACAAGCCTGACAACCCACCTCTTCAATATCCCATGGGCCTGACAACCTTCTTTTTCAGTCCATCTCCCAAGCTAACCAGATACACCGAAATAAAAATGGCTATGGATATAGGTTTAGGCACAGTCATGAAGATACGAAGGATAAATAAATTGGTGTGTGCATGGTCATGGATGGTTGACTGGATGACTGAATGATGGAAGGAATGATGGAACAATGAGAAAATGAGCTAAGTACCAACAATATGTATGCATGTCCCCAACTTGACACTTGTCATGTTGGGAGCTACTTTGGCCCATTTTCCCCCAACTTTAGAACTTAGGATAAAATAATTATCCATACTTTATGATTTAAGAAATATTAATATAATATTCCTTTCTTGGCTTAAGCTCCATAGCTTATCCCTTTTATTAACTTTTAAGCCCCTCCCTTTCCCTAACCAGTGGATTATACCCCCCATCTCTTTTATCATGGTCAGTCTACACACAAGAATGTATTTTATATTAATTATGAGACATATACAAAAATAGGCACACTGGCCTTTAACATCTAGGCTCTCCGACCTAATCAAAACATAAGAATCCTAGCTTATAATAACTAGATCACCAGCCTATAAAATGTAGCATATACACAAAAGGCCCCCTGGCCTCAAAATCACACGCACTCAAGTTATTGTGCATGGTACCCAACAAGGTGCACACTTCATCATTTTACTGCGCAGTACAAGCGCACACTATGCCATGAAATGTGCATACAAATGATATCAAAACAACTCACCAACTTTAGTAAATTTTCATTTACATTCAATTGGGTTCGTCCTAGTGATATTACAATAACCATAGAAATGATGCCACCCGAAGCCATAGGAGAAGAAACAATTGTACCAAGGAGGACTCACAAGAGAGTGCCATTAGTCGAACCAGAGATTGAGGAAACCCATGGTGTGTTCTCATCAGAGCATATATTTGCTCGTGACTACATAATGCCGAGAAAGGATGATGTCCCATTGATCACACTACAAAAGAATCCATACTATAGGTTGGTCATCCCAGACATTCCAGAGGAAGTCATCATTGACGAAGACATGTTGTGGAAGCTACCCCAGTTGAAATATGTAGACTATGACATTACATATATGGCGAAGTTCCCTGAACTTGTGCCCCACAAATACTTGGAACTCATAGTATCTCCACTTACACAAAAGAGAATACCAATTACAAAGGTTTGGTCTAGAGGATTGGAGCGAGAAGGCCTACTCAACCTGTTTGATATCCCACACTTCAGATGCAACAACAAATTCAATGCATGTTTTAAACCCCTCTTATCCTGTGTGCATGGGGGGTATGTGTGGATATATAGGGAAATATCTATTGACATGGAATTGATAGCTAGAATTACTAGGATTCCATCATGGGGGGAATACCATGCTCTGTTATTCATAGAAAAAAGGACAAAAAGAGCACAATCAGAGGCTATGCGAGTGAAATTTCACATGGCTAGAGGGGTGTGTGACCTAGATGTGCCAACTATATGAAAACTAAACTTTTGAATAGACACACATATGATATCATGCAAGATGATATTGAAGTGTAGGAAGGATCAGGTACCAAGATGGGTAACAGTTGAGACATAAAAATGTGTAGAATGCACTACAATGAGTTGGGCACCATTCCTATTGAGCTAGTTCCTACTGGACTATGCATAAGCCCAAGATAAGGGAATGGAGTTTCACTACCCCTGGCTTTTGATTTTGATTTCCTTCACAACATGGAGAGAAATAGAGGATGCACAATTCTTAGGGCTCAAAGAGAAGCGATGCATAGGAGAAAAGTACCAAAATTTATTGTTTTCAATGAACAAGAGGAGACAAATGGACAAAAATTTCCAATTCTTTCTCCATGAATATAGTTACCAACTTAATGAGAACTGTGACCTCAAAACGAGAACTCTGGCCCAAAAAACCCATATTTTTGCATAAAAAACATCAAAATCAACCCCCAAATCAAAAAGTGGTACTATTGGTAGCACCATGTTTTAAAACGAGTTCAAAATTACAACCTTTTTCAAACATGGGATTCAAGACTTAGATAATAGCTCAAAAAAACCTTAAAATCAACACCTAAAAACAACTAAGATGTTTTTGATTTTTTTTCTTTTCAAAATGTTAAATTTTGATATCATTTGAAATTGTATTTTTATCACTTGGTACCATTAAAACCAAAGCCTCAAAATCAACTATCAAATTGAAAAGTACTGCTACCGATAGCACCCATTCTAAAATTGGGGTATGAAAATGACACATTTTTATAATGTTGTAAAAGAACTCACCATTACTGTAAACAAAATCATAAAAAAACCCCTTAAATGTTTACTTTTTAAATGTTATTATCACTCAAAACACAAGGTAATGCATAATGCCCTGAAAATATCACAATATACTTTATAAATTCAACGTCACTTTTTAAGAATTTTTTACTTTTAATAATAAAAAAGTAAATACAAGTTACATTGAATGAAACATAAATAATTTCTTAAAAGTATTGTTATATTGACCATATTCAAAACATATGAGCTAAGAAATTTTATAAGCTAACAAAATGGTGAAAATCAAAGAAAAACTAAAAGAAATGAAAAAAAATTAAAGTTTTTTTGGGCAATATATATATATATATATATATATATATATATATATATATATATATATATATATATTATGGTTTTATTTTCCTCTTTAGTTTTTTAGGTTTTTCTTCAATGCTTTTTTCTCATATAATTTTTTTTTAAATGTTTTTGTTTTTAAAATTTCAATTATGTTTGTTTTCTTATTTTTTTTAGTTTTT
>JZKD02S0065639.1:78117-92954 GCA_000966675.3 Picea glauca
AATACTTTTTTTGTTAAAAAGAAGAGAAAAAAATCCCTTCAAACTTAAAAAAAGAAAAATAAAGTGAGAAAAAAAAACTAAAAAATAATAAAAATTCAATAAAATATTAAAAAAAAAACCATCTAAAATAAAAAAAATAAACAAAAACACTAATATTACCTAAGCTATTATAGCAATGTTATAATATAATTTTTTTAATTTTTTTTTGAGATGAAAATTGCTCATTATATTAAGATATATAATCAGTACACATAGTCATGTTCACATTGCATATTTAACCTGCTTCATACCATCATATTCACTGATACAAAAATGACCCAAAACTCAAATCCCAAAGGATTCCAACTACCCAACAAGTCACCCCATGCACCACCCCAAGTGGCAACAAAAACAACAATCTAAACTATCTGAAGTGGGATCAATAGAAATACTTATGCTCTATACAAACTACATAACTGCAAATAGATCTCAAAAAACTATGACCAAAAATATACCATATTGAGAATTGTTTTTGGCCCTTCATGACCATCCATCCACTGATTGTATGTAATGGCTCTAATACGTTTAGATATTGCTTTCTTTGTTAAAGTATTTGCAGCCTGATTTTCTTCTCTATACACATGGGCAAAGGTAATGATAGAAAAATAATTAATGAGGTCCTTTACCCGATCTTTCCATCATTCTATAGAAATAGCCTGCAACGATCTAGTATTATTGAGCCAATCGATAATGATTTTGGAGTCCCCAATAACATGAATATATGTGATCTCTAAGCTGTGTGCCAGAGTAAGAAGTGCCCTAGCAGCCATAAGTTATACTCTAGTGTTTGTGCTACCATCGCAATTTATTGTCTACCTGTATTCCAAATGGTCATTAAGCTTGATAACACCCCCTTCTCCACTAATATCCCCTCATCTCTGCACTATGCCATCAAACCATCCAATAATTCTTTGATAAGGAAAAGTATGGATGTGATGCCAAGAAAAATTCTGCACTCTCTTCATTCTATAATAGGCCATGTCTTCTATAGTAAAAATAAATACCTTTTCCATGGAGGGAATCTTAGATTCAAAAATAGATAAATTTAGTTCTTTCCATATGTTCCAGCAAATAAAAATAGGAAGAGTATGAAAATTAAATTGAACTCTAGCCCAGGTTCCAAAGCATTCATTAAGAGTGATACCCTTCCAGTCTATAGAAAACTTGTAGTAGGCTCTTGTCCCAAATATAAAGAGTGAACGAACAATCGACAAATAAATCGCACACAGATTCTTCATTGCCTTTACATAGAAAACACATACCTGGACCATGCCAACCATGATTTTGCAATTGTTCCATGTTAGTTGTTTGTCTTCAATGAGAAACCAAGTAAACATTTTTTTCTTTAGGGGACACTCCTAGTTCAAAAGGATTTTCTTCACATTCCCATAAATATTCACCCAAAGTTTAGTAGATAGAGCATTATAAATGTTCTTTTTAGTTATATGACCACTTCCATCCCCCCCCGTCCATCATAAAACATCATTGAATCTTGTGAGAGATATACCATATTCTATCAATCCTTTTCTATAATGATCCCATTCACCCGCCATCTCTCCCATCAAACCCAGGTTTCTGTTGTCGAGCCAATTATAACAGATAAAACCTTACACCGACTCTTTTTTAGCTTGGTAATGAAAGTGGATGTGTTTTGAATTAATAAAAGATATCAACTTAGGGGAGAGGAGAGATCTCTTACCCAAGCCCAAAATTTCATCCTTACCCACTATGATGGAAGAGCCCATCCTTGGTTTCCAAGCCAACTAGGGTAGAAACAATGGAAGAGCATTCACTAAATTTCTCCTGGTTGATGATCCAGATGTGTGACCAGGGTCAACAATGCAGAACCAAGAAACAACATAAACATGTGACATATATTTATCCTTCAGTACCCGCTTCCAAATACCTGGAACCATTAAGACCCGCCATATCGATTTAGCCACTAATGCTTGCGAAAAGAAGAATATATTTATGAGTCCCTAACCTCCAAACTTTTTTGGATGAGCAATAGTCTCCCACTTGCATAAGTGGAAAGATGAGTGGTTTCCCCCCCCTTCCATAAGTAGGAAAAATCCAACCGATTCAAAATTGAGAAAGGTATATGTTCCAAGGCCAACCAATATACCGGTTGGCTTTCTAGCAAACCCTTAATCAATATGAATATGCCACCCATCGATAATAATCGATTGCACCAATTGTTGAAGGAAAATATCCCTGTGGACAGGTAGATCTCCTCTTGAGAGATAGACTCTTAACTCTTAAGATAGAATATGCTTATCATGGACACTGACTTCCTTTTAGATCTATATAAACTGATGTATGAGGAGGAAGGAGAAAAGAAGTACCTTTTACTGACGTTTGTCCCTGCATGCTCTGAGTTGAGCTCCAAACTTTCACTCGTCGATAAGCCCTGTAAACAAACAATAGTAAAACCACTTCCTACTCTACTAACATTAGCTTGAAAATAAACCTATCTATTAGAGACAAGTTCATGTGAGATCAAACACAAACTAGAAAGAAACAGGCCAAGTGTGTCATATTGATGAGAACAATGACGAAAGTAACTTACAACTGTAGATGCGAGTGCAACATCTTCATAAAATTCTCTTTGTCTAACCCTAGCTCCAAAGATCCATGATCCGGATGACAACAACTTCAATGATTACTCTCCTCAAGTTCACTGTGTGTTTCCTATGCAATCATAGGTTTCATGCTTCTAATTCTTCCCCCCCTTTTCCACCATGATAGAGCCTGTTTATATAGGTTTAGAAAGGCCTAACCTCTTGATGTATATTTAGGGTAAGTTGAGGATTTTCCTCCTTGAGTCAGGGATCTTCCCTAATATCATGGCTGAACCAGGAATTTTAATTCAACTACCTTCCAATATTGAAAGATCTTCCCCTTGTTCTCCTCAACGGACCAACTCCTGCCCAGAATAGTCAGCGCTCCCTCAAAAGGGCCATCAGAGTGCTATAGCGCTCCCTAGTAGGCTTTAGGGGGGCACCATCACTCTTAAAATCAATATCACTCCTCTTGAAAGGTTGTTCTATGCTATAATGCTCCCTAGAAGTTTATAGGGGAGTGCTTATAAGAGGGATATAGAGAAGCACTCTCTTCTAAAATCCTAGATTCAATGATTCTTTCATGTGGCAAGAGGCACTTAAGTTCAGTTAACCATTTCTCTTCCTTTAGATCAAGCATTTGAGGAATTTTAAATGTCTTCTTAATGTCATTATAAGTATGACATAAGCATCATGGAAGTATGCTTTGCTTGACACTTGCGACACTTGTGAGAAACATGCGACACTTGCGACACTTATCAAAGCGAGTAATGTTGATGTGTAACAGATTGCCCCCCAAAGTATGAAGTTAGAAGATGAGAACCGATAAATGAAATGCTTTGTAGACTTTCAAGCAAGGGTATAGATGTGGAGAACCTGGTAGAAGCTTCACACAAACATCAAACAAATATTATGACATGATTCAAACCCAAGGCAGGGATACCTATGCTTGGTTGATCAAGACTTGCAAGATATGGCAGCCATAAAATACATTGCGGATCCATAATTGTATTGACAAAAGGTATAGCCACCGAGGATACAGTGTGGATCTATACTCTGATGACCTGAACTAATCGTATCCACGAAGAATACACAATGGATCTACGAGACGACAAGACATCGCCATGACCAATAAAAAGTGGATCTATGTGACAGTATATGTTCCATTGTTCAAGATAATCTCCTTTTCAACCTGGGAAAAGTACATATCAAAGTGATCACTCAACCCAGGGTCTTCTTACCAATCCTGATGTAGTACGAATCTAACCATGTGAATAGATGTCATGATGTCAAACATGGCAGAAACCACTTGATTATTGGTCAATGATGTAAACCGTTAACAAGCGCGAGGGAGATCACCATTAATGCTAATGATTCCCAAGGTACCCTAGTACATTCCAACAAATGGGAATGGATGAGCTAGATTTTCACATCTGTGGAATCATCCAATCAGAGGTCAATGGTGGACGTGAGGAGGCCTGCCATTGAGACATGCAGGTCCCAAAGTACTAACTGGTTTCTAAGTCTGATTCCTCGATAATGTGTTGAAGTCGACATGAATAGGATCGTTGAAGGAGGGCCTTGATGTATCCCCCATCAATGACACGAAACAGACATAGTGATGAAATTGGTAGATCAAATGAACATGGACTGACATGAGTATTGAGACAAGATATTTGTGATGGCTGACTCTCAAGGAGGATACTTCCCTTGAACACTGAGGCACAACAACAGAAACATGACATGGACCAAAACTTGATGATGCAGTGGATGTTGTGACTTACGTCAGGTGACCCAAAGGAGTGAAAGAAACTCAAAGGATTGGCTCAGTGCAGAGGTTTAGTGCATTATAATGCATGCAAAAGACAAAGTGTCGTGTTCAAGGACGACTCTAAGAATTACTTGGTAATGTTCTCAAGAGACTGCTTGGCTTGCTTCTTTCAAATTTTCCCCCATCCAGATAGACGAGTACCTCTTTTTAATTTAGCGATCTCAAGGAGGGTAAAAAATGCTCGATATAACTCACCTTCAGTAAGTTCCTCTTCCTTTATTTAACGAACTGGAAGAAGTAATGGTTCGGTCCTGTATGGGCCTGTCGATGTTTGTTTTAGCGAGTCCAAAAATAGAAAACTCGCAGGTTTTTCATGATTATAGAGTATGGAAAAACACTTAAAAGAGAACTCTCTCAGTTCCTTTTTCGTAAAGTAGTCTAACGAGGCCGAAAAAGAGATAAACTACCACTTGAAAGACGCCCATTCGAACCTTTTAATGAGTGTGAAAGGAAGCAAGATCACTCGACGATCTTTTCATGTTTAGAGAGTCTGAAAAGATTTTAAAGGTGACTCTAGGGGGTTCCTTTTTCATGTGTCCATATGGGTCCAAAAAAGTGATAAAAGTCTACCTGGTATGTTCTTATGTTCTTGATCTTGAGAATGAACTAAGACTATGCTCGTGGATGTGACAAGGTAAACAGACGATCATAACTGCTTTGAAACCTGTAGTGTCAAAACTGCAATCCAGAGGTTTAGTGAGGCCATTATATTGCCAAAGAAACCCACACATAACTATAGCTTATAAAAAATGGAAATTTATAAATGACAATACAAGAAAAATCTTCATTTACCATTTCATTTGCATAACGATTTTGTAGAAATGGAGATTCTCATTTTGGAGATGGATCTTGTTTTGCTTGATACCGGAGCTACGATTGATCGTTCCTCTCGCCATTTGGACCAGGTAGATCTTAATCTCCCCCTCTTTCAATTACATGGTTCAAAATTTGTTTTCACAACAATATTTAAATAAAAAAACGAAGCCCTAGGTCGTTCAAAAAGATCAAATCGGCCTCTATTCAAAATGATGGGAAAAAGACATTTGTTTACAAAAACGTTTTTAGAGGGTGGTAGCATAGATACCAACGCCTTGATACTTGAGTAGATAGGTCATTTTTGTTAAGGAATCTATAAGAAAATAAAAAACATGCCCACACAGCCATTGATGAAGATTATTTTAATTTAAAACATTTTATTGTTGCGTAGTGATTATTGAGTAATAAAAGGAGGGCGTGGTCTCTTTTGAATAGTATGGGCAATAGATTTCAAGTTTTTAAATTACTTAAGAAATTGCCGAAAAATTGAATAATGAAATTCTTTGTTTTTTGTTTGCAGGTGATTTCGGCTGCGACCATGATTGAGTTGAAGGAACGAGAGCATGAGCTCGATAATTTGGCTACTTTGCGGAGTCCTCATATGTGGGCCGCGTTGAGAGATTGTGGCCTTCTGAAATTCTTCAAACTGGAAAATATGAAGAAAGAGATCCTTCTGCTTGAGCACATAATCATCTTGTGGGATGTCTCAGAGCAAGGGTTTCGGATCGGGACACAACTTCTAACCATCGAGTTGGAAGATGTATATTTATTGACTGGCCTCTCAAAAAGAGGGGTTACTATAGCTTTTTCTGGACAGAGGGTGCCTCCTGAGCAAGTGGGTGTGTACCTGGCACGTCATTGTGTCCCAGGGGAAAGACTGGTGGGGGGTAGAATCCCCATCAAGGATATCAGAGAGTTACCCCATCGGTCTATTTTGTTTTCCATCACAAGTGTGACAGGAAGCACTAGCGCACATCTAGCATCGAGATCACAGGTAGCTTATGGCGTATAGTGTTTGGAGCCAACATTGTTTAATTGGAGCGCAGGGTTTCTCTGGAACGTGAAGGAACAGGTTTCGAGGTGTAGGATGGGGCAAAAAAAGTTCGGATATGGTTCTTTCTTGGTCTCATTCTTCTTAGAGCGCATCCCCCAGATGCAGCCTTATATTGCATTGGCGGTGCGACCAGTGGGAGAACCACGGATGGAATGGTGGACTAGTTTGTCTTCGAGACTAGTGGCAGAGTCAGAGTTCTATTTCATCGGTGACTTCTTCACTTGGATGAGATTCCAATATCTTTGGATAGAAGACTTTCCATATGCCGAGGTGGAATTTCGCGGGAGCATGGATTTAATTCTACCAGCAGGTGAATATTGGGATGCGTTAGGTAAGAGACTAAGCAACACCTTGTTTAGTGTTTTTCTATTTTAAGCTTTTAACGTATGTATATTTTTTTGGGTACGTAGAAGAGTTTTTAATGGATATGTTGTTTTCAACATGCAGAAAAGGGAGCAGTGCGCCCGATTGAGATACTAGTACCAGGACATCGTGGGAGTGCTCTGGTTGCAGTAGATCCGGGGGCACCAGTGATAGGTCTCTAGGAGTTTGAAAGAAACCTTCAAAGCCTCACAATGGGCATTCCTCCTCTAGGGAGGAGAGAAGTGCCTTTACATCTACAGAGAAACAGTGTAGGAGTGCCTAAGAATGTTAATTCTCTACTGAGACGAGTAGTGTGAGTAGTGATATGTTATTCTCAGCATAATGTAGTGTATAGAGATTAGAGTCTCTCTGGTGATTGTATATTTTGTATGACTTATCGATCGATGTTGTATGGGTGTAAAGACCCAAAATTTTTCTCTTCCAAATACTTTTTTGATGTAATCAAAATATTGTTAGTCACGGTATGTATATTTATACAGTTATGAGTTTTTACAGTGCTAGAAGATTTGTACATGATGATGTCTTTAATTTGATGTGTTTTAATTTACATGTGATGTACAATTTGTTTTCCTTCATGAAACCTTATCTATGGGCGAGATACCGATCCATGATGTAATTGGATAACGAATCCGAAACATTGTTTATTTCTCTTGGAATATGTCTGTATTCGATGTAGTCAAATATCCATTCAAGACAATGAACTTGTAGGTGGAGACGTAGCAGGATAGGATTACGAATAGCATAGATATGATTAAGTTGACAGACCACGAGTTGTGAGTATAGGTTAACAATGATACGAGAGATACCTAGGGATGAGGCTTGGGTCAAAAGTCCGATGACAATATGATATTCTGCCATGTTATTAGTCGTTGGTCCTAAGAAAATATCTTCTGAACTCACCAGCTTGTCAGATTGGTAAATGACCCATGCTGCCGAAGCAATGTTCCGGGTGTGTCGACTAGCACCATCTGCAAACCTGACAAAGATAGAAAAGAAAGACGTCATCTACGCATGAAAACATAAGGCACAGTTGTGAGTGGCAAAGGTAAAGACTCGAGCACATGAAAGAAATAGACACACCAAACTAAAATACAATAATGTACAAAGTACACATGCTAGGTGATCTAGGTATAGTACTTTTAAAGGTAAATCCCATTCTGGGGCTGGCCTAGGGATATTCCATCATTATCGACTAACTCGTAGGTGCCTCTATGTAGAACACGTTTCACAATGTAAGGGCCATGCCACAGAGGTTCTAACTTACCCGTCCCTTGTTTTTCATGAGCCTGGTCATAGACGAGGACTAAGTCTCCTTCTGCAAAAGTACGAGGATGGATGGATTTGTCATATTGATTTTTTATCCATTTCTGATGTGCCTCGTTAACGAGAGCGGCATCACGACGTGTTTCTTCCATTTTGGTCAGATATAAGAAACGTTCTTCTTCGATAGAAGTATGGGTAAGGAGTTCTACTTTAAGTTTCAGAGATAGAATCTCACACTCGATTGGTAAAACAGCTTCGATGCCATACACTAACTGGAAAGGAGTGAACCCAGTTGCAGTTTTCATGGAAGTACAGTAAGCCTAGAGAGTGGAGAAAAGTTGTAGATGCCAGGATGTCTTATTTTCCCCTACCATGCATTGGATCATGGTTTTGAGGACCTTTTTGATGGCTTCAACTTGTCTGTTGGCCTGAGGATAGTATGGGGATGAGTTTTCATGGAGAAAACCCAGCTTGGCATGCAATTCACTCATCATCTGGTTCTTAAAGTGTGAACCATGATTGGTGACAATAGCGCGTGGTACACCAAAACAAGTTATGATGTGGTTAAAAACAAAAAGAGTTGCGGTATGACCATCGTTTAGAAAGGTAGGCATAGCCTCAACCCATTTTGTAAATTAGTCGACGGTGACGATTATAGAACTGTGCCCCCCAGCTGAGGTAGGATTACATTGCATAAAATTGATACCCCACTTGGCGAAGGGGCCGATGGTGATAATGGGGTGTAGCGTAGTAGGGTGGGTGCGTGCCTTGTTGCTAAAAACTTGGCAGGGTGGGCATTTTTTGACTTCCTCAATACAATATTTGAAAATCGAGGGCCAAAAATAGTCGTCAAGTAGAATCTTCTAGGCTGTAGCCATCCCAAAAAGGTGACTGCCACAGGCTCCAAGGTGACAGACATTTAGAACTCATTCAGCCTCTTCATGAATCAAACATTGTCGAAGGATAGTGTCAATACCACGACGATACAAGGTGTCACCGACGATAACATAACGACGAGAATGGTGGAAAATATGTCGACGCTCTTCACGGGAAGTGTTAGGCTAAAAGCGTTGGGTTTGGAGATAAAGGAGGATGTCTCCATACCAAGGATCAGAGGTGCTGATGAGGAAAAGAGTTTCGTCAGGGAGAGAATCTCGAGGTTCGGTATCTTCATCAGCATGGGGGAGATCGCAGGTAAGCTCCGCAAACACCAGGGACTTTTTGGCTTTGGACTTTGCAAATTCAAGATCTAATTCCTGAAGGATGATGATCCATTTAGAGTATTTTCCCCCGAGCACTTGACGTGTCAAGACATGGCACATGGGGTTTGAGTCCGCAATCACAATGGTGGTGCATAGTAGGATGTAATGGTAAAATCTCTGGACAATGATGACGACTGCCATAGCTAGTTTTTCTACATGTGAATATCGGAGTTCGGGTCCAGATAGACTCTTGCTCAGGTAATAGATCACATGTTCCTCACCGTTGGGGTCCTCTTGAACTAACACCATTGCAATAGTGGAAGTGGAAGTAGAAAAGTAAAGGATGTAGTCCTTTGTATACTATGGAAGGTGCAACAAAGTTGCATGGGTCAAGGCATGCTTGAGAGCATCAAATGATCATTGAGTGATGTCATCCCAGATGAAAGGGGTACTTTTCTGCAACAATCGCATGAATCCTTTAGTTATCTCAGCGTAGTTACAAATGAGACGGCGAAGGAAGTTTTCTTTTCCTTGCAAACTTTGGAGTTGGGTCAAACTAGTAGGTGGGGGTAAGGCCAGAATAGCCTTAATATTTAAGGGATCCACCCAAATCTCATCTTTAGAGGCAAAAAAACCAAGGAGTCGACCAGAATCGACAAGAAAAATACACTTATATGGGTTCAAGAGGATACGGTAAAACCGACATCGAAGAAAAATAGCCCATAAGTGATCAACGTGATCTGATCGATTGGATGAGTGGGCAGGTAAGTCATCGAGGTAAGGTTTTTCAATATGCTTGATATCGTGGAAAGAATACGACATGGCCCGATGGAAAGTATCACCAACATTTTTGAGACCAAAAGGTATCTTTCGATAGGCGAAAGTTCCCCATGGGCAGATAAAGGTTGTCTTATGTTGATCAGCAGGTAGAATTTCAATCTGGTTATACCCAAAAAAACCATCCATGAGAGAACATTACGCTCCCAATGCAATTATCAATGATATGGTCGATGAAGGGCATAGGGTAGTTGTCCTTTAGGCAAGCCTTATTGAGATCCCAATAGTCAACACAAACACGAATGGTCCCCTATTTTTTTCCAACCGAAACAAGGTTGGAGACCCATTCTGTCAAAGGGACAGGATAGATAAAGCTAGATTTTAAAAGTTTCTCAACTTCTTCCTTTATGGCTGCGCTTTTCTTGGGATGAATCGGGCGGAGTTTTTAGCGAACAGGTTTCGTGCCTAGGTAAGTCTTGATCTCATGCCCGATGATCGAGGGGTCGATTCCTGGAATTTCTTCGTAGCTCCAAGCGAAGACATCACGAAATTATTTAAACAGAGAAGTGTAAGATACCACTTCTTTGGGTGTGCAATTAGCACCAAGGTTAATGTTTTCCACAACACCTTCTTTGATTGAAATATCAATAATGATCGTAGTAGAGATATTACCCATATTCCCCTTAGAAAGAGTGTCTTGTGTGAGGATGGGAGATTGTGGACAATTGGTAACATCAGGAGGGAAGACAGAGTGTATGTCTTGGTGAATTTCTTCTAGAGTCAGAAGAAAAGAGGATTGGTGATGGTTATCGTCCCAAGGTACGTCGTCGATACTAAGCATTTCCATTATATATTCGTCGAAAGGAAAAATGTGGGAAATGTAATCGATTGAAGACGATAGGGAATCCAACAATGATGACATCGAGTAAGCATCAGGTGCCAATAGATGGGGGTTGTCCGGAGAGGGAGAGGCAGATTGAATAGCCACGTATGCAGCCTCGGCTGGGCTAAGTGGCATGGTGTAACCGGACACATCGAATTCCATAGGACTAGGTACAATCCAAGGGTCATATGATTCCAAAGATTGATAAGCCATAGTTGAAATCATATTGACAGTGGAAATATGACGTGTGGTGGGTGGAAGTGGTGTAGGGAAGGTACCCATAAGGCTAGAATCTTTCAACAAGCCAACACCAATGCTTTCATACGTAACTTTGTGGTCTCCCAAAAAAGGAATGTTGTTGGTAACAGGGGAACGAGCGTCGGATGTACAAAAATCTAGTTGGTCGATGGTGACAATTTTGCCTTGATGGGGGAATTGTACACATCGAAACACCGACGAGGCGAAGAAAATCATAGCGTAGAACCAACTTCTTCTGAGTAGTAGGTTGTAATCGAGGGGGGCATCGACCACCTCGACATCAACAGTAACAGTTTTGCTGCCCAACTAAACGGCTAAGGATTGAAAAAGTCTATGAGGGTGAAAACCTCACCCATAGAAAGCACATAACATCATAGGGGATTTGTTAAGGGCGGGTGAATTCAAGCCTTTCCAACAAGCCAAAGACATGACATAAGTAGAGGCTCCCTCATCCAAGATAGTTCGATGGATTTGTTGTTCGTGAACGACAACATTGATTTGAAAATCTAGTTGGTGGGAGAGTCGAGGATGATGGTCATCCAGATTAAACATGAGGTTATTAGATGAATCAGGATTGAAAGCACCAATGGCAGCCATGAGCGTTCTACGTTGACTGGGACAGTTTTTTATAACTTCCAAATCAGACATAGCACATGGTGCTTTAGCCAAATTTTCAACGATGTTGTAGTTTTGGGTAGCCCGCGAACTAGGATTAAAGGTAGATTTCCAGATAGTGCTCATAGGGGGGCGTAAGATGGAGTCAAACAAAGATTTTTGGATCTGAAGTGGCCTAGATGGAGGGCTAGCAGATAGAGGACTAACAGAAGATGGTAATGGGTCTAGTAAGGAACCATTAGTGGGCTTCAACTTATCAGGTTTAATCAGTGTGTCATATGTCATAGTGCGAGTTCTCAGATTAATCCCATTAAACATGTAAATGTGGGCACTTATCGAGGCTTC
This sequence comes from Picea glauca, assembly GCA_000966675.3. Taxonomy (NCBI): domain Eukaryota; kingdom Viridiplantae; phylum Streptophyta; class Pinopsida; order Pinales; family Pinaceae; genus Picea; species Picea glauca. The sequence goes on from JZKD02S0065639.1 coordinate 90,146, forward strand.
ATCATGGGATTGGTTCGAACTGCCCCCTAGAGTGGGAGTTTGAGCAACCAAAGATTGCTGCTGTGGAAAAGGCTGGGTAAGCACAACGGGTTGTGAATTTCCCTTAAAAAGATTGGCCACTTCATCACGATGTGGATAGTCTTGGGTGTAGTGATCATCGCCACAAATGAGACATGGGAATTTCAGTTTCTGTTGTGGTTGTTTTTCGACAGCAGGGGTTTAAGGTTGATTTTTTGGTTGTTCATTGTTGTTGGTTTTCTTCGGTTTATTTCTTTCTTTCTTCTTGCCTCTAGATTGTTGTGAAGGGGTCGATTGGACCATATTCACCTCAGAGACTTGAGTTTGAGGGGAGGTAGAAGAGGGTGCAGTTGAACTGGGAGCAGCCGTCGAAGCGGACCGCTGGGTTGTTCCAGTCGACTGGGAAGTAGATTGGGTTTTGACGAAGCCAATAACTCCATCTGCATGTGAGGTGGACGATGGTTTGGATGGATCATTAGTGGCATGGGTAGCATTTGGTGTCAATTCGTACAGAGTACCAGATTGTGAATAAACCAAATCTAAGTATTGAGCTCGAGCAATATCTTCTTCCTCGGTGACTACACCACCCATAGCAACATCACGAGCAATCTGGGGTAACAGTAATTTAGTGAACCATTCCGCTAATAATTGTTTGGGAATGACTGCTTTGATTAACCTTCATCATCATCTCCATTCATGAATATGATCAGAGATATGTACAGAGGTTATCTGACAAAGGGAGGTCAATAGTTCGGTACCCGTCTCGTATTGAATGGGTAGTTGGAAGTGTATGAGGAAGGACATGGCAAGGGAGTTGAAATTGTGAAAAGAAGCATGTGGTAGTTCAATATACCACTTAGCTACAAAACTCGTAAGTGTTCGTTGGAAAAGACGCAAATGTATAGAATCGTCCATGAGGGAGTTTGATGAACACCACAAATGGAAAGTCATCACATGGTTGTTTGGGTCTTCTTTGGACTTTCCATCGAATTTTGGAATATCAGAAGGAAGTTTAGCTGGAATAGCTAGCCAAACCGGAGAATGAAAAATAGGATCAATCGTTAATCGAGACAAGTCTGGGAGGTACAGAGTTGCTAGGAAAGGTAGTTGTCGGTTAACTTGCGGGTAATACTGGTGTGGCATAGGAACACCAGTAGGACCATACACTGGGTTAGGCAGATAATTGTAACCAGTGTGTCCTCTTGTATAAGGTTGTTGTTGACCAGGGTACACAAGGTTTGAGGGGTTTCGAGAAACATGTGCGAGCGGAGGATAACCGGATGGGTTTTGAGGATTATAAGCCAGATTTGGCATTTGTCCATAAGGAGGATATATATGAGTCCCTCGAGGGGGAAGATGTTGTTGTGGAGCTTGAGGATTATGTCCCCCTAAGAACTGTGGGTTTCCTGGAAAAGGGATATTCCACGGATTGGTCATGGTAGACACATTTTGTCCATATGGTTGATGGTAGGATCCAGATTGAGGTTTCCCCCCAGCATGAGGGTGCCCTCCAAATGGAAGTTGTCCTCCGGTGAGAGGATGCCCCCCGGATTGAGGTGGAGTTCCCAGAATTTGGGAACCATATGTAAATGATTGACCGATGTTGCTTAACGGGTTAATGCCACTAAGACCGGTCCCTCCGGATTGTTGTATAGGTATAGAAATTCTAGGCATAACTTGGTTAGTAGTGACGATGGAAGAATTCATTGCTTTGTACCCAAAAGGGAGTGATGATGAAGGTCTAAGTATTAGTGGTGTGCCAATTGCAGCTTAGATAACCACCACATTACCGGCGGGAATAGTTGGCACATGAGGGACCATTGTAGAGTGGGTCATCTGGAGAGAAAAAGTGGACCTTGGGCCAACGAACGATGTGTTCGGATCAACGGATGGTGTAGCTGAAAAAATGGTATTATCGGTAAAATGATTTAAGGGTATGGTGTAGATAACAGGCACGTTGACACCTGTTCTTGTTCCATAAAGATCCCGCACCATGCGCGATGGGCTTTGAACAATGTCTGTAGTCCAAAAGGGGTGTTCGACTAAAGGATTTGAATGAGGTCCATTCGAAATGTCAGAAGGGTTGACGATGACAAATTCACCAGTTGAATTCAGTTGGAGAACACGTCTTTCATATCCCTCCGGAATGCGGAAAGCCTCCAGAGACTCTGAAACAATTCGAAAATTATCTAAAGAGGTGGGAAGTTCTTCTTGGGAGGTTATAGTCTCATGAACCTCGCTCTATTGAGGAGATTCCTCCATAGAATGAGAGGGTAAAGGGGTATTCTCTTCCATATTTTTTGGAGGAAGTCCCTGTAGCCTATGCGAACGACGTGGAGGGTCGATGTTGGCGAAAAAGAGTCGGTGAAAAAAATCTATGGCCAACTACCGAAAAGAAGTAGCATATGCTAATTCAATCTAGGAATCACAACCAAGCAAACAAAACCTTCTCTCGATGACCGTGCTAGTTGGTGATGAAATCCAACGTCGTGTGATTAAGTCAAGAAGGGGCGGGGATATGGTGGAATAGTTACAATGGCGACCTACTTAACGAACTTTCACTGTTAAGAACCAAACATCAATATAGCATATAAAAACCTCAGCAAAAGTACTCAATGCCTTGAAAAAGAGATAATTTCAGATAATAAGCCTCTTCGAGGGGGCAACCAACTTTTACCCCAACATCTTCATCCTTTCTTGAGAGTGCATCTGCCACAACATTTTGCTTCCCCTTTTTATAGACGATTTCAAAATCATAGCCCAATATCTTGGTTACCCATTTTTGTTGTTC
>JZKD02S0065639.1:104401-117018 GCA_000966675.3 Picea glauca
TTAGGGTTTTTCTCATATAAATTTGTTTTTTAAATGTTATTTTTTCTTAAATTACATTTCTGTTTGTTTTCCTTTTTTTTTTAGTTTTTAATTGATGCAAAAAAATGAATTATATTTTTTGTCTAAATAATTAAAAATAGTGTTATGTAACTACAACTTTTTTCTATGTATTGAATTAAGGTAAAAAAAACGTGTTAAAAATGACATTTCCACTATATTTAAAATGTATGGAACCATAACTTAATTAAGGACAAATAATTATATGAAAAATCTTAATTTCAAAAAAAAAATGGTGTACAACATTTTTAACATTGTATGAAGGATGGAAATATGATTAAAAACATGATTGAATATATATATATATATAAGTTTGAAAATGGATGAAAAAACATGTTTGAAAAAAAAAAAAAAAATCAACAATTTGAAAATAAATTAAAAAAACAAGAATTTTAAAAAACAAAGTGGAAACCTTATGTATCATAAAATTTAAAATATCAAAAAACCACCTAAAAATGGAGGGGGGCGTACCGGTAGCACCATTTTTAATAATGGGGTGAAAAACTTGACCCCCCGCAAAACGAGAACTTTGTAGAGTTCTCATTAAGTTGGTAACTATGTTTGTGTTGAAATAATTCGGCATAGTATCCAAAACACACCATGCATGTCACCACAATTGGTGGAGGAATATGGAATAGTTGCAAAGTTTCACATAGACAAGAATCATATGTACATTAAATCCAGGAAGGATTCAATGGAGGAGTGGGTCCAAACAAAATAAAATATAATAAAGGAAGACATTCAGATGGTCATGCACGATTAGGAACCAGAATGGAAGGTCCCAATAGAAGGGGATACGACAACACAATAGGGGAACATTGAGGAAAAACATCACAAAAATGTAGATATGGACCCTCCATACAATGGAGGATGGGACACTAATTAAGAAAATGGCACAGAGGATGCACTAGAAACACAACCAACATACCAACCTCCACAACCCCTGATAGACATAAGAAAGAAAATATAGGACCAAAGCAAAATTTCATCTTTGTGGAAAAATAAAAAGGCCCAAAAGACACCATTCGTCTACACACTAGCAGATGAATACATGTACATAATTGGATACTAAGTAAGGGATGCCAAGGAGGAATTCCTTGAAGAGACCTCAAAGAAAAAAGAAGAACTTCAAACGAAGGTGCGAGACCAATGTATGATGTTACAAAACTTAATTGAAACATTTTGAGTGGTACCTGTGCAAGGATATGGTATAGGCCAAGAAGGCACAACAGAGGAAGCACAGTCTGCGGTATTAGCACAACTGAGAATAGAGTGCATAGTCATCCATATCTGAGTAGAGATAGTCATGTTAACCAACCCATAAGTACAAGAGAATCTACAAGGAATAAGTCACATGGAAATAGTCATTTCATAGATGTCAATGAAATTATTATAGGGTTTTCACACAGGGATCATGCAGGAACTATGTCTTTGAATAGACACCGCAACTAATGAATTTAAAAAAGAAAAAAATGAGAAGAAGAAACTACAAAAGTAATGTGTCGCTGCAATACAAGAAAAGTGTGTAGTATAACAAAAAGTAGAACTCACAGTGAAAGAGAAGAGCGAGGTTGAAGGAAAGGAATAGAAAGCCTTGAAAGAGAAGAGCGAGGTAGAATTCAGGGTCGAGAAATCCTTGAAAGAGAAAGGAAAGGTGGAATAAAAGGTCGACATATATTTGAAGGAAAAGGATGAAGTTGAACAATTGGAAGAGAAAATCCAAGCGACAGTCCAGAACCTATACAAAGAAGTCCCAAAATTACCATTGGTAGTTGAGGCCATAGTAGAAGAGAAGGTATCCAAGATAAGTTCAACCATCAAGGGGAGTCAGAACAAGATCACCGAGATGGACCTGCACACACTACCAGGGACAACACCATAAGAAAGGGAAGAAATGGAAAGGACAACTCATACATCGGTGGAAACAATAAAAATATTGGAATAAGAATTCATAAAGATGTGTGATGAAGGCACATTAATTTGGAAAAATCTTACTAAAAACCTAGAGTTGAAAGAACTAGAAGAGAAAACAAGGACTATGTAGGAACAATCACATCAGGCCAATGAGTGCGTAAATAATCTACCACTAACAAAAATAATGACAACAATCCTAGCTAACATGAAAGTGTATAATGTGGTGGAAAAAATGAAGGAAGAAAAGAGGAAGGTCGCGCAAAAATTACAACCACTACAGGGCGAGTCCCTCTGGGTACTATAAGGACTAGTTTTTGCGCAATATACTATGACACTAGTGACGCAAGACAATGAGGACAAAATTACTAGTTTGATAGAGTAGATGATGGAGGAAATTGTGAATAAGGAAGCATAGCTAACCGTAGCAGTATAGAAAATGAAGGATACCCTGTATAAATTTATTGAGGCATGGAGGAGCATGAAACAACAAGCCTAAGTGGCTCGGGATGAGCTATAGGGGAGTGTTGGGGGCCTCTTTGGTAGGAATATTTGGGGATGAAATAATGAGAAGAGATGAGGTACAAGGAAAAGGCATAGGATCAAGATGATCAAGAAAGAAAGGAGAGGAAAGAGGAAATATCTGCTAGCACAAAATATGGGAAAACAAGTCAAGCATGAGTTGTATCCATCTCATAATGAGTTGTCACCACCAGAGCATGAGTGGTAGAAAACTCATTATGAACTGTCAAAAGGCCTTGATTGTAATGTAAAAATATGTAAAGGGTGCTGTGATATTGAGAGAGGATATTTTGAGAGATAAAGAATGTTGAAGAGAGAGAGAGATAGATCGAGAGAAAGAGAGTTAGAAAGTGCATAAAATTGTAAAGAAGATCCAAATGTGAGGAAAATTGTATGCTAAACATACATTGTAGTGCAGATAACAATCAAGATAATCAAATATAATAAATAAGCTAAAATTTTGTGGATGAAGACCGGAGTCGGGTGAACCAGGGTAACCCTATGTAGAATTATACTTTTGGATGTTAATTCATGTCTATAATATGAATGTATGTTTATGTTTAAAGTTGTTTGTAGGTTTATCTTTAATGTTGTTGATGATATAGTAGTGCACAGTAATCATGAGTGTATGTTTAACTGTTAAATACCATAACTATGGGAATATGTGCATATATACATAAGTAACGAGTTGAGGGTAACAAGGGTCTAGTAAGAGAGAGGATCATGTAGATATGATAGAGAGGGTTTCCAATCTTTCCCTAACCGCTATAGAATCTTGGCTCCTGACATCCCCATAAAGACACCTCAGGTGAGACTTCGCCTATATGCATGTGATGCCGAAAGGTATGGTGTTTGTAGGTTTTTGTTGGACTAAGTAACTTGAATCCAGGTTCTTGAACCTACGTGTGCATGTGCCAACAATTTGTTTTTGGTATTTTTTATTTTTTAGTGTTTTTGGATATCTGGAAGAAATATTTTTCTTTTTGGTGCAATATAACTAACACAAAAATGCTTGTTGAAACCAAAGCATGCAAAAGGATACCAAATCCAGTCCCCCCCCCCCCATAGTATTTGATACAATATCCCAACCCAACTCACACTCAATAAAGGAATATGTTTAATTATAACATTCTTCTCATACAAGAAGAAATCCTACTCCAAATTCATAACTATCAGTATGACATGCCTCCCGACTCCAATCTAGACACCTCAAACTCACCTCAATCACCGAAAGGAAAACCTTTGAAAATACCTCTTCCTAGCACATAAATAACCACTCATGTACCTCGTGCACCTTTGTGCCTAAATGTACATAACCCCCATGCTAGAGAATCACACAAATATAGTCTCACCAATGATCTATCTCATTCCCTAGCTGCTATGTCAGTATTCAAGGTTCTCCAAATATTCCCTTCATGAAGAAAGGTGTTTCTCTCACAATTGAGGGTCATTGACCAATCAAACACTCGTATAATCACTTTTGATTTGGGTAATACCAAATCATGCATTCCATTGTTGGTCTCTTTCCAAATCGTGGTCAAAATATGAAACATAATAGTACATCAATGAATCATAGATGAAGGAGCATCTACATGTATTATGTCCAAAATAGTGAGGAAAAAAATCATATCCTCAAGCTTGTCCCCTTAACCATAACTCTTTGAGAATATGATGGTCTCCCATCTCAACTAGGAATGATTTTAGTGGCTAAATTTCCCTCATGTGCTAATTTTCAATGGTTTTTTCCAAAAAATAATTCGCTATTCTAAAAATGATTTGCCCAAATTTTATAGGATAAAAATTTTTTACCTTAAAAATCGCCAAAATTGTATACAAACTATATAAAATCCTTAGAAATTTGAATATTTTAACAAAACTATCGCCAAACATTTATAGTTTTTATATGAAGGATTAGTAATATTCGCCAAGGTTTCTACATTTTAAAATAAATTTCCCTCCTTAAAATCATCCATGATGTCAACTTGAAGGCCTTTACTAGAACATGCTAGTTGAACTAGGGGGGAAATGTTTCTCATTGACATCGAAGTCATCTATACCCAATTGTATTACAATATCCTCTTTCAACGTATCTATATGTATAACATGATGATCATCTCCTCTTCCATATTTTTCACCATGCTCTTCCATCACAATGGGAATATTTTCACCATTGAAAAATTAACATAGTATTAACCCAATCAGTTGGATGACATAGACAACATCCTCCATCTCATGTGAGCCATATATGATCTCTCTCCTATCATTGAAGTTAGACCTAGCATTTTTCAAGATCCTTTACTTATGGGCTCTTACTAGTGAGCACCCCCTCTTACTCTCCCCCCTACTGGTACCACTCAAGTATGTGTGGTCACATCATATGGTGTCGAGATACCTGATGATCCTCTTCTTGAAGTATCCACTCCTTCATCCTCCATGGAGGAATATATGCAATAAACAGTCCTTGAGGGGATTACTTCATAGTATCTACCATAAGAACTACCCCTCTAGGACACCCAACAAATGGCTAGGGAAATGACTATTTGGAAAATAGTCCCCCAGGCCCTAACACAAATACCATTCTTTTACCCACAACCAATGTTCTTAACATATTAGGTTTTCTCTACTCTTATCTTGCCAAATGTGGCACTTTCCATCCAGGTCTAGTATGTCACCCCACCATCTATGATACCTAACCCATCCATTCGACCTGAACCAGAGGATTTGAATACATAAGTAGTGGCTCAAATTCCAACTCTTTCAATCGATCACACAGTTGGGGGAAATGATACCAACACTAGAGGCACCAGTATGAAAAAAAGAGGCACCAAGAAGAAAAACGAGTCCACCATTCCTTCCAAACCTAGGATCTATGTCCAACCAATATCTACCCTACATTAACTGAATTACACAATCTAATTCATCTCCCCAAGGGAGAGCCCTTACTTCCTACTCCAATAGAGACACCCATAACCACAAAACCTATTTCTTCTCGAAAAAAGCGTCTATGTTCCAAACACACATGTGCCATATATTCACAGTATGGCCATTATACACATCACTGTCCAACTCTCCCTTAGTTTAGAGAGACCCTATTAGTGGTGCACCAAAAAAAAATTCCTACTTCATTGCAAGAACTTACACCATTTCTCCCATTAAAAACATCCATTATATTTCTACATCAGTAAATGAACAGATGAGAGGCCCTTGCGCATTATGTGAGCAACCAAACAATTTTACATACATTTTCCCTCTTATTATTTCTTCCAATTCTCGACACATGGAATCTCTTCCACACATTCAACCACCAGTGCAAACCCCCCTTAACCCAACTATGGAAGTACCTCAACAAGGAATCCATCCCATAGACTCCTCAACCCCAAACCTTTTACCTCTATTCCCTTATCCATACCTATCTCACAGATATTAAAAGACTTCCTCCCGAACCCAGTCAATTCACTTGTAAGTCATGCTCATGAGATTCTTCCTCCCCCCATCATACATGACCCACACTTGTGTATGAGCATAAGGTGCATTTCATCTAGTGAAACACCCCCCTCCCCTCCCACTGTTCATCTTATTAAATAAGGAAATGATAACTATTTTTGGTGTCCAATGAGAAGACCCAAGGTTAACCATATTATACCAACAAAAATCTTAGATACCAACCCTTTTAGGATCACCTGCAGAAAATGTGAATTCTTACTTGAGGCATCTATAGGGGATGCATGAACTAGGGTTCTATAGTGATGAGGGGAAGTGAGGAAATCCTTATGATCTTACTACCAATTAATCATGTGTACCATTCTTATTACTTAACAATTACTTAACCTTCAACATATTCTATGTGTGACATTATCCTACTTAACATTCATTCCATTACTAGATACTTTAGTGCACAACATTATAACGTCACATATGAACACTACATTCGACATATATCATCAATTCACCATAAAATTAAACATCATAAAATGCAAAGACAACACATCACAACACATAGTTTTAACTTGGTTAATCCAACATGGTATACATCCACAACAATTGGATTCTTTTATTAGTCATTGATAATTCTCTTACATCTATGTGATGTGCTACAAAATATGCAACAATAACATTACCCAAACATTCCTAGTTGTTCTGCTACAATGTGATCTTTACTCCTCAGTCATACCTCAAACCCATTCCTTTGCTCGACTCAAATTACCTAACAAGCATTAAAAACTTCTCTAAATATTCTTATCCCTAGACTCCTAACATTCACAACCTCTCAGAACCTCCTTTACCCAAAAACCCTTTACATATTTATACATAAAAAAAGGGTTAAGCCCATTACAAATTGGACAAAAGCTTCCCTAAAAACCTAATGGTCTATAACCATTATCTTTCTTTTGCATGTTGCTCTGTTGCGCATCCTTCTGTTGCACACTTTGACAACTTAAATTCCACTCTTGTCACATGATCTGGTTCATCTTATAACTTTGTTTTATTATTTGACTTCTTCTGGCACAGATCCCAAAACTTAACCAAAATTTCTATCTAAGAAGCCCCCAAAACTCACTTGTGGCTCATCCTGAGCCACTCAAGCCTTCTTCCATTGTGCCATGATTTTTTTGAAGTTCTCTTTCACTATCATGGCCTTTTCCTTGACCTATAGTTCCTTTTGCAACATTCGATCAACTATTTTTGTAGTGACACGATCCTATATCTTCTCGACACCTTCATAAACTTCATGTTTGATAATTTATTTAGTTGTGTTCAAGGTCATTTTCACTCTGTATGATTCCTCCTGTAGTACTTGTATCTTCTCTGCATGAGGTTGTTGCTCCAGCTTGAGTTGATTCATTTCTAAATGCAACTTTTTGTTCTCGTTCACTGCAATTACCACATAAGCTATCATAAATGTTCCTATAACATCTTTGAATTTATGTTCCTTTTCCTCGACATCTTCGATCTTTTGACTGATTCCTTATTTCTCCTTATGCTCATAGAGTTGTGCCCAAATTCCCATAGTCTCTATATACAGTTGAGCACACTCTATTGCTACATTCTTTATACGTTCTACTTCTTTTGTCGTAGTTTGATGAATTGTATCCCTCTCTTCATGTGGAGTGCTTGGTGTCACATGTATTTCTAGACAAACTATTTGTGAATGAAAACCTTTAATGGCTTCACTTATCTTCTTGAATTGATCTTCCACTATGGTCTCCTTCTCTGTCTGCACCTATGAGATTTCTTCATAAATCCTCTTGAATTCTTATTTCATTCTTTCTACCTTATGTGCGGCATCATCGCAATCCTATTTAAGTTTGTTGTACTCTGCTTCTAATGCGAGATTTTATTCCATAACATTACATCACTAATTCGTTGGATTTATTCTCTATGTGTACATTCAACTCTTGTGTTGTACTCGTTTGTAATTCCTACAATAAATACATTGGAAGTTGTGATATTACTAAGTAATTCCTACAATACATCCTTCCCTAAACTATTTTTGTACCTTTTCTTGTTTTATTTTCTTTTTATTTCGTTTTCTACCTTTTCTTTCTATAGTACACTATGATACAAGGTATTCTGCACAATTCTTCTAGTGTATGGAAGGATGCCCATCTCTGTATAGTTTCATTCGACTCCCAGTCATTCCATGACTTGTCCATCCAACTGTTCTAACTAAAAAACAACTGTGTTAGTCACATGTATGATCAGATATGGCACTAGCTAGTGCATCTTGAAATTTCCTGGGTGTTGTAATAAATTACTCTCATAGAGGAGTACTAGATTTATTATCTATAACTTCTCTTACTTGATGTTTCTATCATGAAATTCCTTTTCATGTTCCTTCTATACTTTCTTATAGAACCCTACAATAAATCAATATTCCTCTAGCACTAGTAACTGTGATAGTATTTCTTCTACTATGTCGGAATTTGTAACATCTTTCATTGCAACAATTATTAGGCTTGGTACAAGGAACTCCATGGGAATGACTACTTCCTTACCATATTCTAATATAAAGGGTGTCTATCCTATCAAATTCTTGCATGTAGTTTTATAATCCCAAATCACTGCAGGGATCCTTAAGTCTCATTCATTTTGTCCTACATTGCACACCTTTGTCAATGCATTCTCCAATATATTATTGAAGGCCTCCATAGTTCCATTAGCTTATGGGAGATATGGAGTGTTATTTTGGTGTTGAATCTGGAAATCTTATGTTAATGTTGCAATTTCCTTATTCAAAAAGTGAGTCCCCTAGTCTCTCATCAACACTTTAGAACCCAAACCATGTAACTATGTTCTCTAATATGAGTTGGGTAGTTGTCTATATGATAGAATATGTAATTGGTTCTTCCTCTACTCATCCTTTGAAGTAGTCTGTTGCGGTAATTCTGTACATGGATATTGTTCTCCTCACATGTAGATTAATCGGTTTGACAAATTCCACTGTGCATTTGTCAAATTCCTACAAGGTAGCTTAAAAATTCAAAGGAGTATCATCCCTTCACTATGGTATTCAAATTCTCTGGAAAAAATCGTAGCTATAACAATATTTTGTCGCATCTTTATGGAGGGTGCGACACCATAGACGTACATGTAACATCTTATATATTGTATCCTTTCTTGCATAATGACGTCCTACAATTCCATCACGTTCCTCTATGAGGATAATTGGTCTCTCATGTTCTAGCACACATCATCACAATATTTTATCTATGCCCAACATGTATAAATTTTTTGTGACCAACTGATAATCCACTACTTTGACAACTAATTTCTTATTCTGTGCTATTGTCAAATTGTATGGAGCCACTCCTATGCTCATATATTGGACAATTTATACAAAATGGTCATCTATCATTTGAGCTAAGAATAAATGTTTATCTGGTAAACTATCCTATAAATTCCCTGCATCTTCTTCTATCAGTATCGATGAAAAATTGTATGGTCCTGCATTCAATTCCCATAGCTTCACAATAAATTCGAAATCATACTCCTAGAACAACAACAACCATCTTCAGATTCTCCTCCCGACAGTATCTTTTTCACTAGATATTTGAGTGTAGAGAGGTTTGTATACATATTTAAATGTGTTAGGGTCCTAACCCACACATAGGTAGAACAATATATTCAGATGTAATAAAGTTCAATATTAATAAGGCCTTGCAATAAAATAGAATAAGTTGAATGTAAGAAGACTTAATAGAATCTTCCACTTATAGAATGATCTTCCTCTAGATGCTTCTTTTGATATACATATTTAGTATAAATAGGAGTCGAGGGTATGAGAACCCTAGCTTGGATATTATTGTAATAGATCTCTTCTCAACTGGTGGTTGCCCCCTCGAAGAGGCCCATGAACATTGCTCTCAGAATCAAAGTGTTATTTCTATTGTTATTTTGATATCATTTCAGTGTTATTATGGTGATTGTTCTGGTTATATTGTTGTTATTCTTCCATTTCTATCATTTTATTTCTGTTCTGCATACTTTTTGTATCTTGTATATTACAAGTGGTATCCAAGAACTTTCCTCGGCATAAAGTGTGGGTAATTTTTTTTCCAGGGTAGAGACGTATTCCGACGTCTTTAAGCCATAGAGATCTTTCATTATGTGCATAAACCCACGGTTGAGGGATTCATACATGTAGGAAATACAAGTGGTACTTAAGCGCACATTTGTGGCCACCCTTGTAACCCCTGTTGGTACCCCTTCCAGTCATAGCGCATCAGACAACACCTATGAATGGATCGGCCTAGATTACCTGAAGCCCTCTTTAGATAAACTGATTGGTCGCCTGACTACTATAGTGCCACCGAGAACAACACTCAGGAAGATACTCTCTAGTACCTGGGTAGTTGATTAGTATGACTAAGGGAATGATATAGCCTCCTTAGTTAGTGCCCTGAGATATTGGGCCAAGTAATACTATTGGACCACACACATATATCAGAGAGATATAGAAGGCAAACCCTTGTCTATAAAACCTTTGAATACCTAACCCTTGGGGATAGAAACATAAAAAAATTAAAATAGAAAAGATTTGTTTCTGCACAACTGTGTTCGGGTTTCCAAAGCACTACACATTTCTTCCTGGTTAAGAATTTGGGCATTTCATCACTGCAATATTATTCAGACTGGAGTATAACTATGCAGGTGTAAAAAAAAAAAAAGAAAAAAAACTGGAAATTTTTTCACCATTATTTGAGACCTATTCCATTGGTTTCATCTCTTCGCCCTGATAACATTCGTACATATCATTTTTTGGAAATTGTTTTACCCCATCCACCCCTTTTAAGTTCCCTCATCCTCATGGCCCACACCCATAGCCAAGAATTGGAAGCTTGCTTCAATACCTTGCAATCTAGTCTCACCAAGACCCAACAAGAAGTGAAACAACTCAGTGCCAATGTTGTCGCCATCAATACAATTGTGTAGTCCTTAATGGAGAAAATATAACAAGACCTGACCACCTAGCTTGAATATGTCTTTTCTACACTCTGCACCAAGCTACATATCGCTACAAATAACCCTTCCTCTGACTCACCTCCACATACTGAAGTTGAACATTCCTCTCATTCCCATAACTTTTAGCACCATCACTTTCAACGTGACGTACGTCTTCTGCAGGTGGACGTGACCAAATTTCATGGCTCAGACCCCACTGGTTGGGTGACCCAAATGGAACATTATTTCTCTTTATACGGCATTACAGATGACTTGGCCAAACTCCGATATGGTGTTCTCCATCTAGATCAAGAACATTGACAATGGTGGAAATGGAGAAAAAATTCCCGTCGAGGGTATATTTCTTGGACACACTTTGTGGTAGATCTTTATGAATGCTTTGACATTGACACCAACCATTTGGGTTATTTGAAAAAATTGAAACAATTAGGAATAGTAGAAGAATTTATAGCTTCCTTTGAGCGCCTGGCTTTTTGGACAAAGGGCATGTTTGATGTCTTTTTTCAAGAGTGTTTTATCAATGGCATCAAGGATGAGATTTGGGCCCATGTCCTCATGGCCCAAAATCAGATTTGGGTGGAGGCTACTAAAAGAGATAAAGAAGCACAATAGGTTGTATCTTATCAAAACTGAAAACCCTCCTTTATCCCTCGCACTAAACCAGTAAATCCCACTACTCCCTCCACTCCACTAAAGATCCAAAAATTGACTAGGGATGAAATGGTTGAATGCCAACTCAAAGGCATTTGTTATAATTGTGATGACAAGTATTTCTCGGGCAACAAGTGTAAGGAACAAAATATTTTTATGGCCATATCTGAGGATATTTCAGAAGAGGATGTTGAGACTCTCCTTGTGTCTGAGTCACCTGAAACCCCGGACATAACCCCTCCCTCAGACCCTCCCGAAGTAGAAACACTCATTTCCCTCAATGCTCTCACTGGCTTCTCCACTCCCCAAACCCTCAAGCTAATCGGTTACATGAAGAATCAGAAGGTCATCATTTTGATTGATAGTGGAAGCACCCATAATTTTATTCATCGCCACATTGCCCAAGAAAATCATTGCTACATCCATGCCATAAATAATTTCCAAATCATGATTTCCAATGGTGGCTCCATGAAATGTGGAGGGTGTTGTGACATTGTGCGCCTCCAAATTGGTGGCTACCACCTGAAATCTCATATGTTTTCTATCGACATGGGTGGTTTTGAAATTGTGTTGGGTGTAGACTGGCTAAGGACTTTGGGTCCTATTCTCATGGACTTTAAGGAATTAACCATGAAATTTGACCAGGAGGGCCACCAAAGTTCCAATAAATCACCGTTGGTTCACCTGAGATCATTAGTTCCCATCACATGGAAAAGATGCTCAAAAAAAATTATTATGGTGTTATTTCCCAACTCCATGCCATACAATCAAAAGAGACACCCTCGGTGCCGCAAGACCTCCAAACCATCCCTTATAAACATCAAGTGGTATTTTCCACTCCCTGTAACGAACCGCCTCGTTACGACAACCATTCTAATAACAGGTGCAATTTTTTTTTTTTCCTTATGTGTGTGCGCGCGTGTAGAAGTAACAACACGCTAACTGTGCGATGCCCTGGACAACCGACAAGACGTGACCACGATATTCATCACAAGAAGACTAAAGGCACACGA
>JZKD02S0065639.1:134367-153485 GCA_000966675.3 Picea glauca
TACTTCATTAAAATAAACTTTACAGGACCTTGCTTCATGTGTATAAATATGCAATATAAACTTATGTGTTAAGTTCATACTTCTTCTTGTAAATGCTTATGTGTGAGCAAATGTTATTTTAGATGGTTAAATATGTACTTAAATCAAATACACAGCAACATAACTTGCAGCAAATAAACCATCAAACTCAAAACAATCACAACATGATAAAGGAGTTCACCCCCCTATGGGCTACATCTCCTTGAGCCTCCATAATGGACTTGGCTCTCTTGGATTAATTAGTCAAAAGTTATTTTACAAGATGCTGCTCAACTCCAATGGAAAAACAAACTGTACCATTGAGATCAGAACACATAAAAACCCCAAAAACGACTAATAGAACTCTGAAAACGGATCATGGCTCATCCGGGCATGACCTCTTCTACATGTGGCCATAAGCTTCCCTAATCTTCTCTTTGGAAAAAACACCTGTAAAAGTCCTCAACAGCCTCTAAAACTTGTCCCAATGTGTTCAGAGCATATCAATTAGCCAAAATGATTATTCAATCACAAAAAACAAATATAGGCTCACCAAACCATGTCCTCCATCAAAGAGGGCTTAAAGTTCCCTGGAGCTTCCTGGAACTTAAATGGTGAAAAAAATTGCTGAATAAGTCTTCAAATGGCTGTGAAAATGGCACCAATAGATCCAGCACATCCAAAAACCCCTGGCTGGGCTTTTACGGCACCTCAATCGGCCACAAACTGAGAAAGTTAGACCTTCTCCATTCTTCTCCTTCTACTTTGCTGGAACTGGTTCTACAGAACGCACCTCTGTGTGCATGAACCAAGAACATGCTCCCAATGCACGTTAAAACCTGGCACCGGGCGCAACCACGCCAACGGTGCAAACTGTAGGATGGTTAGGGCACCTCCAGCCCCTAACCGCCTAGCACCTGGGCACGTGCCGTCCTCCATATGACCTCGCGCATTATAAAAAGAGTTAACCGTTTCAATGCCAAATAGAAATGGAACACATGGTGGGTCGTTGAACCGTTTTAAAACCAAATCATAACCGGTTCCTGTGCTATGACTTGTAGGCACATGAAATGGCATAAAACCACGGGGCTTGGTTTTAAAACCCCGCGCACATTATACCATAGTATAAATCATGGGTTAAAAACCCCGCGCGATTTGTGTTAACATAATGTTATATATATTATGTTACATGCTTTTGAAATGACCGCGCATGTTTTCAATTGGTGGCTATATAACATGGTCACATACACCAGAGCATAAAACCATGGGTCGGGGCTCAGCCCCGACCCGCACCCCTTTACATTTAAAACAACAACCAATTCAAATATAAAGGTGTGGACATATATAAACACGAGCAATGGGTGGCACRTTGGTTAGCGGAGACTTGTGAAGACTTTGCATGGGGGGAAGGTCACCGGTTCGAATCCGGTCCGAGCCATAAAAACTTTTACACATAACCCATTTAACTAATAAACGAGGGACACGTGGCGCCCATGGATTAGGCCACGTGCCCTCATACCATTCGCCACACAAATGACACGTGTCAATACCACATTTGTCCAAATGCGAACCAGTAAATTCCTTCCATGTCAGCATTTTACGGTCATCGTACAGACCGTACGACCTTGCCACGTCACCACTGTACGGACAGGTACAGTCAACATCAAAATTTTGCCTATTTGCCTTGGCGAACAAATCGCGATAACTTCTCCATACAGACTCCGTTTGAGAAAGTAAATATACCTCTGGAATCGGGAGGACGAGACGGATGCAATGGTACCATTTTCATTGCATTATGAACACTTTGAAAATTGACCAAAATTTTGCCCCCTGGTCCAGATTTTGATCAAATTCCCCCTCAACCTTCCAAAGAATCATGAATCATGTCTTCCATCCTTTTCTTTGTGATTTTGTCTTAGTTTTCTTTGATGATATCCTCATCTATAGAAAAACCTGGGTAGACCATCTTTCTCATGTGGATGGAGTTCTCCATCTACTCTCTCATCACCAAATTTTCCTGAAATAATGTTCTTTGGCACCTCAAAAGTAGAGTACTCGGGTCATCTGGTTGGCAAGGACGAAGCTAGGGTGGATCCTAAAATGATTGAAGCTATGCAAGACTAGCCTCACCCAAAGACTCTCAAGTTATTATTTCTTAACAAGTTAATAATTTCTGGGCTTAATAGGTTATTATCGCAAGTTTGTTAATAATTATGGAAAGATTGCATCACCTCTCACTGCTCTCCTAAAAAGGAACTCTTTCACTTGGACCCCAACCGCTTCTCAAGCCTTTCAAACCTTGAAGATGGCCATGTGCACCATTCCAGTTCTGGCCCTTCCTGATTTCACAAAGACATCTGTCTTGGAATGTGATACTTCAAGGAAAGGAATTGGTGTTGTCCTTATGCAAGAGGGTCAACCTTTGTCCTTTACCAACAAGCAACTATCTGAAGGAAATCTGGGCAAATCAATCTATGAAAAGGAAATGTTGGCTATTCTGGATGTTGTTGATATGTGGCACCCTTATCTACTGGGGAAACGTTTCCAAATTAAGACAAACCATCAAAGCCTCAAGTATTTTTTGGAACAATGCATTTCCTCCGTGGAGCAACAAAAATGGGTGATCAATCTCTTTGGATATGATTATGAGATCATTTACAAGAAAGGTGAAGGCAATGTGGTTGTGGATGCACTTTCCCAAAAATTTGAAGATTAAGGATCCCTTTTTTCTCTTTCCTTCATTGTACCAGATTGGCTCCAAGTTGTTCGCCAGGAATAGCTACACGATCCCAAAAGTTTGCATTTGATCCAAAAATTGTAGTCCAATGCTCTAGCTTCCCCAAGGTACTCTTGTCTCCATGATGAGCTTCGATTAAAATGTCATTTGTATTTAAGTAAACAATCAAAGCTTAAATCCACAGTACTTTCTGAGATTCATGCTACACCCACTACGGGGCACTCTGGGTTCACCAAAACCTATGGTAGGGTGAAATGTTCTTTTTTCTGGGATGGTATGAAACATGACATCGTAATTTTGTCGCTGAATGTGTTGTGTGTCAATGCAACAAGGGAGAAATAGTCAAATCTCCGGGCACACTACAACCTCTTTCGATTCCACCTGCTATTTGGAGGGA
The DNA here is from genome assembly GCA_000966675.3 of Picea glauca. Lineage (NCBI taxonomy): Eukaryota > Viridiplantae > Streptophyta > Pinopsida > Pinales > Pinaceae > Picea > Picea glauca. Next base: position 137,520 of record JZKD02S0065639.1, read on the forward strand.
TATCTCTATAGATTTTATTACAGGCTTGCCCAAATCGGGAAATAAATCAGTCATCATGGTGGTTGTTGATCTCCTTTCCAAATATGCTCATTTTTGCGCTCTTCAACACCCATTTACAACATCCACGGTGGCTCAAATTTTCATGGATCAGGTCTTCAAGCTTCATGGCATGACACACTCTATTGTTTCTGATCACGACCCAACTTTCACAAGAAATTTTTGGCAAGAATTATTCAAGCTACAAGGCACCCAATTGCACCTCAACACAACTTATCATCCCCAGACTGGTGCTCAAAAAAAAATTGTCAACAAGTGTTTGGAAACATATTTGAGGTGTCTTACCTCAGAAATGAAAAATCAGTGGGCTCAATGGTTACTGCTAGCTGAATGGTGGTATGAAACTTCATACCATACAAATACACGCATGACTACTTTTGAAGTGGTATATGGGCAGAAGCCACCTTCAGTTCTCTCATACTTACCTCATGTCTCGATGCTCCACGCAGTTGACCAAACAATTACAATTCGAGAGGCTATTCTCCGTACCCTCAAAGAGAATTTGGTCATGGCACATAATCACATGAAGAAATAAGCAGATCAAGGTCCCTTTGAACGTGAATTTGCAGAAGGGGATCAAGTGTTTCTTCGATTGCAACCTTACAAGCAAAATTCCCTCAAGGATGAGCATTGTCAAAAGATAGTGCCCAAATTTTATGGTCCTTATACCATTCTCAAGCATGTGGGACATGTGGCCTATCAGTTATCTTTTCCCAGTCATTCGAAGCTACATCCTGTTTTTCATGTTTCATGCTTAAAGAAGGTGATTGGAACTAAGTGCCAAATTCAAACCAACCTTCCCGAGTTAGCCGAAGAAGGATCCATTTCTATTGAGCCACAAGCAATTTTGGACTAGCGTGAGCGTCGCTTGCATCAGAGAACCATCAAGGAAGTGTTAGTCCAGTGGAAAGATACAACTCTGACAGATGCCACTTGGGAACCAACTACCATTCTACAACAATTTCCACATCTCAACCCTTGAGGACAAGGCTGTTTTAAGGGGGAGAACATGTTAGGGTCCTAGCCTGCACATAGGTAGAGCAATATATTTGGATGTAATAAAGCTAAATATTAATAAGGCCTTGCAATAAAATAGAATAAGTCGAATGTAAGAAGACTTAATAGAATCTTTTGCTTCTAGAAGGATCTTCCTCTAGATGCTTCTTTTGATAGACATATTTAGTATAAATAGGAGTCAAGGGTATGAGAACCCTAGCTTGGATATTATTGTAATAGAGATCTGTTCGACTGGAGGTTGCCCCCTCTAAGAGGCCTGTGAACCTTGCTCTTAGAATCAAAGTGCTATTTATGTTGTTCTTTTGATATCATTCCAGTGTTATTGTGGTGATTGTTCTGGTTATATTGTTGTTATTCTACCATTTTATCATTTTATTTCTTTTCTGCATACTTTTTGTATTTGGTATATTACAAAATGGGACCCTAAAAAATAATATTTGAACTTCTACAAAGCATAAACTATTTCCAATCCTTCACTTTTTGTTCTCGTGTAATTATTCTCAATAATCAACAACCTCCTGCTAGGAAAAATGATTGGATGGTGTATGGCTCCCTCTCGTGGACGGGTTAAAAAATAATCGAGCACTATTGAGGATGCATCCATGTGAATGTGAATTTATTTATGGCAGTTTCGGAATACCATAGTGGGTGTAGTTACTAACTTCTATTTCAATACATCCAGACCCTTCTGACAGTCTTTGTTCCATTAAAACTTAGCTTCTTTCTACAATAACTTGTCCATTGGAGTTGTAATCTATGCATAACCTTTAATAAATTTCTTGTAGTATCATGTATGAACCGAATTTTCTCTCAACTATCACAATTTGGCTGGTGGGAAATTAAAAATTATTGTTATCTTGGCATGATGAACTAACAAATCCGGATTTCATACCACATGACCTAACGATATCCCAAACGGTGTAGAGAAAATACATTTCTTCAAATTTAATGAAATTTGATATTGTCTACATCTATCAAGCATCAGCCTTAGAGTTTTTATGTGATATTTAAATAGGCTAAATAGAGTCCAATAATATAAGTACACTTTAAGGAACTTATGAACAAGCTCCTTAAAGGCTGTGAAAAATATCCTAGAAAAAATAGCAGGTCCATTCTTTAACCCAAATGACATCACTGTGTACTGGTATCTTCCCAAGTATGTCACAAATTTCGTCTTATGTATTTCTTTGGGCACAATATTTATTTGATGGTATTCTGAAACGCTATTGGTGAACAAGTAAGAATCCTTCCCTCCTACATTTTCTAATACTTTATCTATAAAGGGGGTTGAAAACGGGTCATACAAACAAGCATCATTCAACTTCCTTAGGTATACACAAATTCTAATACCACTAGTTTTCTTATCTTGAACCACCATTGGACTTATCTATTTGGATTCTGCGACAAGTTCAATTATACCAACTTCTATCATTTTTCAAGCTCCGCTTTCACTTTTTTAGTGTACTTCAGATTCAATATATAAGGTCTCTGTCTTACTGTCTTAGCATCTAGTTTTAAAGGGATTTTCATTTCTTCCGATTCTCCATCTATCCCCTTCATCTATGAAAAGGTTTTCAGAAAGATATATTGATATTCACGCAATACGTGTCTGACATATTTTCCACAATCTCATTGTTCCAATAATCACCAATGTTTTCAAACTTTGGTTTATCCTTTGTGCGAATGTTCACTTTGTACACTCTTAAGGTATTCACATATGAATCAGATCTAAGTGTTGGACCTACTTCATTGTGCTCCCCTTCAATCTCTGGTACATGTACCTTTCTTGGGTCTTCTTCTTTTTGGTATTCCTTTGTAACATTATAACATTCTAATAGTTCATCGACTGTCACAGACTCTCTATGTGCACTACATGTAGGTATTGTTTCTACTTGACCTTCTTCGACAAAAAATTTACCTCTAATGACTTGTAAAGTTGCATCTACTAAAGTTGAATCAACCACAAAATTAAATGTTACCTTAAAATTTTGGATGAGATCTTCCTAGTACATTGTTCCTCTGTGCACTTCTAGCTCTAAATACCAATTCCTAGTAATTGTCTCCATTCTATGTATGAACATGTGCACCCATTATTTCTTTGATACTTTCCTCCAAGTTATAACACATCGTGAAAAATTATCGTTTGGATCACTTATCCCCATATACTTGTGAATAATGTCTTTTGTTCCAAACCTGATTTGCATCATCCTTTTACAATGTTTTCAATCCTCTATCCCTTGCATGTGGGTTTCCCACCATCTCTCTAGAGTTTCTTTCAGTGCAACATGTAATTCTAAAAACATTTTTATGTTTCTTATACAATAGAACATATTTAATTTTGTGTTGAATTCTTATGCTATGTTTTGTTTTGTAGGAGGCTACTATCCAACGAGAGTAATGAAATGTGATTTGAGTTTATATTAAACTATCCTGCATCTTTCTACACTCTTTAATTTTAATCCATGCCAATTTGTATCACAATGCCACCCTCAAATAAAAACATCATGTATTGATGGATCTTGTCTCAATACCAAATCAATGAAGTCTCATATTAATAGAGTAAGTGTGATCTAGTATGAGTCTTAATTTATAGATAAGATAAGATAATGTTATTAATATCCCAATTGGAAAAATTTCAAGGTTTATATAAGTGTACAAATTTTGGTGAATATTACTAATTTTTAAAGTGCCAACTATAAATTGTTTTGTGATGTTTTTTAAAATATTCAAAATTTTGACGATTTCATATATTTTCAAGAAACTTTTTTTGATGTTTATAGTAAAATATTTTATCTTATAGACTTTGTGTCATGTCCCCACAAAACGCCTTGTGATATTTCACCTCTTGAGGGAGTGAAACACCACAAATTGTCACACTTGACTACTTTCAAAAACCAATATTACCTTGCTCAAACTACACCTCTTCACTTAGAGCATACCCATACTCCATTCTAGTCCACCAACAAGTCACACTCCTACTCTAGTGAAAATATTATATACCTAAACATTCGTTAACGACTTTAACACTTAGTCATTTTTAATCACAAATCCAAGAACATGAAAATCCAAGAGAACAATGAAACATAGAACATAAACATAGATATAGTGTGAGAAGCACAAATTGTGCCAAACACCTGACTAATTCTTTGTTATTGCAGAAAAATTTCAAAATGAGCACTATCGACTCGATTTACATCTTAAATAGAGACAAATGAATCACCTAAAATCACCTAGAAAATCATGAACATATATATCACCACAAGAATCTCAGTCACAATCGTCTCTGAAACCACCTGCACTACACCTCAAACGTTCCCTCAACCACATACTTGTTGTCTCTTTGTTTCCGCAAATGTGACCAATTTTGGTTTTGTTGCACACATGAATTCAATAGACTTGTGTTTCTAAAATTAGCCTAAAATCATCCCAAGACAATTTCATGTACTTTTGTCTATAGAACCCTCCTCAAGAGAATAATTCTTCTCAGAGTGGAGCGACTTGGCTCCTTCAGAGATTTTCCTCCCTTTGTTTGACTCAAAATAGAAGATCTCTTGTTCTCCTTTTATTTCTTTTTTGTGCACCCTTATTATCTTATAGGCTCTCCCAAGGTCACAAATGTGAATTGTCATGTCCTTTGGGGGTATTGCACCCCTTCACAAACACACATACAAACGAATTGAAGCCCCTTCATGGACCCAATTTCCCAAATGAACCCATGGTCTTGTAAACTATCGTGCCCCTTGGGGCTGACGCATCCCATCTATTGAACTGACTCGTCCTCTTTGGTGCATGTGCCCCTCATATTAGTCAGGATGACTCTCCTAAGTGCATCCCAATCCCTTAGCCGATTCTCCTTCATTTATGGAGTTCCCAAGTCTTACCCTCAACCCTTCATTAAATTCTTTGTCGTTTGAATTGCGTCACAAGGCACCTTGGGTAGAGTTGTCCCTTGGAACATCATGTGCCCAAGGAACCCAAAATCCCCTCTATAGGAAGAAAAATGCCTCTGCATTCACACCAAGCATCTTTCTTTCCTAATTTGAATTGTGGTTGAAGTGCATGCACCCAGGCTAAGATCTTAAGTAGTTACATCCTCCCCCACCTCATGTCATTTCCATCCTCAGTAATGTTCACAAAATATGGGATCTCAAAGTATATACCCAACTTGTGCCTCCACTACAACTAATTCATATAGAAACCCTAAATTTTGTTGCAACTAGAAACCCCAAGTTTCTATAAACTAAACTATACTACACCCATCTCTACACTATATATTTTCATATTCCATGAGGTTGCTTCATCCAAACCCAAGGATGAAAATCACCCAACTGTACTACACTATGCTTCTGTGATGTTTCTTCCTCACTACTATTCAGTTTCGTTGTTGTTGTCACTTCCTACTACAACTGACTATTGCCCACTTCACTCAAAAAATTATCCTATGTTGAACTCTTGTGACCTTATAGGTGCACCCACACTTCAAAAAAATTTCCATGTCTCCACGCATTGCATGTCTCAAGTATTTTACTAGTCAGGTGATCAATCCAACCTTTGTGTCCAAGTCTTGAGATGTGCCTCATGATGCATGAACTTAGTCTTTTCTGTCGCATCTTTGTCACTCCTTCCAACTCCAAATATTGAGGTAAGTGTCTATCATTTCCTTAATGTTTTTTCCATCATTTTATCTTCGTCGAGGAGACCCCCCACAATTTCTATGTGTTTCACTTTAAACCTACTGGTGCATCTATACTCTTGACCCCCTTGTCATGTTGTTGTTGTTTCCCAAGATGTGAATTAGTTGAATGGTTGATCCAATCATCAAAATACTCGAGTCTGCACACCCTAATGAAAAAAATAGTCACTTCCTTTCACAATTCATTCCATCCACACAATGATGCCAGAATAAGGCAAGTTCACCCCTCACCTTGTTGCACTATGAATTCACCAGGAAGTAATGTCATTCAGAGCAACTTGAATCCACTGTACACCTCATGGCACAATTAGCCAATCCACTCTAATAACTACACGTTCAGAATACCCTTGCCTCACTACTTCATCACTCAACGATGTTGTTTCCTCTTCCTCTCCTTTCCTTAGAATGGTTAGGATTCACCCTCAACCATGCTTCCCAGAGAAAGAGAAATTCCCAAGTCCAAGTAATTTCTTCATCCTGCAATCTTTATGTTCACACAATCTTCCAAATAAAGGAAAGTCCTCAACTCACCTCCATCTTTCAAGTCACCTCAATTCAACTCAACATGTATGATGAGTGTGGAAAACATACTTACACTCGTCAAACATCCCAAACAAAGTGTCCAAAGTGCTCCAAATAGATTGAGTCACCTCAAAGAACTTCCATGCCTTAGGCATGTTCACACCAATAATATGCCAAATCTAACCAATGACCCCCTTTGTATCTTTCAGTCATTGCAAAATCATCTGCAAGTAACCAAGGCATGTTCTGCCTCATCCATTGTCCCATGCCAAAGGCGAGAGAACACCACCCAATTCACTTGATATGTTTTATGCCAATTTAGGTTGATTACCAACAATTATTGGTTGGTTCCTTTGTTGAATCCATCCATATCTTGGAACTAAATTGAATTTCACCTATTAAAGTGTCTCAAATTATGGCACTTTCGTCATGAATTTTCAAGTCATCACCTGACTCAAAAAAATTGGCTAAGGAAACAAGCACCAAGGAACCTCATGTAACCTCTCAACTCGACATGAACAAACTTCACTACCCACTTTATCCCAGTGACTTGTCTAACACACCTCATCAACAAGTTAGGTATCTTGGCAAATCCACCTCCATCGATGCGTCTAAATCTTCCAAATTCCACCATAGGACTCATCCAAGAAGTTCATCCTAATGTCTCCACACATTCACCCAACTAATGAATGCCAAATGGATGCAAGACTTCTTCAAATCTACACGACTAGAGTCACCCTCAAGTATTTTGGTTTTCACCATGAAAAGTAAATGCACTTGAACCACCGAGTCATTTGACTTCCCTTCAAAGAACTCACTAAAAATATTGGAAATGAAAGAACTCATAACAAACCACACATTTCTCAATGATATTGTTCATTGCAACCATGTTCTATTCCTACTATATTGAACCTTCATTCATAAGAAACTGACTATTCACATGAACACACCTCAACCATCATCCACTGTGATACAATCCTGAGTCCATATGTCCATTTCAAAAATCCATATAGGTCCCAAACTTCACATGCAACTGATCAAAATCATCTCTAATGATTTTCCATCTTCTCACCTTAATTGCTTTCTCTTTAAGGCACCATGAATCCAACGACATATTATCAAGTCATACTGCTCCTAATTGATTGTCGTAACTCTGGAAATATTTACCTCATCTAAAGGTTGTGATCCCAACAACCCAACTCAAATTAACTATTTTTTCTTGGTGATGCATGAAACAAATACATCATGATGAAAATGTGCCCAACCAACTACCTGTTGTGAATCTTCTCTAGGTCACCCTAGGTCGTCCAATGCATCCAAGTGAATCACCTTGCTACAAACCAAAAATTCTCCCCCTCTATGATCACTTATGTGGTTATACATGTGACAAGTCATGCAACAAATCCTACATTTATATTTCTTTTCCAAGTGCTCGATTTTCCCAACGTACTCTGTGCTTGGTCTCTCAAAGGTGTGCACAAAATTTTTGGCATTGACTTTCGTCACAGAAAAAAAAAACCATTTCTACTTCTGCAATCAATTCTGGGACAAGTTTTGATAAGAAATATGATTTTGGTTATGTGATCACCCACCCTGTCCAGGTGATTTGTTTCACCAAAACCTCTGCTCTCAGTCAACACAAGTTGTGCTCCTAGTTCAAACTTCCCATCGAGCCGTCAACTGAACCTGTGTCATAATTTTGATGTAAAGTATGTGATGAATAAGTTCAATGCATCAAATTATTCACCAAGTCTGCAAACATTCCCACTGAAATGACTTCACAAGAAACAACCTTCTCAACAAGTGCAACCCACAACAATTTTTTGACTGCAAGAGTGGTGAAGAGCACTAAACTTCTTAGATACCATCTATCGTCAATATAGCGGTGGATATATCCCTGAACCTTCTTGAAAATATGCAATGAATCGACTCTAATAAAATTTGTCACATCCCCACAATGTGCCTTGCGATTTTTCACCTCTTGAGGGCATGTGACACGACAACATTTCATGCTTGGATACTTGGAAGTAGAAAGATTACTTTGTCTAGAATACACCTTTTCACTTAGACAATACCCATAATCCATTCTAGGCTACCGACAAGTCATACTCTCACTCTAGTGAAACTCTTGTATACTTATACATTTGTTAACTTCTTTAACACTTAATCATTTTTAAGAATACATCCAAGAATGAGAAAATAAAAGTGAACAATGAAACAAAAAGGAGAAATATATATATATATATATATATATATATATAGTGTGGGAGGCTCAAACCATGCCTAACACTTGACTAAGTCTTTGTTATTGCAGAATGGTTACAACATGATCACTATCAACTATATTTACAAATTCGACAGAATCAAACGAGTCACCTCACCTCACCAAGACACTCATGAACATAACTATCACCACAAGAATCTCTGTCACAACCATCTCCACAACCACTTGTAGTGCACCTCAGCTAATCCATCAACCACATAATTTCTATCTCTTCATTTTAGTATATTTAACCAATTTTAATTCTTCTTCGCACATGCCTCAGATAGACGTGCATTTCCAAAATTATCCAAAATCGACCAAAGAGAATTTCACCCACCATTGAAACTTGCTTCTCAACGCAACACAAGTCTTCCCAAAGTGGAGTGACTTGGCTCCTTGAGGGAGTTCCCTCCCTTTTTTTTCCTCTGAAATTGTTCTCCTTATCTTTCCCAAAACTTTGATTCGTTTTTTGTGCACCGTTGTTCTCTTATAAGCTCTCCAAAGGTCACCAACATGAAACTTCACATTCTTTTGGGTTGTCACGCCCCCTAGTGAAAGCATGTCCAAATGAATCGGTGTGCCCCTTCGTGGCACTAGTCTCCCAAATGAGCCCATGCACTCATCAACCATCATTCCCCTTGGTACCAACACACCCAACCTTGGTGCGCCCCATCTGTCAAAACAACTCATCCTCTTTGGTCTGTGTGCCCCTTGGGTGAGTCATGATGAATCTCTAAATTTTTTACACCCATGACTTAGCCAATTTTATTTTGTTGATGGAGTGCCCAAGTCTTTCCCTCAACGTTTTATCATACAATCCATCATTTGACTTGCATTGCAAGGCACCTTTTGTGGAGTCATCCCTTGGAAGATCACATTCCCAAGGAACCCCAATTCCCCCCTATATGAATATGTCCATATCAACATTCACACCAGGTGTATTTATTGACTGATTCAAACTATGGTGCAAGTGCATGCGACCGAGCTAAGCTCCCAGGGCCTTACATTTCGACGAATCATTTTACTCAAAAAATGAAATTCAAGAATCTATTTTTGGAAAGTAGTATGGAAAATTAGCACGTGGCTAAATTTGGCCCCTCAAATTTTCCATGTGGACCAATAAATGAAAACAAAAGTAGGACAATGTGAATAAAAAAGTACAACCAATGTTATACATATATCGAGTTCACAATACTTGTAACATACGTAATTTTAATCCCATTGTAGTGGCTTTTAAAGTAAATATGATGTATGGTCATAGGCCAATTGATGTAACATGTAAAATTTGTATATCAGAAATAAAATGTATTTTCAGTTGCAGATGGACAAAGAAAAATACTTAGGTGATTATTTTCCACAAGAGGGAGAAGGGGTCCAAGTGGGAGATTACCCATGTTCATTAAACCCAAACCATCTTTCCAAATTATGTTTACATGAACCTAATTTTTTCATTTGAGTGTTTCGAAGCCCCAATCATTGAGTACATGTAAGAGGGTTGGTGTGTGACATCACCTCATGGAATTATTTAGAGCATGTGGTGATTACAATAAAAAATGGGAGAAGTGCCAGAGTCACATAAATCCATTTTGGGAAGAGTAAGTGTCTAGTAAGTATGGGAATAAAAGGAAAATTTTCTGGGAAAGGAGAACATTTTTTACATACAAATTTTGAGACAATAAGAGATTTATTAGTGATAAATATTGAAGGAAGTCATAGTGGGCATGAATAATATATTTTTGGGACTAAAATTTCATGGAGAGATAGACTATAGGCATGTGAGTAATTTTCTATTTAGTAAATTTTCAAGGGAGCAAGTTATTTGTTGACGTGATACTTCTTATGGTAGTTGTAGATTCCTTTAGTTCCCAATAGTTATATTTCTCGTGAAACTTGTGTTGGAGCCCTATAGGTTAGTGGGATATCCTCAGACTGTGTGGAAGAGAAGGGCATTCCATTGATTAGGTTGTGCAGGGTTAGGGGAAGAGATATGGTGGATTGGAATGGATATAACAATTATTTGCTGAAAGGGGACAACATCCAGCCTTGGGAACCATCGTCTCTTTTGGATTCATAGCCCCAACTTGGGGGTAATTTGTTGTTTAGAACTAAAATATAAAGTATATGGTTAGGTGGATCATCCATATACTAAATCATGTTGTGTTTTTTCCGAGATAAGTGCTCATATTCACTGTGTTTAATTATGTTGAATGTTGAGTTAATTGTCGTGCATTTCATTATGAGTTTTATCTTATTTACAGTTACCTGCAGTGGGTAAATGCTACTTTTGAACCCATTTTTTTATGGGATAGAATGATTCTATATGTGTTTAATTATTGTTGTTCACATTTGAGTTAATTTACTTTATATTTTTAATTATTATGGGAAATAACATGAGATTGTATGTCATGCTATGTATTTTTCTCATTTACAATTGGTATGAGAGTTATATATTTGGTCATTATTAGTAGTGACATGACATATATTGGAGGATGGGTATGTTACAGAGTGGTATTATAGATTTTGATTCAACACTTGACCCATATGGGATAAATACCAATGGATTTTTAACAAATTCGTTGTTGTAGAGCATTGGTTCGTGTCAAATTTGAGAAAATGGTGAATTTTAGAGCGAAACTCCCAAATTGTATGTAGACATGTGATTGGGAAAATGGATTCCAAATTGATAGTTTCAAGGTAAATTTTTTCGATTGGAATCTAATTCCAGATATCCCATGATGACCAAAAAATATAAGAACATTTTTGGTTAAAAAATAAAATTTAAAAAAAGTATGAAAATTTTGAAAATTATAATTTTTGGGGATTTCTGAAAATTTTCATACATATGGTGATGTGGACCATACTGATGATGTGCACTAACAAGTTCCATAGTGGTAGTTCCATTGAGGAAGAAGGAAAGGGTCATATAATGGATCTTAGAGAATAAACAACCTAAATCTCATTCGACTTGACGATCAATGGTCCAGATTCATCTATCGATGGAGCCTTTCAAAGTTGACAGAATTAAGTGAAGTAGGAAAAAAACATAGTTCATAGAAAATCCCCAATCGATGAAGGAGAGATTCAAAGTTTAGTGAAGTCTGGAATATCAATGGTTGAATTTACATTGATCCTAAGATCAATGATCCAAAACCATCTGAGATTTGGATAGAAAATTATAAGTCAAATGAGTTAATGAAGTGAAGAAAACTAGACTTTATACATTTTTGTCAATCACCGATGGAGTTTTTTTGTGATCATCGATGAACCATTCTTTTGATCATCGATATAATTTTTTTGTGATTATCGATAAAAAAAATTATTGATCGCAGATGGAATTTTTCCAAGACCATCGATAAACCTTTCTTCAAATAGTCTATGGAATTTTTCCATGATTTCCAATGAACCTTTTTGTCGATCACCGATGGAAATTGTATGCAATCGTTGATAAACCTTTTGTTTATCGTCGATGTAATGTTTTTACGATTTTCGATGTGACTTTCTTTCAATTTCCAATGCTCATTTTTTGCGATCTCTATTGAACCTTTCTGTCGATCATCGATGGAATTTTTCCACAATTGTCAATGGACATTTTCCCCAATCACCAATATCTGATAAAAAAAATTAGGGGTCTCCGAAAAAGTAGACCATGTACATTTTTGTCGATTGTCGATAGACCTTTTCGGGGGTTACTATATAACATCTCGTATATCACCAATGAATGGTCTTATTGATCACCAAAAATGGGAAAAAGGAAAGAAGGCGAATAAGAGAAAGTAAGAGAATAGGATAAAGTGGAGGAAAGTGAATGAGAAAATAGAAAAAAATACAAAAAAATGTCTGGAGACAAAACATTGTTTGGGCCATAATAGGAGCATTTCAACTTGGATTCAAATGAAATTTAGGGGATGCATCTATAGTGGCCAGAGATACAAAAGAGGATGGAGAAAAAAAAAAAAAGAAGAAGCCAAATTTGTGTTTGGTCCATAACATGAGAATATCCACTTGGATTCAAATGAAATTTAAGAGGTGCATCCACAATGGTGAAGGATACAAAAGTGTGAATGAGGGATACTGGCTAATTCTTCTTTAATTTTCCAAAAATAAAAAATTAGTGACTTTTGAATATCTTGGTTGTTCTCAATAACTGGGGCCTAGATAAATTTGAAAATTTTATAAATATCTCAAAAAACATGCCTGAAAATACTTAGTTAGGCATCTGGAAAAATTCAAAAGGGTTTGGAGTGGGGATGCCAAAACAGGAGAAAATACACTATTCTGGAGCACTTTTAGGGGATTTTATAAATCTTAAAAGGAGGAAAAGGGACCCTAGATCACTAACCCATAAAACATTATTTAGTAAACATTTTATCTAAACATCAATCTAGACAACTTTATATTGAGGAATTTTTTCTCAGTCTTGCTTTGTTTGGGAGATAACAAGTTTTGGATAAAAATTCAAGTATGGAGAAAGTGTACAAGCAAAAAGTCATCAATTCTAATTCAAAATGTTTCTTTGTGTTAAAAATCATAAATTCTATCTGTACCGGTTACAAAACATTTATAATTCCTAATGAAATTTCTTCTTTAAGTGGCAGAAAACGGTCTCTCGGATAAATTCAATTAGTAGAAATTTAAAGCATAAGAAGTGTTGTTCATGTTTGAGTACTATAGTGAGAAACAAAAAAGGTTAACTGCCTTGTTATTCCATTAGGAAAACAAAGAAATGATTTAGTTGATTAGTGGTTCAACTATAGAGAAAAGAAGAAAGTAAATAACAATAAATAAACACTAAACTAAACATGTAAAAAATTCAATTGCCTGCTTGAAAGAGACACAAGGAATCACTACCAATAGGATTGATCTTTGAATTGATAACACCTAGGAGAAGTATGGGAACTTATAGGTCCCCTATTTCTCCTTGGGAGGGATATTGAATCTGCCAAATAAAAATATATCTTCTTCTATCAATGGAAATTGGACATACAATGATGAAGAGTTGATTGTCAAACGTACCAAGAGGAGAGAAGTCAAACACTTGTTATGAAATATCATGAGGCTCTAAGAGAATTACAGCTTCTCCAAAACCAAATGAACAACATAACAATACTCAAAATTCTCCTCATTGCTTACATACCTTGGTAATGTATTTATAGGAACAATGCAATATTTTTCATAACTTGTTTGTAGTATGAATGGGAGCCCTTTGTAGGTACTACCCATCCCTTCAATAGCCCCAAGGTTAGATTTTTGGCCGATTTGAGTGTCTTTTCTAAGTACACTCCAATCTGAAAGTGATTTCTTCCTAACCCATTTCATTAATGCCTTTTTTTCTCATCAACATAGCTTATTTTGGAGACAGTCGAGCAGACAACGTAATTTGTGCATTAAACGCTTTGATGACTCGCGTGGATTGTGCAAGTCAAAATTGGGGAAATTGCACTGAAATTCAATAACTATTTTGTATAGTTTTTTTTGTTGAATAGGTTCTATAAATTCTTGAGGTATGTTGATTAATGTGTTGTGTCGGTACTGTCTTCAACAATTTCCTATATTGATGTGAACAATTTTTCGGTGATAACAAATGTCCCCTGATGTGTGTGGTTAGGAGCATACATGTAACCGAAATTGTAGTAGAAGCGTGAGAGACTTTATATTGAAGAATTGTGAGAGTGATCCATTGGAGGGAGATGGGACTAATACATGGACCAAGTTTTCTCTGGAAAAAAAAATTATGTGGAAACAAGGCAGGGATGCCCCATGCTTTTGTCAAGAAACCAAAGTAGTATAAGTGTAACTGAAATTTGTTGATGAAGTAGATACATGCATCACCCTCAGGGGTGTCAATAACAACATATGACAGTTATAATGAATAAAACAGCTATAAATTGAGGAATGCATGACTCGGAGGAATTGATGGCCTATCAAAATCATAGGTCTTCAGATGCTACTGAAAAATGTAATGGTTACATAGTAAGACCAATTGTAAGATGAAACTTTGTTGAGGTTGAGTGTTATGGGGGTCAATGACATGAAAAAAAATGACGACTCTTTCTTTGTCATTTGTGACTTCTCATTTATAATAGAATGAGAGACAAGATATTTCCACCTTCCTAGAAACTTGTGTTGACGTTGACAAGGAAGGGGTCATGACTACAAGAAGAAAAGGGCCCCTTGAAATCAATTTGATCAAAATGGTATGAGGGACTGTATGGAGGAAAAGATGGATGAATGGGTGAAACAAACAAAGTTAAAAATGTATGGGACTCAATAAATACCCTTGGCTGGGGGAAGATGGAATGATGGAAACAACCATAAAAAACAATCTAGTGTCAAGGGGATGACCATATATTGGGTAAATTTTGTTGAATGAGCGAGACTACAAAGGGGTGTAGAATGATTCAAAATATAGAGGCTTGGGACAAGAATGTCTATGATAGTCAAGATTTTGTCCATGGTAAGGATCGTTTGCTAAGATGGATGTGTAAGTAGGATTCCCCAATGAAGATCGACATGGGTCACTATGTGCCAAGGAAAAAGCATCATTGGCTATGATAGGTACTTTATACAATTACAAAATGAATAAATAAAAATTGGGTTGATGATACACATACAAAAATAGGTTCCCAAGTAAAATATGGCTTGGCCTGCTGTTATAACCCTAAATTGCACCACACCTGCTTACCTGCCATCAGGCCAACTCATGTCCATTCCTTGCCAATGCCTTGCTGAATAAACTCTTGAAAATCCTCTTAAATCAAGTAAAACGCGCCCTAACCTACTGCTGCATGTGTTGGAACGCTGGCAGGCCTACTACTACACGCGTTGGAACACTGGCTGGCCTACTATAGCCCGTGTTTACCTAACAAAGCACAAAAAAAAGAAAGTTGCCAACGGGACGAAAAGCTTTGGGTCAGTTAACTGAAACTCCCAGCCATGCATGGCCGAGAGTTCGTCCAAAACCCTAGCTCGTTCTAGCCTATAAAAGAAGGGGTAGGGGTACTATTTGGAAAGGAGGAAAAAGATAGCAAAGAAACTCTACCCAATTGCTGAATCCATTTTTTCCCAACCCTTTAGCCTTTCCTCAAGCCTAAGAAGAATTCAAGCAAAGAAGTTGGAGGAAAAAGAAGAGGAGGATCCCAGGATCAGGATCGAGGAACGGTGTCCGATATCTATCATTATTGTAAGTTGATTCATCTTGAGATTAATAAAAGAATACTTTTCCTGTCCCAATGCATGAGTGATATATATTTTACTTGATATATGCTTAATCTCTAACCCTTAGATAGAAAAATAGCATGCATGCGTAGTGTTTTGTCTTGATTGTAGGATTGTCTTTGGAAGGAGCAGCGAAAGCAAGCGGATAAAGCGCAACGGAGGATCTACATCAAACATCGATAGAAAAAGGTTAGTAGGT